>OV788326.1:734310-1337527 GCA_928718305.1 Tetramorium bicarinatum
AAGCAATTCGAAAAAGTATATATTTTTTCGCATTGGGCGAATTAATTATTTTAGACTCGAGTATTGCTTGAAACGTGTCCGCGTTACTGAGAAGATAGTACCTGGATCTAACGGGCGTTTTTAGGTGAGAAATGATTTTTGTGGAACACTTATTCACCGACTGAAAGAGGATAAAAGGGAAAAAGTGGTTGTTCGAGTTTCATATAGTCCAATATCGCGCACGTTTCAGGCGCTTTTCTCCATGATGAAGATATCCGTGCCCGGCAGTTCTTGGCAAATGGAACAGAAGTTGCCCGAATTTCGTTGCAGCTGCAAGTACCGAAATGTCGCATTAAACTCCCATTCCGGCATGAAGTTTCCGTCTTCTCGCGGTAGTTCGGCATCTCGTGAACGTCGATTTTCCTAGATTCGATTAAATTTCTCCAGCTTTCTCCGCAACTTATAAAGAACAAATTTTGCATCGAGTATAACTTCGACAACTCTGTGCATATTTTAAACCATGTTTCATAAATACATGTCTCGACGACCCTCGTAACGATTCGACGCTTCTTAATAATATTTAAGAGATCAACGAATTTATGCAGTTATGACGAAAAAATATATATCTTAAATCCACAGAAATATCTCATCGTAATTAAAAGTCTATACGATAATATAATCCAATACTGACATAAATTTTACTTTATTAAGCTATATTTATAGTATCATTTTTAATAAAAGATAGCCTAATATTATAACATTAAAATGTGAGCTATGATTATTGACGCATTAATTGTTTTTAAAAATAAATATTAACATTTTTCAAGATAAATATCATTCTAGATATTATAGTACAATGTTGATTGTTAATGCAATTAGATATGATATTGTGTTACACAAATGTGTCAATATACACACGTTCAAAACTACAAATATTGCACTAATATCTTCGAAAACGTAGCAGTGATTCTAATATTCGCTTGGATCTGCGTTGATAGACTTTCGATATCGATGCTGTATCAATATCTAATATGGCATAGTACTAGTTTTCGTATCACTAGCATTGGCATTAGTACTGAATATTGTAGAACTTTAGCACTGCAATAATATTACGAAACAATACTAATTCGATACCGAGTAATGAATTATCGCCATTATTTTAGTAAGCAATGCACTAGTGCTGTGTTAGTATTAATGCATTAATATTAGCATGTGTTCAGATACTGCAACACTGCGTTTGTATCTTTTCAATTAATATTATATTAATGACTGATTTTCACACGAAAATGTAATTTTCCATTTCAAAAAAAAAGCAGATCACATTTTAAAATTTTCAGAAAAATACTCTATTACTAAAACGCAAAGTTCGCAAGATATCTTTTTTTTTTTATTTCTGAAGTTTGCCAACTAGTTTAATCTGCGCAATTAAATTGGCGGTATCAGCAAAATATAATAGTGTCATCTCACACTTTTTCTCGCGACGAAGTACATTTTTGTTGCATCTCGAGAAAACTGTCTCTTTCCAGAAGTTCACGAAGAAAACGAAATCTGCAACGTAAGGAAAATGTTTAATTCTGTCGAAAGTTCCAGTGTAAAGTAATTTTAACGAGATAAGAGGGTAAAGAGCGATTTTTATGTTTAACTTAAAAAACCAATCTAATACTTTTTCTCCCCACGCTTGTTATACTTTAATCCGCCCTGAAAATGGAACATTAACTTTAATAGAGTTTGTATATTTTGCTTTGGAATAATTCTCTTATCTTACCCTTTTCTCGTATTTGCTAGTAGAGGTCTTAAAAATATCTACGAATGATATGCGAAAGATATCATATTGCTATCAGAATCTCATCTATTATTTTCGATATCATCAATATCCGTCAGCTCCAAAGAAACCGTCATATATGAAAAAATTCGAGAGCGGTCGATAATAGGGGGAAAAGGGAGTGGAGGGCGGATAATGCACGACAATTTGGCATGCACGCGTCGGGAGGGTAGTGGAGGATGACCGAATTACTATTCGACAGCCAGAAGTGTTGTTGACTTGAAAATCATTAAAATCACTTGAGTATCACGCTAAATTATCCCACTTGATCGTCGATAGGCTGTCATCATTTGCTGACGTGCAAGTGAAGTGTCTTTTCATGATATATTTATCGTGATATAAATGCATATTATATATTTTTACGGAATTCAAGAGCATTTTATATATTTTTTCATCCATTTTTATAAACGTTGAAGAACGTTTTTTATTTTTTTGCCTAATAACAGGCATTTACGCACAATGCTATATGTATAAGTATTTATATCCATATTTCATACAAAAAACAGAGTTATTGTAAATTATAATTTCAAATCTGTAATTTTTTCATAACATTTATTCTATAATTACATTTAATTTTACATGCAAAATGCACGTATTTAATAATAGAATTGTAATTTATTGTAAATCTACGTTCTCTTATTTTTACAGTAATGAAAAATTAAACGATAATCGATATAGGTATAACATGAATAATTTTATAAATGAATTTTATGAGAGTTTTAATGATACAATAAAATTATTATAATTTTCAACATTTTTTGGAAAATTAAAAACAATTTCTATTTTTTGTTTTTAAACATTAAAATTTTTAGTTTTATTAAATTTATGAAAATTTGGCTTTTAAAATAACAAGATTAAAATAATCGAATATTTTACATTCTTTTATCTCGTTAGATTTTTAATGACTGTAGATCTGCAACACAAACTTTTTATAATTACTTGAAAAAACTTAATTAGGGACGGAACTTTTTTAATAATTTATTATGAAATCTTTCCAAGATTTAAAAATCCGTTTTTTTAATCCTTTGAAATCCACTTACATCGTAACGACCATCATTCATAATGATATTATGTCGCACTGTCTTCGTATTTCTCAAGAGTAATCTCAAGTTGTCCCAATGGTCGGATATTTTCGGTAGCAAAATTATTCATCTGATTTGTTCATTTCTCTTCCGAACATCGGAGATGTTCGCGATATTTTATGGAGCAGCCACAAAATTTCGTGTACAATGTCGGCACTTCACAATCGCGCGCGGGGAACCGTTCAATTTGTTGTAGGGGAAGAAGCCTCGCGCAACCTCGAACCTCTTCCTGCTCGTTAAAGGAAGTTTCCGGCCAAGTCGAAGGAAAACTCGGCCTCGGAATGCAACTAACACATTTGCATGGCCGCTCCTGAAACTCCTAACCACTTTGCCCGCAACTTGGGCAAGATTCTGGCCGGGACATCGTAGGGGCTCCAACTTGGTCTTGGAAGGATTAAGTCACTACCAGATATCCTAGTGCGATATATATACCTGTGGATATTATCTAAATGCTAATTTCGTCGGCGTATTCAATATATAGCGCTGTTCATTGAAAGCCTCTGTATTTGGAAGCACATTTGCTAACGATACAAACTTTAGAAACCCGGAAGGCACCTAGGCAGGAAATACTATCTGCGTTTATCATTAGAATGCGAAAAGTTTACAAAGTTCTGTTTGACTTTTTAAAGTAACTTTTTGTCACGTACCATTGCAGCAATCTTTAGTTTTATTTTTAGTTTAACTTTTGAGATTACAAGAAAATTCTTTTGTAAATTTGTTTTAATAAGCGTATGCTGCTCGGTGTTACAAGTTCTTACACACAAAAAAGTGATAAATATGTTTCGTATGTATTTCTCTTTAGAAATACTTTATTAGAAAACAACGAAACGTTGCTTTAATATTTATGTAAGTAAAAGGCAAAATTGCAGGATTTAATCAATTTCATAATTATGTAGTAGAGGCTGTTGCAGTTTTTATCGTTTAAAAAGTTAAAAAAATCAATATAATTACTGCTGGTTTAATATACGCAATGGAGCTTGACATATAATTCGTAGGTTCTCAAATATCTGTAATCATAATAGCTCTTTCGTGATTACACTTGAGCTGATAAAAAATACAGAACTAACAGCGTACGTATCCGCTTTTTATGGTCACGCGATGCATTACAGACCGAATAATGCATTCGCGTATGGTAGTCGCAGTAATGGCGCTAATGGTTAATGACATCGTTGATAAGTATGCCCGTTTAAATATTCGCGTTAATTTCAGCGCAGGCTGAAATTCTCCAGCTTGGTGAAATAGGCGACGTGTGCAGGGATTTAAAATCGTGTGTTTCGAAGGTGTCGCGTAGCAGTATTTTTCAATATTTTCACTCATTAACGCCTACGCATTGTTCCGCGTACATACGAATGGCTGCTCAAATCGGAAACACACGCATGAAATACGGATGTAACGTAACGGTGACCAAGACCAGCCGCATTAAAATATAAAAAAATCTCGATGGGAGAATGCCGCCAATTTTACCGAGTAAATCATCGTTCGATTTATATTCATTCTGCTGGTTACGTCGTGTGCTCGGTTACTCATAATTACACGACGAGGGAGTATTCTTGTTACGGTTGGGATAACATTCGCTGGGAATTGGAACCTGCAATATCAGCTCGCCGATGAATGCGAATAATGAGATTTACAATTGAAAAGAGTCTGCATGCGCGCGAGACTGCAATTCAACACGGGCGTACGTGTAAAACGAAAACGGGGGATACGTTGAATAGTTACATCCTGTAATATGTATCGCAATTTGGTATGACGAGCCTTCGGTGTAAGTTCCATTTGCACCGCAAACATTTGGGCGAGCGTTGCATTTATTTCGGAATACATGTCTGCGCTGTTTCGAGCCTTCAGCGAGATACATTGACGTACACGTCGTCAAAGCCTTGACAATATAGATAACCTTGTTGTGACACACGAGAAAAATGAATGAAGATTTTGTTGATGTATTGCGCGATAAAGCCGCGCGTAAATCATTTCAACGATGTGGTGAATCTCACGTCAGTGTTTCCGTCTCGTCACTTCGAATTTATGTAAATTAAATTGATTGACTCCCGTTGTCCACCGCGAAATCCGATTTTACGCCTTGCAATCCGTCGTAATAGTCGATGCGACAGCTTAGCTCAAACTTTTCCAGGTGTTTTTCGTTGAAGACGACATGGTCAAGGCTTTTCTGATCCTTTCCAAAAAAGGGTCGTTTGACAGAAACTTTGAGTCGAAAATAGGGCCTGAATAAAGGCTGGGTATATCCTTTCAAGTTTCACGTTCAGTTTTTCTTCTTGGAACACGTTGCTATGATCATGTTGATAAAAAAAGTCGGGCAGCCTATAAATAAATTTTCAGATGACTTTTTCTTACGTTCTTCTCGAAAGTGAGCTAAAGAAAATATATAAATAAATCTGCCCTCTCTTTATTCTGTTTTTAAAATAATTTGCCGATCGTGCTTCTAGAATTTGTTTTTGTCTCTGAAAATGTTATAAAATGCAAAAATTGAAAGTGGATGGTAATTTAATCTTCTTATTAAAATTATATTGCGACTACTCGATTGTTTTTGAATAGATAGAATTTTAAGAATAGCAGATATATTTAAAAAAGCAAAAGTTTTTAAATAGATGAGGCGAACTATGTACGCAAAAATTCTTTTGTAAATTAAAAATAGCAACTTGGAAGAATCCCGTTTTCTCGTTCGAATAATTTGAAATTTTTTTTTATTACAGTCAACTGAGCAATTAAAATTCTTGGAAAAACACTTGCTGGAAATATTATGGATAATATTATTATACCGCGATATTTAAGTATATTAAGCTATCTGAGCCAAATTATTAGAATGGAATCAATAAGACATAAAAATTATTTGCTAATTTTTTTGGTTTAATTTTTAAAAAGTTCGATAGTTTAATATTAAGCCGAAAAATCCGAATCACTGTGAAAATAATGTATATATAAATCAAAGCAAAAAATAAATAACACCAAAAGTTTTTGTTCCTTTTTTGCTATTACTTCTCCACAATTTTGTTTTGCTGAATCTTTTAAAAAAATATTAAGAATGAATTTAAGATCATTCAAGAGTAAAGTGCATTAAAGAAATTAGTTGCTCGCATGATTGTAGCACCAAATGTTCCCTGAATTATTTGCTCTCAAGATATCCAAGATTTTTGAATTTTTTGCTCACCAAATAAGTTTGAAAAATTCAAATTTCTTCTATCATTCATACGTTTTTAAAAACTAAAGCAAAAAAAATATTTTTAAGAGCAAAAGATAGTGTAAAATTGGCAAATAACTTTCATGTTTACGTTTTGATAATTTGGCTCAGATAGCTTAATACATTTCGCAATTTTTCGGTTAAGTTAGAGTTACTTTATGAGAGTTTCACGTGGTTCGTGGAGATATGGGCTGTTACATTTCGTTTGTCCGTGACAAAATGACCTACTTATTGATTGAATTTGGCTTAAGTACCGTCAAACAAACGATACCATTCGTTTCGGATGCGCTTCATTATTGTTCTTCATTAATCAGTAGCAAGAAGGACTCTCCGACTGTGTCCATTAACGATTATGAAGATTTAATTGTTCATTAATACAATTGACTAATACGCTGAATCGAGTGAGCGCCGAAATAATGTATAATACCTTAGCTTCGCTCCACAGTGATCGATCATAAAACGTCGATGAATCGATTAATTAATAATACGGATGTAAGCATTATCTCGACAAGCTTTGACGTGTTTGATTAAATAGTTCCTGATGGGTACCTTCTAATATAAATAGTGATTTTTCTTTTTTAAGTTTAATTGTTCATCTCTCAGAAAGAGATAACAATCAATCACGCTCGATTTTGATAAATAGTATAAGAAATGAGAATCAAGAACAATTTGTTTAAAATGTCTTTCTAAATATTTTAGATAATTTTGTCTTTAAAGTTATTCTTAATTTAAATTTTATAAAAATAATTCTTTCAATATATCTTCATATACTGAGCGGAATCTTTAATGTTTCATTTATAGTCGGTGCGCTAAAGACAGACTATAAATAAATACTTTGAGTGCCATCATCCAGATTTGGACGCGTAAAATTTCGCAATGGTCCTGTTATTTATTTATGAGTGATGACCTTATTTACTGATTAAGAATAATTTTGCTAAATATTTAAAACGTTAAAGAAATAATATGTATAAATTTTATTAAGACATTAAGAAAGTAATAAAATATTAAAATAATATATTAAATTTATTAAGTTCAATGCCGAAATCAGCTTGATACTCAAAGTGTTGCATTAACAAAGATTTAATTTGTATAATATTACTAATTTTAATAAGTTTATTCCTGCAGTATATTAAATTGATGATTAGATTTTATATCATTCGTTTATACTAACTCGCGTGTATGATTCACCTCGACCTCTCATTCAGCTTTGCTTTTCACCCAGTCAGAGCACTAGCGATTTGATTACACGGTGGCATAGATTGAGCGTACTGGTTGCAAGCTTGTCTCACAGATCTGTAAGTTCATTCAATGCGATGACAAGTTCGACCGTTCTCTAAATGACAATTTCAATCGCTTAATGAATGGTTCGCTTGATCTTCTGAATTACAAAGACGCTGGCAAGTCGAATACACATGTCTACTCAAGGGAGACGAAGCTCGAGAAGCTTGCATTTGTCGTCCACGTCTGTTCCAAGTAGTTGTCAAGGGATAGCGAAGGGAGAAATAGGGAAAAGGAGATCCGGCGGAAGGATATGCGGCCAAGAGGAAGAGAGAAGAAGGAGAGGGAAGAAGAAGAAGGAGAGAGAGAGAGAGAGAGAGAGAGAGAGAGGGAGGGAGAAAGGAACGGAGATAGCGAGAGGACAGTTGTCGCCTCGTGATTAGAGCTTCAATAGTCTGGCGTCGTAATTACGGCGGGACGTAGGAGGTGTGCATGGATGAATGTGGCAATCTGCGTGAGAGTGAGAAAGACGGAGGAGAGGGTGAGCGAAACTGGAGACGGGGAGAAGTTTGATGCAATTCTGGTGCAACCGCAGGGTCACTAGCGCGTGTTGGACGATAGAAGTGGCTTCGATACTTGAGACGGCCGAACAGCGCTTAACGTCGATCTTGGGGATAACTCCTTCTGACGAGGTCGGCTATTATTCTCGGAGGAAACCTATCCATCTCGATACGGGCTCATTCCTTCCAGCTTCGAACCCGTTGTTCGCACTAGTAGACAGCGACCACAGGAAACATACAAAAACAGAGTTTTCGAAGTAGGGCAGTTATGTCACTTGAATTCGAATAAATGCGATCGATCGTCTAAATGAAGTGAACATTTTAGCGTAATATATTATTTTTTTACTTATTAAAATTTGAAATTTAAAAGACGAGTGTACTTATACAAGTATAAATATATTTAAATTGAAAATGCAAAAGAAAAATATAGAGCATAGCAATCTAGTAATTAAAATCTTAGTAAATCATCTTAGTAAAACATTTTACAGACATTTTCATTAATTATCAATACTACTTAATTGACATAAATAATTTATAAAAAAATAGATTTATTCCGATTAAAAAATTCTTATGATGACATTAATTATTATAATTATTATTTTTAATTTCTTTATTTATTTTTACGCTTAATATGGTATTTCGATGAATTAAGAAATTATTATTGATAGACATCAAATTTTTCCATCTTATTTTTTTCTTTATGGTTGCTTCAGATATTCCTATTCCTAAATTTTTGAGCGATCTCTCTCTTTCCCTCTTTTTCTTTCCTTCCCTAGAGAGCTCTTAAATTCTTTGAACGGAGGGGTGTAGGTGTCTCGCACCCTTCAGCGTTCACTGTAATTTAATGCCCGAGTCACGGAGCCATCTGTTACGTTCGTTGGACTTTTACTGTAGAAGATTGTATTTATTTCTTGGGATAACCAAATCTCTCATGTTTTCACGAAATATTTAACAATAAGAATTTATATTATAATATATTAGCGACAGTTTTTTGATACTTCCGAAACATTTTTCATTTTTAATAAGAAAAGAATGGGTCACATAGCTAGAAACTTACTACTGGATAGAGATAGTGAGACATCGATTCGGATATTTTGTTTTTATTAATAGTGAAAATTTATCGTGTACTACAGCTGCGAACAATTTAATTAAACAATATTTTTGATCTGTAAAACAACAATGAAATATATTCTATAAATTGTACATAAAAGAAGTGCTATTACTTCATAAAAGTCGTAAATGTTTTTAATCTCTGAGATGTTCGATCTCTGCAGGTGACGCCACATAATAAAAATCTTTCCGATAATAAAAAAGCGATGAAGAAAGTACGCGATGTCCTGCAATTAATTTTTTTTTCGTGTCAATTTTATTTAATTATTCTGTTTTTAATCGTTTTGTTAACAGTATCACTGATTATTCATAGTTTATGAAAAAATTTTTGATGATTCATTTTTGTATCTTTTTCAGAATGTATAAGAAAGTATAAATTACAATTCTCTATATTTTATTTAATAAATTTTCTGAGTTAAAATCCGACCAAATTTATTCGATCGCCATTTCGATGGAGTGAGGTAACCCACCGAGTATCTTGCCTCGAACACCTTCCTATAGAAGAGCCATTTGGAACTGACGTTAAACTGTATAGGTTTCATATATCTGACGCACAGAAGAGGTCGGATTATATAGTGCGATTAGCTAATCTATTTTACCTATCTACTTTAAATTCTACAATTTCGAAATCTCCGAAGGAATGAGGCCAGGATTCGATTTGGATTGTAGTTGATCATAATGATGATAAACATAAAGTTATCGATGTTATTTAATGGCTACAATCTGTCTTGATTTACTAGTGCTACTTGTTGTATTGTTACTTTGTTTAATATCAGCAAGTTTGGTTTTGGCTGATGTAATTGCGATTGATCTAGTAATTGAGTTTAATATGAAAATTATTGAATATTCGTCGTTACTGGCATATTTGGTTATTAGTCAAATGTTTGGTTGATATTGTTGTGCCAGAGATGGATTACGAGATTGAGAGATAAATTAAGACTAGCATGAATAAATAATTTATCATATCATCAAATCCAGTGCGGAGATTCTTCGTGATCAAAGCGGTTTTGACGAAAATACCAATTTATTTTTTCGGAATAGTAAAACGGTATCGCGTCTTACTATTCCGAAATCGGCCAAATCTCCCTCGTAGCCACAAAGGAACAATCGGACGTGATTCGCCGAATGCTCACTCGTGCTCGCGATCGTACGTGGGTAAACTATATGTATATATGTTGCAGTAGTACCGAAAACTAACCATGCGTAAAACGGCGCGATTTGTAACCGCAGACGTATTAGCTTATCCATGTAAAATAACTTACATAATTTTTTATAAAAAAAAGGTTTTTAATATTATCTTCTAATGGAGAAACATTCGATAATTACTGAGTATGTTGGCATAAAATTAAAAATCATGTGATTTAATTTTTTTAGATATATCTAAAAACTCTCTCTCTCTCTTTCTTTTTTACCTCTATACGTGAGGGTACTTTTAAATGGAGGAACTCCATGTCATCCTGATTATTCAATGAAGCTTCAAGAGTTACGCGTGTTATTGATTATATTATATTCACCCATAGAATTGCAAATTACTTTTTCGTCAATTGAGCAGGGTAGACACACAAATATTTTCCGCATGCCTGGGGAGTAGAGAGTACACAAAAATTAACGTGGAAAGGAGGCTCTTTAGGCGGTGGCTCGAGACCTCCGGGTCTGAAGTGCGGAATTCGATTAGAACTCGAGATTCGATTATACCGAGATCTTTGCTCTCCTTCCGCGGTTCTCATATATAGTATACTCCGCGCGTTGATCGATTCCACTTGCGCATCATAGAAGTGTTAGAAACCGTTCCACATCTCGCCGCATTCTCGGGCAAGATACGTAGTCTCGTGTGGAGACACGCGCGCATATGGCATGACACGCTAATGCGATTCCCGCTTGTTCCTGTCAGGCCACGTCACGTCATGGCTTTCGCGATCTTCGAATCGAATGGTCCGCGAATGACGTATGTCCTACGAGCGACACGCATCGCGCGGAGTGTAAAGGACGTGTCAGGCGCGTGTTCGTTTTCATTGACGGCGTGATTGTTCTTTTGACATGACTCCGATTTTTTTCGCGGCAGTTATCAATGATCCGAGTGAGTCGTACAGACACCCCGAGAGTAAAGAGAAAAAAGAAACAATAGAAATCTTTTACTTCTCTTGGTAAAATAAATTTAACTGAGGGATAAGCCCAAACTCCTCAACGATTTATCGCGGTGTAACATTATAGTATCCGATTGATACAAATTTTATTCCGAATAAATCTCGTATTATAGTTTGAATTTCTTTAGTTCGCATTTTTTTTATTATAAAGTGTACATTTTAGATACCGTCTTTTTATAAAACAAATGCATAAGTGATAAGTATTCGGTGGTTTAAGAACGAAAGCTTGGGAATCGGTTGTCCCTCTTTTCTTCGCAGAATCTATGTGGCCTATTTGTCGACCAACGCAAATATTTATGCGATTACTCGGCTACATGCTGTGTTGGGAATCTTTATTATTTCAAAGGGTATCAAACTCTCTCGCTCTCTATCTCTCGATATCCACGCGGATGATCTACACTGCATTCCCCTTTTCTCTACTTTTCTATCTCATTTTCTCTCCCTTTGACACCCCATCTTTCGGATCCTGTAACGGGGCCATGTGACTAACCAAACCGAGAATGTTGCTGGTAACTTACGATCGATACTGATGGAGTTTCGATTGAACTTCTGGATGCGTAGGATGCCTGCACGCCGCTAAAGCAAACTGAAGACGAGACTAGCGATTCTCGACGGTTGATTGACAGGGCTATCTAATATTATTGTTTTCGCTGATCGGGTCTGTTGTGAGTCATTCGTATTTCACATTCTATGCGTACATTCTTACCGAAATTTATGACACGTTCGAAAAAGATTTGATATGTACGATTAGTATGTCAAAGTTCGAAATTTATGTGACATAATGTAATGTAACTTTGAAAAATTTATTTCCAGATAGTATAAATATCCGCATAGAACTATGCAAATAATATTAAATAACTATGAAAATAGGGGAAACATGATAACTCGTTGATCGCATTTAAATCTCTTTATATTCATGCGAAATTATTAGTTTCTCTCATATCTGACGTCTACTAATTGTTGCTATCAAAATTTGAAAGCAGTAAATTTGATATTACATTATTAAACTTTATGTTTGATTGAAGATTGAAAGATTAATTTCTAATAATGAACACATTTATTGGCGTATAACTGCTAGACTAACTACAAGGATGATCTTTATTTCAATTTATTGCAATATGAATTAACGGAATTTATTAATAAAATGGAATAAAATGAAATGAAGACAAAGGAACGCGATACTTAATTTCGTGGCGAGAATTTGGACAAGCAAAAACAAGTCACAATGCGATATATCCGAAAATGATCTGTTGTTGACATTGATTTGTCGAGGAGGGGAGACGATTCGTGTTATCGATTATGTTCCACGAATATCTGACACGTCCATCTTCATCGCGCGATGCGATGAATATCTAGGATTTCAAACGAAATAATAGGAACGTCGATACAAGGATCACGTTTCATTTATGTCAATTTGTAGTGTTCCATTCGTACCGTGAATGAAACATTATTAATACTTACGTTAAAATAAATTTTTAGATATAATATCGCTCCTTATTAATAAAATTTCTTGATTTTTTTTGAATATTTTGTTAATTCTCTTTTTGGAATAGTAAAAAATAATGAAATTACGATGTATAATAATGCATTGTGCCTTTTTGTTAATGAATATAAAGCAGACTATTTTGATTTATTAAATAATATTAATTTTTCCACAGTTTTGCATATTGTTTCTTTTATTTGTCACGTAATTTTTAGAAATATTTTAAATTTTTAGAAAAATTAAAAAAATATATTTTTGATATTTTGTTCTCGTAATATCAGAAATCATAGTTGAAATTCAAGAGACAAATATGTTGGTCGTACTTGTGACTGTGTGAACGTCACAATCAAATCTGAAACGTAATTTAATTATGAAAGCGTTATGGGACGTAGAAATTCGCAAGGTAGCAACAATGTGCAACATTTAATTAATCATTGTTGCATACATTGGTATTGCGAAAATCCATCGTAATCGCGTCGTAAAGACGAAGTTACGAATATTGCGTCTCTCAATAATTGTAATTTGATACGTGCGTGTTAGGTAGAAAACAGATATTGAATAAAAAAATATATAAAAGCGAACAAACTTGATTACATTCATATAAATGAAACTTTTGATCAGTGATGTGAGGAAAAAATCCAATCATGGCGCGTCGAAGACAAGCGAATTGTACGATAAATTGCATTTATTGTACAACAGAACGTTAATCGTACATCACTTTTTCCCTTTGCATAACAATATTCGTCAAGATGCATCGACGAATGACTATTTGCAATGCAGGTCGCACTGTATGCGGTGCAATCTGGCGTGAAAACATTCCCGGCGTCTGTTTCGCATTAATGAGATGCTGCGGTTAAACTTTCCCTCTCGATGCATCCTCGCTCCTCTTTTTGGCGGGACATTAATATCGTGCGGTTGATCGTCCGAGGCTCCCCGAGCTGGAGCTTTGTCAGTGTTCTGGACTGTAGCTATTCCTCGCCTTTCGGCATTTCAACGCGCGTTGTCTATTTTCGCTCGCTGCTATTCTCGCAACACGTACCCCTTTCTCCCTGTCGTATACATCGCGCTGCGCGTTTCTCGCTGTTACCATGCACCTGTACCCTCGGGCAGCATCAAAATTCTGTATGACTCACATCTCCCGTGAAAAAATAGCTTCGCTGATGTTTGGCCGTGTTTGTCGAAATGGGCAAGCACGCTCGCGATCAATAAACTATTTTCATGCGTATCGAATGCAGATAGTACAGTCGGATTTTATTTATCGGTGTCGAGCGGGGTTGATGGATTCCCTACCATTTATATGCACCACAGCCGCCCGCGTGTTCGAATAACCTGAAATTCTTGTTAGAAATTTAATTGACTAATTATTCGTGTGTCCCGGCTAGAGTTTCTCTCCATTGAATTTTCCATTGTTGTTGGAAATTAATATTTCATAGTTACTATCATTTGTTCATTGGTTAATTAACAATTAACTCCAACATCAACATTGAAATTATGCAGATTGTATAATGCATTTAGCTGTAATATATCGTAACATTTTGTTGCGCTCACATAAAACTCGCTCATCTGTGTACTTCGTATAATTTTGACTTTCATTGATTTCGAAATATCGAAATTGATAAAAATTATTGGATATCTCTCGAAGTAATTTCTCCCGAGTTTTTCAAAAATTCCAGAAGTGAAGTTCGGTTCGTTCGTTGCGTTACAGTGACGTCGCGTATGCTCAATGTAGCTGAGAGGTAACGTCAAGGTTTGAGTGAAGACAGGAAGAAAGAAGAACGAATCGAAACATGGTTGTGGAGAAATGAAGACTGCGCTCTGGCAATTGCTTGAAATGACGGAAAAGAGCTCATGTAACGTCTCACAATTCGCCTCTTTGATGTTTTATCTTTACTAGTTGTGGATTTGATATTCTATAGGTTTCCGAATAACGTTCTGCCTGGTTTATTGAAGGGAGCATATATTTCGAAGACGAAAGGAAGAATCGTAAAGTACGATTGTATAAGTGATATTTGAAATTTTGCGGCGTTCTTCTCGAGTACAGTGCCAGCAATTGCTATGTAGCGTGTAAATATTAATACAGCACTTCGCGAAAGTCAGTCGTTGTCGATCCAAAGTCGAAGACATGCAGTAGATTACTGCTGAGTGTTTCTCACGTTCAAAAGTCTAAGCTGTCTTTGTCGCATGCCGATTGTATGCTTCCGATCGTTAATAATTCCCGCCGAGTCAACGAAACAACGCATTGTGTATGTGTCATGTTGACGTACATGTTTGACATACTGGTCGAATAAGTCCTCGAATTGTAGATTGCTGTTCTCTGTCATACGGTTATTATTTACTAGTCGGGATAAAATGTGATTGCTGCGCGCTTAACTAACAAAATATAATTTAATTGATGAGTAGGTAGCACTATTTGAAATTTTATATAGGACCGTGAATTTTGTTTTATTTATATTGCAAATGTTTAGATTAATTTGTTGTTGTGTAATTAATTCTGTATTTTTTTTCTTTTACAGAAAATTTTGTTAAGATATTTTATTGCGTGAATCATATTTTCCGATGATATTTCAATATCTCATATTAAATAGTCTTGTAATGAACTTTTGTAAAATTCCATTAAATTCCATGTGAAATTTAATGTGGAATATATGATTTTGTTTATCGATCAAATCCTTTTTTAATCATCTATAGCGTAAAGTACTTCGACAGAAAGTTCAATACCAGATTGGTAGAAGAATTCGCATCTGAAAGAACGTAATATTTGGGGCGCTCTATAAATTTTTTACACGTATTTGAATAACCAATAAATGAAAAGACATATTGGTTGAAATATAGGTCGCGTGCAAATACGCAAAAATATTCAGCTAACTTGAAATATCTGTGTACTGCTGACACGTCGTGCGAAAAAAAAAATATAAATCATATATACAATAATATATCTTTACTTTTCGAATTACTCTTGTGAATAGTGTAAAGAATTTATCGACGTCAGACTATCATTATGAGAGGTCGAAGTGTAGAGAGTTAATAAATGGGATGGATCATCCATTTCTTCATATCCGTAACGCTCGTAGCTTTATCCGGAAACAAGAAACATCCCTACCATACCAAGTTCTCGGGAAGAAGCATTGCAAAATCTTCCTAAAAGCTAGATCGCTTCATAAGTTTCAGGAGTGAGACAAATCGTCGCATTTACGCTCGCGTCTATCTCCTCCTCGCCGTACACGTCGGAGACCAAAATGGCCCCCTTTGGCGTTCTCCTGCTGGCTGGAGCACAAAGAGAAAGGAGCGCGGAGCACCAGGAATCAAATGAGAACGCCAGATAATTAAGCGGATTTAGGCACTCAGACATGGCCACTCCTACCGTCCTCGCGCTCCTCTCTTTCTACGTCAGTTAAACCGCAAGGCGCGAGAGCGCATAGCGATTAATTACGAAAGATTACATCTCGTGATGAGACCGTCCATTTTGCCTTTACCTCTGCTCCGTCCCCAGCGTGTCTTCATCTTTTTCTTTTTTTTAGAGCGGAAGGTATTGTCCCTTGCGGATAATCGATTTTCAAGTATGGCCTGTTGACCGAACAGGCGCATTCGAATGCACAATGAGGAGATCCGCTTTTATTGTTAGAACTGTCCACTTTGAATAAAATGTATCGTACTTTCGTAACTTGGGATACATTTGTCTACGTCGCATGGATAAAGTGATATACGGAGTATTACGGATGCGCCGAATGATATTTTAGGGCCAATCCAAATTTACGTTCGGCAAGATATCATTTGTTATAACTTTCCAAAATTCAATTTCGCTATGTGTCTCATGCCGGTTAAATCCCAAATTAAAATTATGCTAAAATTTAATTCGCTTTATATTAAACGACGAATTCTCTATTATTTATATGCGCCTGTGAAACTCGACTTACGAAATCTCTTTATTTTTAACCGATGAAATATATTGCTTGATGAACTTGAAAGATTTTGTATAATAATTTGGGTGTATTCGGGATTTCTCCCTTTTCTTTGGCTAAAGATATGTTGTGTCGAAATAAATCTATTGAATTGTGCAAATCTGAATTATAAAAGCTAATAAAAGCTTATGAAAGACCTAGTATTCTCTTTATGCGCATACTATCTCGCGAAAAGTTCAAGGAGCTCAGCCATTTTGGAATACGGTCGCTTCGGAACCGATTCGCCGACTATGCGCGGAATTCGATGGGAATGAAATTTACGCGCCGATACGAGATTCGAATCGAGTTCCATCGCGACGGACTTATGGTAGCGTAAAATTTCATTTCCGAGTAAGATTTCGACAGCACCTCGTTGATAGGTGCCCTAGAGAATTAAGAAATGGCCGCAAACGATTGGGTATTTGACAAAATATTTTCAAGGAATTATTTAATATTTTTCCACACAATAGGATTAATTTTTATATAAAAATATATAAAATTAATAACTATTTGATTTATTAACTGCAATTAAGAAATATTACATACTACAATTGTGTATGTTTATATCCTTCTGCTATAACAGGAGAAAAGATAGCAATATGAAAAATACTTATATTTTTTAATTATTAAATATTGTATTAAATTTTATAATTAAAATTTATAAATATCTTTGTGTATTATGTCTATGTTCAAAATTATCATATAAATTTTAGTAGTATGTAATATGTGTAATGGCATGGATCATTTAATATTCTTATTAAAATATTAAAATTTCTTTTTTGGAGAAAAATAAAATTTTAAGCGACGATTTAAATTTGCTTTTCTCTCATTGGAATAATAAACAATCAGATTAATGACAATCTTTTGAAACTCGATTGAACGAAATTCTTAGTGACAACAGATTTCACTAAATAATGCTTAATACCCCGCTTTCGTGAACAACACGTGCAGCATGTTGCATTACACATTGTTGCATTATACCGCCTGCTGTTCCATGTCTCAAGCGTGTTCTTGGCGAATCTCGATAAGGCGCGTGACAACGTATTGATTCCCTACGTATTAATTATCACGTCTGGAAGGAATCCAACGGGTTGAACCCGTCACCCTAATTTCCTTAGTCTTCGGATCACGAATGTCGTAACATGCACGGAACAATATGTGGTTGGAATCATAGCCTGCGAATTATTTACAGTATTGCCGTGATGCAACGCGCAGCAGCCGTCTCTGTTGAACGCATTTGTCATCACATGGCTTTCATGTTCGATTATCGATACGTCCGGGTCCAGTCGATAGACGGCACGCTGCCGATGGCCAATGGGTATTTATGGTCGATCGTTTCCTACTTCCGGTGGAACAACTCGCACGCACGCACATCGTTATTTGGTACAATCCGGAATTTAAATACCGAGCTTTTAAAATCGAGCTTTATGTAGGAATAACCAGGAGATTATGGAATTATTCTGAAGCGTTTAAAAGCAATAAATTTTCGATGTAATCTATCATTGTCAACAAATCCATCTCTTTACTGATTTATCCGCGTGAAAGTATGGGAAAGAGATGTAATTTTGATAAAAATTTCGTATTGGAAAATTCCATGGAGTTTTTGAGGAAAATCCAATTTTTATTAAACCAGAGATAGAAAGAGAGAACAAATTATCTGGTTATCTTACATGAGCATCCATGTAAATCTTTTGCAATAATTAAAGTAGTTAGATATCATCATCCATTCCAGTTAGATATCATCCATGCGCCGGACAATATTTAACTTAAGAAAACGGGAAATTTAATGAAATAATATAAAATTTAACAAAATTAGGATCTTATCGATATATGATTAAAATATTAATATTAGGATATTCCGAGTAAAGTTTCGCGGAAATATGCGCGTTCAGAGAACGAGAAACGTTCCAACGAATATTCCAACAAATGTTTGCTCAGTTTGCAATGACGCCAGCAGCGTCTCCGCGGATCTGGCTTTTCCCATTATCTGTTGGTCAGCAGGGAAACATTCGTTTCTGGACACTATTGTTTTCAACACGTCGCATTATTCGTGCAAGTATCCTTTCTGTGTGCTTCAAACATACGTTTCTGGCTTTGCCAATGTATTGCCCGTGTTTTTCCCGCAACCCCGTGACCGGCTTTTTTCTTTGTGGCGCCAATTAAATTTGTATTGGTGTCACGTGTCACGCGGATGACAATTCACAAATGAAACAAAAAGGTAGAATTGTACGTCGTTTTTATTCACGCGTCTACTCGCAGGTGCAAGCACGTATGAGTACAAATAAAAAAGTTTTGTCTCGTTGGAATAAATTTTGGTTCCGCAGGCAAACGCGATTAAAAATGCATCGTTAAATTTGCGAACAGACGATTTTTTAACAATTGCAAACACCACGGAGAGATTAATGAGGTGCCTTGTCGACAATCTATAATCTCATTCTCTATGTCCACTTTTATTTTTATCTTTTTTTTAATCTCATCAATTTTAATTTCAATTTAACGACGTAACAAATACGTCATACGCTAGGAAGTTTGAGTGAAAGTTGAGGAAAAATTATACATCGCGCTGTTACAATATAGAATTTTTGCCAACTTTTAGAAATATTTTAACATCCAAACCGCAAATGTTTTACTTAGTTACGAAGACGCTGGTGTTCAGAATATTTATTCAAACTATGAATAAGGTTCCTGTGCTTTAACATTCCTTCTTGTTATTCGCAAGTCACGAAGGCAGAGAGAAGCTATCGTTGATGAATTCATTGTGTTCAAAAGTAACTCTTACGGACGTACTTTATTCACGGTATGCACTGGGATTATGTTTTTCATTTATCAAATTCCTTCCTTCTTACTGGCTTTGCTATGTTACATGCTCACCACGATGTTTTTATTCCGGCCATTAGAATCCTCGTAATGTCGACGTCAGCGAATGGAGAAATAATATTTGCTCACTGACACGCGAGATTGTGATGTTAAGTATTGCGTATTACAGATCAATTAAATTAAATTTTCGGACTTATTTCTCACGATATATTTTAATATCGCAACGGTTAAGAGTTCTGATCGGTGTAATAAAAATATAATATTCAATCGTACGTAAAAAAAAGTTAAGAATTTAGTTCAAACTAAAACTTTAAGGTTCTCATACTTTGCATCGTTAATAATAATTAAAAGTTTATATAATACAAGTTTTTTTTATCGATTATAAAGTATTTGAAAGATTGCTTCTGTCGTTCTAGCGTTAATTCGAGGACGCGACTCAACTTCTCTTAATTATCAGTTTTAGATCTTGATTCTGTTCAGAAGGAGAATATAATTAATGTATCTTACATTTTAGACAAACATGTGTAAAGCAGGAACAGATTATTGAAATTAATGCATATTTTATGATTTACTAATGCAGCTAATGCGTTAAATGTGTTAAATGTGGCTAATGTGTTAAAGTATTTTGTATTGTTATAAATCCAGATTAATGTATTTGCTGGATGCGAGGTTCTCATTGTGATGCGATGGCAGTAACGTAAATATAACTGTGACAAAAGTGTAACAATGTACATAATATAACAATGACAAAATACCTTTACTAGCACGCCACAATTCATGTAAATGCTATCTAACACGTTGACCAATATTATCACACTCTCGATACATGTCTGTATCATTAATTAATAATAGAACGTGAAAAATAAGCATGCGGATACAACAGTCGTTTAGAAAGCTCTGCTTGACGTAGGCTAATAGATCGTGAAATTGTTGACAACCGAGATTAATGAACCATGGACCGGTGCGGCGCGCGGCGCCCATAATTCGTAAATGCGTGTCGCTACAGTTTATTTGTTTCCTACCGATATCATCCGCGAAGCGGCATTATTCGCTGTGTAACCTATTTCGGTTGTTGCCGAAAAACTACATTCTGCAGTCGGTATAAATCAGCGGATATCACCGTTGATGCACATCGATGACTTTCGTGGCGCAATAACTTTTGCACGAGTTCGATCATCGCACTTCCCATCCGTGAGCGGCGATAAATTCTCCGATAAATATACGGCTCGTATTTCGCACTCAATATGTTGAATATCAAGCCGTAGATTTCCTTTGTGTTAGTTATATGCAAAATTTATCTTTCTATCTGCTATTAATTATATATTAACATGGCCAAATTGAATAAAAAACGGATATAACCGAAAATCTCATTGATTTGTGTATGCACAATCTATTTGGATTGAAAATATAAAATATATTTTAAATTTTATGAATTTATCGTCAGCGTATATAAAAGCTAATCCGGATAACTGAAATATTGTAAAATATTTTTTTAAATTTGATGTAATTATTGAAAAATTATTGAAATGATTTACTTAATTGTAAAAAACAGCTGAGATTTTTTAATAATTACTTAATAAATACGTAATTATTAAAAAATCTTGGCTGTATTATAAATTGAGCGATATTGGTGCCGTTACATTTATACAGTCGCAATTACTTCGATTGCTTCCGCGTTTTATTTTCAATCGTATCTACAATTTTAGAATAACTTGTGTACAACGAACATTGAGAATATTACCGGGTCGTTGTCCGAAAATTCATTCCCCCACTTCCTCCCGGATCTTACTAGACCCGCCAATGACGATTTACTTTATCGAATTTGGTCAAAAGAAACTTTCCTCGCAAAAGCCAAAGAAAAGGAAGCGAAGGATCTGGAGCGAATCGGGACGTTCAGAATATCCTGCACCGTAAGTCGCTAGTCGAAAAACTTCCAACGGGGTCGTATTAATCTTATCCTGCGGCTTTCTGTCGCGACTGGCTCACATACATGAGTTCATAGGTCATGCGACTGCCAATCGATCTTCTAATACAAGTTACGATATCAAAAGCGTCTTTTCTCAAGTATGGTTTTATCAGAATAAATCTAAAATCGATTATACCGGCCAATATTGATATTGTCTATTGGCATCAGTTATAGAATTCTATTTATTTCAATTTTTTTTTATTTATCTCTATTTCTTCTTTATAGCTTTTAGATTTGTAGATTTGTATGAGTGTGATTGAATTCAATTTGAACCAGACATATTACCCCTACAATTAGTATTTGCTACAAATCAAACAAAAGTGAGACCAGGCAAATCCAATTAAATCAGGATAAGAGAAGCCGAACAAGCTTAGTTAGTTGCAAAATCAATTTTTCGATATAGAGAAGCGATATGGAAAGTCGATAAAGTGCTTGCGTAATGAGAAGCATTAAAAAATGCATCTGAATAATAAAGTGAAATAATTACAAGTTATTTCATGAATGAAGGAAAAGAAATGTTGATACAAGATTATAAAAATCAAGATTTATAATAATTAATACATTTTTTGTGTAAAAAAAATTTAAGAATTATTGGAAAAGATAATTAATTAAAAGAGGGACATTTACAAATTTTGTTAAGCTGAAAAAAGTTTTTCTTAATTATTTTTAGCGTTTTCATTTAACAATAAATACATAAAAATGCATGATATATAAAGCACGTAATGCTGAATTTTGAAATCATTTTATTTTTATTAGACGTTTACATGACTGCATGAAAGACTTGTATACTCTTACGAAAAGAACTATCTCACGTATTATCATCTGGAAAGTTACATTAGAGTGTCGCTGTAACTCTTTATTATTCTGAAAATTATTTGCCGTACGGTCGGCATCCCGAAAGCACTCCGGCAGTTTCATACAGTGTTCTCGTACGACCCGACATGATTAAGTTCCTTCTTTCAAGGAAGAAAAATACTTTCACGCTGTGATCAGAAAACCCATATCATCGGACGGTGCCGGAAGTTATTATTAGAAGAAAGATTATTTGACGTGTGCTCCTATGTTGAATACGAATTTATTTTTCGAAATTGTTCTCGTGAAAGTTGACTTAATAAATTATTTCAAATCTTATTCAAATATTTGAGAGAGTAGAAATTACTAGAATTTTTCATTGCCATTTTATATAAATGGATATATTTATAAGAAAGCTCTCTCTCTTTCTCTCTCTCTTTTGTTTTTTTTATTTCTGGTGGCGTGTAAATTTCTCTCTCTCTCTCTCTTACATTCATTCACTCACTCATTTATTCATTCATTATATTCTATTTTATAATATTTAAAATGCTTTACGTTTTTTTGTACTGCAATGTTTCTTTTTCCGTTTTTTAACCAGTTTACACGCACGATAACATTTCGAACACGCTACGTTGCCTTCCTCTAATCAGGTCGTACTCTACTTTTAATACATGTACAGTATTTATGAACACAAGAATGACGCAAATTATGAGATTAATAAAATATGTATCATGAAAATATCCTTATCACGATCGTTAATTGACAATTAATTTAGCCACACAAAATATGTTACATTATATACATTTTGAAATTGCATAATAGAATTGTTGTCAAAAGATAATAAGTTTTATTGAATTTTCTTGAATTTCATATAATTTTATTAAAGCAATTAGAATCGTGTATTTACATCATTAAGAGAATTAAAATTTTGTTATTTACGGGAACTGTTATTAATTTACAAGGTTAATGTTTTGAACGTTGCATTTTCAAGGGACACAGGTCTTTCTTGGAATTGTTATTTTAATGAAACATCTTGTAGATTTATAAAATGGTTAAAATGCACATTATGCTTCATGAAACGTAAATACTTAACAAACAATCCACGCAGCACTTTTGTAAAATTAATTTTGTACTTGTAGTATGAGCTGCACTACTTGCATGGCATTAAACGTACCGTAAAGTTGAAGTATTTTAATAAAGCTAAAATATTTACCAACCAAATATGATGTGTCTCGTGTGTTGTACTATGTAATAAGAACAAAGCTTATTTGAAGTTTTGGAAATCTTTAATTAATTTGTTTGGTGAGCAAAAAATAGATCAATTATTATTCTTATAATATAACACGGAAAATATTTTAATAATAATTTTTAAATAACATAAATATATATTATATGTAGTTAAAAATGATCAATTTTTAATACAGTATGCTAATTAATTTATGTTGTTATTTTATAATCGTTTTTTCTCACATATATGAGACCTAAAATTCATAAAATTTACTTATGCAAAATACAAAGTTAAAGTAACAATTTTATCGGCAATGTTAACACGTCAATCATTTTAATTTTATTTTAAAAAAATTTATTTTTGTGAAAATTTCAATTATGCCATCGTATCGCTGAGCTAAACCGTATTACGAAGAATAGCTTAAAGAGTCAAAGGTGGAACCGAGCGCGGAAAATTCTGCCTGGCAGCCTCTCTTCGTTCCACTCTAACTGGAAATGAGTAAAAATCAAAGAGTAGGAGGAAAAGGAGCAACGTACCACCTGGTACTTCGCATCTTCGACGTTCCAGCATGGCGATGCATAGTGTTCTTCTCTGCATTCCCCCGTGCCATCTCTCGAGTCTGCTCTTTTACTACCTATCCTCTCTCTGTTACACTCTTAGAAGTCGTTTTTAGTCGCACAGAAATAATCTTCGGCGTACTGCACTCAGTATCGTATTATGGGGGACAGTAAGCGGACTATCTGAAGTCTTTGCACTATGAATTAAACTTCAAAGTAATTCCCTTCGAGTTTAATAATGTAGTGACATGGTATTATGTTGCACGTGAATATGTACCTGATTTTCCAATTTTAAACATCTTCTACACTTTTTATCTGTTTGACTGTTAACTTCGCTGCGTTATGTTTGTGCAAATAATTATTACTTATGTTGAAGTATAATTCTGAAGTATAATTACCCTATTAGTTATTCTAAGTATTTCATAAAAGTATGATTTAATTTTGTTTTATCTATTTTATCTTTTATATTGGATTTGAGATTACGAATATCTCATGGTCTTATTTGTAATACATGATTGAATCTTTTCATTCTTATGAAACATCGCTTGAAACATTTCTTCTCCAAAAGATTTAATTAATTATAGTACTAAATACTTAAAGATTTAACGGATTTTTCGTTTAAGAAGTGAAGTTTTAAATCGTATTTTTATTGAAACAAAATGCATACAAATCTCTTTAAATACTATTCAGAAGTCAGTAACACAGCTATTTTTAAACTGTGATATTTTTATATAATCTTTTCCAATAATTTAGTACGAAAGAAATAGCACCAGAAGATGTATGTGTCTTAATCCACTACTGGCTGCACGTGGTCGTGCGAAAACATCCTCGCTTTCTGGCTCATTTGATAACCGTGCGCGTCTTATTGTCTTCATGCTATTTTGGGGTAGCTCTGCATGCCTGCGAGATCAAAATTCTGTTGGTATATTCAGCATATTGTTATCTCAACGTACAATTATTGTGAAATAGTCTTTATAATTTTATTTAGGTCAATTACTTTTTTTATTTTTTCTCATCAGGTTTTCATTGCAGAGAAATACGGTGCGTATTGATTTGTGCAAAATAATTACTTTACTGATGAGAATAAGCCCTCGAGAGAATTTCCTGTACCGTCCTTTTTTTTCCGAAATAATCTAACCTAGATTCTTTTCCTTCAGAATTGTATCACCTTGATTCAAAGACTTTGGATTTAACGAAAATTCTCCAGCTTAAAAATTCTCAATAAAACTCAAGCGATATGAGTGAAAAGTGCATTTGGTCGAAAAACATAATTTTAAAATATAACTTATTTATTTTATAATTGCTGTTTATACTGAAATTATTATTAATTACTGCATCGTTATATTTTTTTAAATGTAAGAACTAAAAACATGTAGTGCCTGAAACTGCAAAATAACAATGCTAGACGGAATATTATTCGCAGAGAAACAATGAAATCACAAACAAGTATTTACGTGTTAACATTGCCGCGTTTAATCATGATTCTATCATGCTCCTTTATTGTAACGAATCCCGAGAAGCATACCGCAACTTATTGTTCGTTTTACAGCTGACGGTAATTTGCACAGTTCATTCTTTTTCCGGTATAGTTAGTGCGTGCTCGAAAAATCGAAAGAATCTACCGTCTACTACATTTTTAGTGGGGCGAACGAGTGTAATCCGGTGCAATTTCCATTACGCGATACGCTTTATAGAATTTTCCGATCATGAATGTAAATGTTATCTATAACGAGAGTTTTATGGGCACGCGCGAAGTCAGCCGGTTGCAATCGACGCAAATTTTTATCGAGCGTCGTTTCGATAACGGTACATCCATTGAGTAAACTCTGGCACGCGAGATTATATTCTCGCAGTATCTCGGACGGCATTCGGATTTCCGTTTCAATTTTTGAGCTTGTGAAATGAAGTGTTACTAATTTCTCAATTGTGTATCGAATAGAAAACGATGATGCTTTTGCTTATAGCACTAATACCGATCGCCGTTGTACTTGCGAGACGAAAGATACGGTTTTTTGCGAGAACAATATTCAATGATAACAAAGATCACTAATTTTGAACAGGCGAGAAGCCATCTGAAACTTGTTACACCAACTAGGAATGTCACAGTCGCATTACAGCGACACGACGGATCGATAAAATTTCTAGACTTTAAAACGCATAACATAAAATAAATTAGGTCACAAAAATATCAGACTTTATATATAGAAATATACTCAACAGTTTTTGCGAGAGAAATGTATGAGATTTTAACAAAATTTTACCTCAAGATTTTTTATAATTTTTATAAGATAGGAAGCTACAAATTGTTAATTATACAGAAACATGTTAAAAATGACATGGCCGAGTTTAAAATAAACCTTCTGTTATATAGCGCGTGTATTCTACGAGCGAATACTTTCACTGAACCGGTCGGATATCCAGATTATTTATAAAATTGCTATATTTTTCCATAGTTATTTATATATGTAAGAAATTTTACATATTACATAATTATATAATTTTACATATTATATAATATGAGAAAGTACACAATTTATCGAACTGCAAGACTGCTTATGTGTCATAGATTGCGTGCGTAACGCATTATAGTTATAAAATTTCAAAAATCGTTAGGAAATGTACATTATTAATACAAGCAGCAATTTTATCTTAAGCTGTTTCCATCTCGAAGGAAATGAAAGCAACTTTTTGAGCATCTTTAGTGAGCATCTATCTTGTGGATGTACGTGAGTGCCACTTCCTTCTCTAAAGTAGGGACAAAATTGTGTTTTCGGGACAATGCTCTCCGGAGGATTTTCATCCTTCGCCGGAAAATTACTCTCATACGTTATGCCCTTACCATACATCAGCATTACGTCAGAAATTCATGCTATTATCTCTTGATACCTCCTTTAGGCCCGAAGTGAGCGGATCTTGCCGTGTTTGTCAACGCGCAGAATAAATTGACGCTGTTTAAGAACGAGTTAATGTTTCAACGGCGGATGCACCAGCGCGATACGTGGCATACGTTTTGTGAAGAAATAATCGTATATATCCGCGGGTTCATTTGATAAAGCCGGCACGACAAATTTGCTAGCAATTCCTTGCCGACGGCGAGGCGGTAATTCGCGCCGGAGAGGGATCAGACGTGCGCCGTATGACACGGTGCCATGCATACAGCTGCATATTATACGTGGTGCAGCATGATACGAGAAATGTCCTGGCGGAGCCAGTCTCGTGGCGCTATAGAGAGAGGATGGCGCGCGGCGGGTTATAGGGTGAAACGACGCGAGGGACGAGTGCGCGTGACTAGTGCACTGTCTTTGAGGGTAGGAGCAACGGCACACATGGATCTCGCATGAACTTGCACACGTCGCGTGTTCCCAGAGTTTCTGGATAAGCCGTGTGTCCTGGAACTGATAATAATTAGACAAGCGCAGTCTTGAACGAACAATATGACGACGTAGACCGCGATTACCGTTTCCTTTGAGAGCGATGAGCGCTCTGCCAGAGGATCTCTCGATGTCACTCGGCAGAGAACATTCGTCGAACATTTAGCGTCAAGAAGCTCAATATTGTACCTACCGACCGATTTCACGAGATCGCTTTCGACAAATGATGTCGCATTAATGCGTGAAGTTTCCACTGTCGTTTTAGCGGATGTATGAGGGGAGGATTTCATTTATTTGCATAGCTGTTCATTTATTTCTCCGGATCAGCATATCATACGTTTAGATCTTTAGATAAATTGATAAAGCATGACAGAATAGGAGTAATGATTATCAGCGACAGGTTTCTATTTTAATGGAAAATAAATTGTACTGATTACTTTTTAAATGAAACAGAGAAGGTTTATAATATTTACACAAACTTTTGATATGTCACACTCACACGTTGTAAGTATCTCAAAAATATACAATACATTTATAGACACTGAGTCTATTTTTTTGGGCAATCTCTATTTTTTATCACGCGATTTTCCCCGAGCTTGCGAAATCGTGGAACAAAATTAATTCAGTTTTTCTCCGGATAAACTTCGAAGATAGGAGCTGATCTTGGCGCCAGATATATTGGCTTCCATTGTCGTAGACTAAGCATCCCGACGTTCTGTAATGGGAACGCTGAGCGAGGGGTGTACTGACTGACAGCGGCGGCGCAACTACATCGGCGATCGCCGGCCATCGCGATCGCCGAGCACATAAATTCCCAGAGACGTGTGACACCGAGACACCTAATCTATTTAATCTCACGATGAAAAATCGTCCCTCCGCGACGCTCGTTTCGCTTATCGTATTATTATTCTCCTTACCCCTGCCGGGTGTGTGTGTGCCTCCCCGCCCAATCTGGAAAAGATCCAAGGCCTCATCGGTACGATGACTTACGATCGTATTCTTGATTCTTTTGCATTTATTCGTTATTCCTTTTGCCCCGTTCGTATGCGAATCGGCAACCGCAGAGAAAGGAAAAGGTGGAAAATAGTAGAATTTTTAACTAGTAGAGTTATTTCTGTTCCATGAACCCGCTTTTACGAAAGTAGCCACGATTTGTTCCGGAGTAATGTCGCGCGGTAACATGGGAAAACGATTAAGGTTGAAGACTAGAATTTACTCTTTAGTATCTGATATAATGGATTGTTACACAAGAAATCTCTTATCTACAAATGATTTAAACACTTGGTATAATCGCGTAAAAAGGGATGGAGTATTCTTCGTCAGATCTATTATTGAGCCATCCAAAAATTTCTTTAATTGTCAAAAGATGATTTTATTATCTTTGAATAATTTTTGCAATGAATTTAATTTAAAGTAATTTTTATCGTCGCATTTTTTGTATCTTTCGAAATCTTGATACATGAGATGACAGTGAAAATATATCTTATATATTTGAAATTGAAAAATTCCTCCGTGTATTATATCCTTATTCTTTTTATCAAAAGAATTCGCGATAAATATGCTGCTTTAAGAAATTATTTATTGATTAATTTATTAGCTATAGTAATATTAATTATTTAACTATGAATATAATTATATGAGAGATAGTATATTATTAGATAAAATTGTGTGAAATATAAACTATAAAAATCAAAAAGATAGTGTTTATTGAAGTGATTTACGACACGTGAAAATCTTGAACTATATTGTACGCGTCTCTTGTGACTCTTGACCTAGGCACGCAGCAGTCACGGGAATGAGATTATCTTGCAAGAGTCGTTTAATCTCGTAAATGCGATCGTAGGTAGGTTAAGCATGCCTCTGTAGGTACCGCGGTAGACTTTAAAACACGCGTATAACACGAAATTTCACGTTTTTAGATAATGTGTAAAAATCACGAATTAAATGGGGAATTCCAATTATTCTAGAATGTTTAATGGCGAATTTGATGCGCGCTTAATCCATTATCATCACATTTTTTAACGAATAATTTATATTAATTAATCGCTGTTATACTAGCATTGTATGGAAAAAATTATGGAAAAACATTTGATACTAAATGAAACTTGAATAAAATAATATTTCTATCCTTTGAAAATAATTTATAAAAGCACTTAAAAATTATTATTCAAAGCACTAATTATGAAATTATGTATAATAGTATATTTTTATACATATAAAGATAAAAATAGAAAAAGTATGAAATTTTATACTAAATAATTAACAATTTCTAAGAATTAGCAATTTCTAAGAACAGCAATTTCTAAGAAGTAAATTAATGACTTATTAATATTTTGTTCAATAACTTAAATATTTGATGTCATGATTAAATAACTTTTAAAGACGACATAAAGATTTAAATTTATGGAAATCGCGACAAGCAATGTCGTATTAAAAACTACTTGTATTAAGTTAAATTAAAATTTAATTGAAAGTTCGATGAAGAATTACACGATCTAGTTTAAATTGCATTTGGATTGGTAACCACTTAGTAGGCGAGTCACGTAAAGTTCTCGGATGGGCACGTAATTAAGTGTCCCGGAAGGGTGCTGCGGCTTATCATTTACGATCGCACAAGAGCCAGTAGAGAGGATCATGAATCATTATATCCTTTCATGTTCTTAATAGCAGAGATCAGAGAACCGCGAGCTTCGTTGATCCAAGAGGTTAATTAATCAGTTCGAAAGATCATACGAAGGTTCGCTTAAACACGCCACCTTTGAAACAATTTAATTAAATCTCCGTAACGAGCACGCCTTTCGTTGGGTTTCCTTCCTGCTCCTGTCCCGTCCTTTTTGTGTCTTTTCCAAGGTCTTTTCCGAGGACCGGAATCCTAAAACAGATGTAATTCATGTCCACCCTTCACTGTAGCGACACGGACGACTGCCTCGAAATTTATTTAACGTCCACTAACGTCACCGAGATAAACGAGCGTCATCATTCTTCCAGTAAATATGTAGCTTCTTTTATGCGCAAGCAACTTAAATAACTTGCATAATGTTTTACGTGGAAAACAGGAAAATTAGTGATTTCGGCACACGTAATAAAGCGCGTTATAAAGCTTGAATTTTTAGCTGGTTTTTAAACGTGTTAAAATTCAAGCGAAAATATTGCAAACATTATGTTGAACCTTTAATTAATATATACCTTGTAATGTATGCTTTATTTAAAGCGAAAAACTATTCTATACAAGTTATACATTATACAAGTTAAACAAGTCGAAAGCTGTAATGTTAAATAATTCGTCAAGTATTATTTCGTTAAATTATGAAATAATTCTCTCTCTCCCTCTTTCTCTCTTTGTTTCTCTCTTGGCATATCAAACACCTTGAACAGGTGCGGTAGAAATTAATTTCCTTCGTCTCATGGTGGTAGCAGCGCGAGCGTTGGAATCTGTTTAATCAGTACCAGTAACCTCGCTTGATAAGGCATTAAAGGCTGTAGACCAAATTAAGCTATTATGTTTGTTAATTAAGGGTACCGCTGTCTTAGGAGACTTCGGAAAATGGCGAGTCTCCTAGATACTATCGGGTTCCATTATAGCCGGAAATTACCTCCATTTAGAGCATCAAATAATCTCAAGTTTCTACTTTTTCCACGCTTCAGTGCAATTTTTTAACACTAGCTTTAATTCATATGACAGATATATGTAAAATCAATGACAAATGATGTTCAATTCAGGCACAAAAAAATCGTGATAGCTGTGCGTATGTGTTTATGTGTGTGTGCAGTATGAATAAGATTTTTTATTAAAAAATTCAACGAAATCTCAAATTATTTTACCTAATGCAAAGTAAATTTGTTATTTATATATTTTTTTTATTCGATAGGTATTATTAAATCGTACGGATAAATCAAAATTGAATATTTTTCTGTCATCTTTTTCCGCCATCGAAGTTAAATAAAAGTACGTGAAATTTATGCGTATGCACGTCACGTAACGGGGGATATCTTTTTGTACTATAACATGCCTTTCTTTCCGCTATATATCTAAAAGAATCTTTGGAACGAAACGCGACGCGAAGAATATCTCTCATATAAAAATTCATTGCCTTGTCGTAGAAACGACTAAGTAACGAGGTCGGTTCCTAAGCAACGCGTATAAGCAGTAATAGAAGTCGAAGACTGTAATTCTTACCTTCGAAATTACCGACAAAAAGAGAAAAAATGGAACATGAATTTATGTATACACTCGGCTCGCAGCTGAAGAAGGAGTTTTCTCCATTCAGACACTTTTTGTTTGTTCTCAACTTCTTCATTCGCTTTATTACACTTAGTAAATACTTGTTAAATATATGACTTGAACTTTTGTGCATGTAGTATTTCTTCTTTAAGCAAAGGAATAATAATTACATTAATAACTTAGCAGAATAATGTAATATTATATATCGGAAATATAAAATTGCAGCATATAGTTGTAAAAGACGTTAAAATCAAGAAGAAAGATAAATATATAAAAAATATTATTGATGTAGAGGTTTTAAGAGTTATAACACTATTAATATACAGAATTATAAAATACACATCACATTTCTCAAGTAAAACAAGAATATATTTAGATCATCAAATTTGATATTATTTATGTATATATGATTCATTTGAATAAAATAATGAAAGAACTTATTATTTATTATTTTATCTCGTAACTCTAACTAAAATAAAACGAATTTATAATATAAACAAGGGGATTATACAATATTTATGCATATAAAATTATGACAAAATGAACAAAATCTATTGAAGGAAGACTGAATTAAACTGTTTTAATACATTCATAAATAAAATTGAGAATTGAAAATTGAAAATAAACACTTTGAAATAAGAGCTGTCGCTTTTTTCGCTGTTTTCTCGAATTCACAGTGATATAGACTTTTCACGTTTGCACATTCATCATTCTGCATTTTTCTTTCAATCACTCGACGTTTCAGCGTTCCATAAAATGTAACAGCCCTTTGTCGTTGCATCCACATCCAACTTAAATTTATCCGCAAAGACAAGCGTTGAGACGTGCTATCGACTATTCTGTCCGCTGTGCACGTTAACGTCACCCCAATGCAATCCCTCATATAACGCTTTGCTATAACCCCATCTTGGTATAACCCCGCACGCTAGCACATCTTACATCCGTTTTAGCGTAAAATACAACGAGGTATAGACAATCTCGTTACTTAGTGCCGCGCGGAGAGTTATTCTTCGTTGACGACCGCATGAAACGTCTAAGATATAAACCTAGATGCATATTTAACCGGATATAATATTCGGCGTAACTCGGTCGATTATGACGACATTAATTATATTAGAGAGGTCTGCAGAAAGTTTAAATTGCAGTTACATCTGTGTATTAAATATTTACGATTCAAGTCGTAACGACGCAAATCGTTCAGTTTCATCGTAAATGAGACTTCTCGGAGAATATAAAAATAAGCATAGTTTCTTCAACATAAAATAATTTATCGGTATTAATTGTATGCATTACATAATTGTATGCTTTTCATTACGCTTTTATTGGAACAAAGCAATTATGTTTGTACATGAATTTGATTGTTTGCATATTACATATGAAATAAAACATCTCTCATTGTCAGATAAATACATGTATTTTAACGTCAATGTAACTTTACATGAAATGCAGTAACTATGATTCTTAACATTGACTATGATATTATAATGGAACGTATCTAACTGTTTATAATATTTTTGCCTAACGTGGAAGTTGTGTGTGATGCGCGCCAATATTATCGCATAATCGATATTTACATCGTATGAAAAATTGCCGGTGGAGTTTGCCAGATATTCGATTTCGTTTTACAGGCTCGCAGTAAAACGTTCGACGTTGTCGGCCTCTTCGTTCGCGAGTCGATTCACGTTCTATGCGCAATTTCATGACGGGGAGAATCGTAAATTGTTCGCGCACAGTACAAAACGATCGATTTTTCCGCGCGATCGATCCGAATTCAAGAGCGCGCAGATAATTCAGTTTCTACCAGCTGGAGATCGAGCACTTCGCCGATCTATTCCTACGTGTAAAAATGGGGAAGGTAAAATGATCCCAGCCGAGCGCGACCAGCCGAGACGATCGCGCCGAAAATTCTGTGGCGTAATAATCGAACGCCGATAGCGATCAACGGATCGTTTCCGAGGTTTGCTTCAAATTTCCGCGCATCGTTCCGGATGTGAGCGCTTCTGGGTTGGTTTGCTGCCATTAAGTCGAGCGCATGTGGTTCCACTCCGGAAGCTGAACCGGGCGACCCGCCAGAAAGTCGATGACTAAGCAAATATTTTATGTTGTTCATTTTCGATTCTTACGTGCTTATTGCGATCAAATCGCGACCGTCGATGACAACGTCTCTGATTTGTATTATAATTCTTTTTTTTTTCCTTACCAGCTGATAAAACACGCAAGTAATGAGATATAAATTTATTCTTTGTTTTACAATATAATTATAAATTTTCATCTTATAAATAATTTTATTAAGTAAATAACTCGTAACGTTAATATCGCATGGATATAAAATGGTATAAAAAAAGATAGCTATCGATTAAGATTATTTGAATTTGAAGCAAAACCTGCTTTCGGCATTTTATCAGTAATGTTCAGCGCGTTTTAACAGTCTTTTGTGAACTCTTCTCAAAGATAAAGCTTCAAAAGGGATTTGCTAATTTCTAAAAGCTTTCTACGGTGCACGACGTAAGCCTGATCAAAGCTTTTACCATTTTGAGTTCTCTCGACATTTTAGTGTCGTGGTTGCTCGATGCGCCGTCACATGAATATTTTAGGGCTCCTTCGATCTACGGTAAACTAAAGTAAACTAAGTATAGTAAACGTTTCACGTCGCCCTGTTGGAAGTTTGATTAACGTGATTGTATAATATTGCTTAAGCCAGATTAATATCAGAATCACGACTTGAATATACTAAACACTTAAGTCTTCATCGAAAACTGAAGTTTTCATGAGCTATTTATTGTTTATTAAATGTTCGATTTTTATTTATTTATAATATCGTTAGCTTTACAAAATGCTGAAATAATTAAATTGTATAAATTAGTCAATTATTTTGTCACTTATATAACTAAATAATTAAAAATAATTTTATTAGCTTTATTTTTTATGATAAATTTTGTTATAAGATGTTATTAAAATAAATTATTAAAAATTAATAAGATATATACGCACACACAGTACATATTTTTATATGGTAATGAACTAATTAATTAAAATTATGCTTTGAATTATTTTATTACTTTTATTTTTAATTTTAAGTAAATTTCTTTTATGATGATTACATTGAAATTTGATATTAATGTGCAAAGAAGTAATAGATCAATGTGCGAAATGCATGAAAACGCGATGGTCGTATTTTCGCGAAAGTAATCGCGCGTGCCGGAGAAAAATAACCTTTTCCGTTTACCCTCCACGATCTGAGTTTGCAGTTTTTCAACATCCCCATTTCCGTTTTCCAGGGTTGGTTACGTTCTCCACCAACCATGCAAACTATTACAGTTAGTTGGTCTGACAAAGAACCTGATGGATCGTGCGTAATTAGAATTACAGCAATTGTTCAGAAAAGAGAGAATGACGTGATTAGCCCTTTTTATCTAACTTGTAGTACTTTGTAAATGTGCTCATATGCTTAAGGTTGATTATACAGTGCGAAATTTTTAATATTTTCACTTTAATTCTATTGATTTTATCCTCCTTTTTTCACATTTTTCTCCTGCTTTTTATCTTTTGCCCCGTTTTATTTTGAATTTTAATGTTTAATGTATCGAACAGATCAAGGAAAAAGTACAAGAGAAAAACTGAAGAAATAAAAAACTCTTTAATGTAAGTAATATCATCAGTGTTCGTAAAACAAGAATTTCTTTGTAGGTTACATATAACGAATGTTGTAAAAAGTGAGAAACGTACGAACACGATTGACAACACAATTGGTTCTTGCATCTCTGCGTTAAATTTTTCACCCTATCCGCTATGTAAATTTTCGCGAGTTTGTTATCGCGAGATGTCCGACTTCGCATCCATTCCCTCTCGTTGGTTTTCCCCACTTCCCGTCACTTTGACTTCTCTTTTCTTTTCATTCTACAGAGTTTGAGCTTTTAATGTACCAGGCGACCCGAATAGGCGGCATACGAAGCCACTTCGTCGTAAATACAGCGAGCACTGTAGTTTCCATGAGAACGACCGGTAGTGCCTCTCGCTTTAACAATCGGGGCGGCACTTTGTCTCGAGTGCGGCAGGAAAACTAACTACGTACGTACACACGCGATTCGAAACAATTCGACTTTGACCTCTGACGAATTGCAAGCTCATCCGAAAAGGCAATACTGGTGCCGTTGAAGATGCGTTAAAGAATAGTCGCGATTAACGATGATGCTAAAGCTGAATCAAAGGGCTAGATAAAGATAAAAAGACCCACCTTTTCAAACGTTTTATTTTTTCCCGCTGTCTTAGATATGGTAAATCGTTTGAGGAATTTTCGGTACAAACTCGATGTAAATGGGAATTAACGGGTGTTACTAAAACAAGTTATTACGTAGTTTGTGTGGTAACTCCCATTTAAGTAATGTTTGTTAATCTCCTGATTACCCGTAAAACTTTACAAACGCCTAGATTGTAGGAGAAAATTCCTTTTGAGTAATTTACACGCAAATAATGTAAAATGTTACTTTAAAGTTATTATAAATATTATTAATAATAATTTAACGGTACGTTAATTTGCATCGTGCTAAGCTATGTAAAGCTATACATACATATTTACATCTATGTAACAATAGTTTTGGTTCATTGTGTGCACACATAAATCTAAATACTATATTATGCACATAGTACACACATTGTGCGTTTGATTGACCGATCATTATTAAGTAAATATTACAAAATTAATACAGAAACTGAATGAACCAGTTATGTCTTTTTGTCTTTCTCGAACAGAATTGAGGTTTAATTTTTTTAACATTCCCAAAATTTCATCTTATTGCTATAAATTTATTTCAGATCGAGCGTCTTACACTTGTGACAATATTATTTCAGGCCCCGTACCTCGAAATCATTATTAATGACTCCGTAGGCTTCGTTAGACGGTTTTTACATAGCACGAGGAGCGAAAATAGCGCGCAGGCGGGCAATATCCGCGCGGCATTTGTGCGCGCCATGCCCGCGCACATTTTAATGAGCTTATATGATTTAAAAAAAGAAAAAAAAAGAAAAACGCTCAAGTACATCGAGTCATTGACGAGCTGAAGGTCCATTTTATTTTCGACCTTCTCGAGAAGCTCTTAAAAGCCTTTTTATTTCCGGCGAATAATTGATCGTATATTGATCGTCGTTAAGAGGGGTATTAGAAAAACGCATGCAAAGTGAATGAAAGAACGCAGAACAGCTTGCGCGAGTCCACTCAGAGCGCGTCAAAAAGTACAAACCTTTTTACAGTCTTGTACCGACCAGAAAGTAAAGCGACGCTCTTACATTGAGGCGTATTTCTCTTTGTAAGTGGACGGGAAGTGCCTTCTGCAGCGGACTCTCTTCGCGCGAATCGTTTCTTCTTGTCGCTGAGAAATACTGTGCATCGTAATACTCAGAAAGTCGTGTTCCATCGTGAGAATGTTATTTCAAATCGAAAACGTCAACGCCATATCGGTCGCGCCGATTCTTATACTACTCCTTACTAGTAGATGGAGTAGGAAGATTTCTACAGGCTCCAGAGCTTCTTCTTAGTGTCATAGCTGTGCATTTCTCCGCGCAAAGAGATACACTTTTATCTACTGGAAAAATATATGTAAATATGAGTTCACGTGTAAATATGATAACGTGTCTCTCATTTTTTTTCTTTATATATTTTTCTCTCTATATCTTTGAGCCATAAAATTGAATATTTTAGTAGTAATGTCCATCTTTATACATGTATGATTTAGATTTATATGTACATATTTTTTTTGCGATATATAATATAAAAGATCTATATTCTATATTAGATCTTTTATATATTTTTAATGAGAATAGAAATTTTAATTTTTTCTAAATTATATCTTTTATATTTTATCTTTTCTTTTACCTTAATTGTGTAATACGTTTTTAAGTAACATAATTTTTTAAAAATATTTACTAAAAATAGATGTGATAAGATCCAAACTCTTTTATAAAGCACGCTTGAATTACAATATTGGATTGCTCGCGATGTTTTCTGTCTACTATCTCCGAGATGCCTGAGATGTCCGTATATTATATGAAGTGTAGTTCAAAGATTACCATCTTTTATCTCTTTAACATTCTGAGGTGTTGCAAGAGCTGTAACAAATGTTCTTTGATATTTTCTTTTTTTAAAGGAGCGCAAGGATTTTGACAGACTTGTAAGCATCTTCTCCGTGTACGTCTATATAAAACATATTTACCTTTTCCGATATGCTTTCAGCGAAATGCGTCTAATGTCAGTTGCAGACGCGTATTACTTTAGTAATATATTGTTGAGATGAATAAGCGCGCGATTTCCACCTAAACAAAATAAAAAGAAATTAAATGGAAATTCTTATATCGTGGGACTCTGCGAAATATAATGTCTTATTTTTCCTCTGCTGATTTAGGTATAATTAATTAAATATAATAAATATATAAATCGCCAACAAGAATAACTAATATTATATTTAATTAATTATACCTAAATCAGCAGAGGAAAAATAAGATTAAAAGACATTATATTTTGAAAGAAACATTATATTTTGCAGAATCCTCTTTCATATCTGAAAGAGAGAGAGAGAAAGAGAGAGAAAGAGTAGATTCTGAAAATTCAGCACTAACAAAATAGAAATCGTTCAAAAACTTTTAAAACATTTATTTACTGTAATATTTTTGGAAAATTCTTGCGTAATGAACATTTAATTCTAGAGTATATATAATAGATAAAATAGTTTAATAATTCTAAATATAATCTGCTCGTAAATATTGAACTAACTTTTACCATTTCACAACCATTTCGTTGTGTATGGAATTATTTTTTATTTGAAAAATATAAATTCTCTGTAAAATAGTTTTTTTTTTATCAAAAACTTTACTTCATTTGTTTTAAACTGTATATATTTTTGTAATTTTTTTACATTTGTTATATTCTTAACACCAAAAATGTATACAAAAGGAATCAATCTGTTAAATAAAATTTTATCCTTTAAGTCATCAAAAAGTAGAGAGCATAATTTGGGCTATTCGACAATGCATTTCGCGCGACAGTGTTCCGCATTGTTGCGCATTGCGTTTTTTTGACATGCTTCGCGTTCTGGACGCGATGAAACGTGGTGCAATGCTCGTTCCTCTGTTTAATCCATCCGGACGGCATGCTTTCTCTCACATGCAGGAAAATTGAGCCACGCGCGAGGGGAAATCATTGACGCGAACGTCGAGAGAAATTACTTCCGTGCCGCCAACGCGTAAAATGACGAAGGAAACGAGTTCGCTGATCGACGCTTCGCGTCGCGGTTACCAATAAAAATAGAATGCTGCTTTTTGCTGCGCTCAGGCGCGATTAATAACGGTCACACACGCACCCGACATAGTGTAGACCTGATTAAACCCGTTGGGAAAAATATCGTTATCCAACGGATAATATGCGATAACAATTTGCGCGCCGACAGGTCGAGTCTATCAATTTTAAATGCGGTCTGCTGCTGACGAGAGAATGGCTGTGTCGGCAATTGCACAGCAATTAATTAATCTTCAGACAGATATGTGAATAATGGGTCACATCGAATATGTATAATCCGCGATTAGAATCTGGTAAAATATATCAATAACTGCTTCTGCCGTAGATTAATTGAATAAATGGATGATGGCTGATTTTACATATGTTGGTATACATGATAGATCTCGTTTCGACATTATTCTGTTTGAAATACAAATATTCGAGCGCTAAATGTATATCTACTTGTTGATGTATTAATAATTATGAAGATTTAAAGCAAAATAATCCTTTTATATAAATAAATAAGAAAAAGAAAAAAATTATTTGAAATGCTTTTCAGATGTTTATCCTACTATTATAACTTATTGATATCAGCTCCTTGATTTTTAATTTATCTATCTATGCTGATGTTACCAGAATTTTCTTATGAAATCTTGCTTTTAACAGTATAATTATTTTATTTTTATACAATTTTATTTTAACAATATAATTATTTTAATTATTTATTACGCTGTAAAACGGATGATACAATATCCTTAAAATTAATCATTTACGGGTTTTATATTTCTTACTTAAAAATAAAATATTTATTGCAAAATTGAATAAATAAAGAGTAATTTTTAAAGGAGGGTTTTTAAATATTGTAAAACTTGATATTTATCTAGAATTATTTTCACACACTTAATACTTGATAAATATGATAGATTTCTCTCTCTAAAAAATGTGCAATTAATTTTTTACTATACACAATCAATTAATATTTAAAACTTGCATGTCAGCTTTCCGGAATAATATTATATATAATAAGGGAAATTAAATTAACGGCACGATATCCGAGCGCAGTGCACTCATATTCCTCGATGCGTTATTATGCAGGCTGGAAAATATCCATTAACCCCGACTATATAGATAATGATCAATAACAATTTATTCGCGCGTTGTCCCGACGTATCAGCTTAAAACTCACGCTGTCGATAAAGTGCGTTTATATATAGACATCTATTTTCAATTAGTTCGTAAATTTGTGCGTGCGCCTCTCGCTCATGGTCAGCTTACTATTACTATTTTTTTTGTAGCGTTGCAGTCATTTAACGGCATATCGTGCTTCAGATATATGTTGCACATGTTGCAAACGCAGTTGCCTGTTGAAAATGCAGAAGATGAACGGGATACATGAGCACGCATCGGGAATGCCGTAAGCGCTAGATCGATCGTGCATTACGTTTTCATCGAGAATATTCATTAATTCCTGACAATGCGTAGGCAATAATCAGTAATCATATGCATGTATATTCTCTCTGGCATTTCCAATCCGGCAGATAATACGTCATCTTGCATTTTAAATACTATTCATACGGACGCGCGTAAAACGGTCTAATAATTTTAAATTCCGCTAATAATTTTTTTCGCTTCATTGTTACATGAGCAAAATGCAAAGTTAGTTTTCTGTGAAATTGCTGTGAAATTTTCATTATTCTTGCTTAATAATATCGGATGTTCATATAACACTTGGCAGAATTTGTTATTAAAAAAAATTATAATATTAACAATATTTCAAAATGCGCTTGACTATACAATAAAACTGTAGACTATACAATAAACTCTATATTTTTATTCTGAATACATTGAAAGAATACATTGAACTTTTTTCATAAATCAAAAAATTTTATTATATTAATTTTATAATCTAATTTTATTTTTAGCCATATAGAGAGAAAAGTTTAGGTTTATTCAACGTTATATTGTATAATCAGAATAAGGCTCACAAAATTTTTCACTCACCTTTATATCATCTATTGCGCAGAACAATAGAGAAGGTCAAAAATAATAAGTTATTTGCACGTGAAAAAACATTGCAAGTGTGAAATTTAAATATTATAACGTAGTTTGATTTCTTCAAATTTAATCGCTTCTAAATCATATTCTAAAATTCGATTCGTTTTTCATTCTCTCCACAGTTTTTCGTAAAATCACTTGTGATTGTCGTTTAACGTGAAAAGCACAAAAAATTAAAAGTCTGAGTGGCCGCACTCATATAATGACAACAAGAGGAAGAAGGAGAAGGCGAAAGAGAGAGAAAGAGAGGAAACGAGTACAATGCTCTAGCTGGTTGAGTTCTGAAAAGTTGGCATCGTTTCCAGATTTTAGTTGTTCTACAGAACGAACGTTTCGCAGTACGGGGCGAGTTTTAGTACAAGCTGCCTCGTAAGCAGCTCGGACGGCACGTCTTCCGGTTTTCGTAACGATAGAACCATTGGGACGGACATTGATTGAATCTGGCTACAAATCTCAACCGACAATTGTCTCTCTTGCAATCTTTACTTATTGATATGGTTATGACTGCCAGTTTAGTTCAAATTTATTTATACGAAAATAAATTCTTCATCATTTTATTTTAAAACAAATGAACTTTTTTTATATTGAACGTTGAAATGTCTATTTCGTTTACAATATTTTTCCGACGATTTATATAAAAAGAATAACCAAAATGAAAATTACACTTTTTGAAGTTTAGTTAAGTATTATTAATGTTAAAACTATATTATTTTATATTACGCCATAATAACATTAAAAGCAGAATATTTAAGGATTTTTTAAATAGAGCTTATTTAATTTTATTTGAGTCATAAGTTTGAATTTTATTTTATTTACTTATGTAAGATATTCTTTTAGCGTACAATTATACGTTTAACATTAAAATTACTGATATAAATTTAAATTGTATAATTAACCTTTGTAAACGAGCATTTAAGCATGTTTATAAAGTGTTAGGGTTCTTTGTTAATTTGATGCGAAATTAATCTTAAACGTCATAAATGTTATATTTCATGTGATTTTGTAAACGCACATTAATGTACAATTAGATTCAAGGGAAGTTCTGAGTGAGCGGTAACTGCAAAATGTAACCGTTGGCGTATGTCGTGAAAGTTAGGAGAATTTAATTAGTACAGCAATCAAAATCAAATGGACGTTATTGTAATAATGATTACAACGGAACAGTAAAATGAAATATTCCCGTATAATAGAAATACCGTTTGCAATTAATAATGATAAGGGAGTTTTGTTACGCTGGTTCTTAACGTATTACGTTTTAATGATTTTCGTTTATATAGTCACCATAACTCGATAATATAAATACATTATGTTCTTATTATATTAATGCATATATATATATATACATGTCTGTTTATTTAGATGAATGGTTTGCATGAATAATATTTTTAAAAGATATAGGTGTGTAAGAAGAAAATATAAAGTGATTTCCCGTTTTTCTCTGTGAAAACAAATTAGTTTTTATTATCTTTTGTTGAGACACATTTACCGCAGTTACTATAATTGTACGCGATTGTTGTGTAACTGGTACGGTCATTATTCTCAAACTTCCTTGTTGGACTCTGGCATGTTTACATTGCTCCATGGTATCCGTTCGGATCAACGATACTTTAATCCTCTGGTAAGCTTCGTTTCGAGGAACCTTAAACCTTGGATTAGCCGGACGAATTAAGTCGAAATATCTCTACGCGCATGTGTTCGATTTGGGTTAATCTTTCATCGCGAAATATTGTGTTGCTCCCTATATTGTTGCAAGTTGTTATAAGATAACAACTTATCGAGGATCAAGACTTTTCTACTTGTAACGACGAACGTGAATCCTTTTTTTTTATGCTGGAGTGAAATAGAATAGGTTCATTATTTCTATTATAAAAAATTAAATTTAATTTGAAACTGTTTAGACAATATGTTGCAATTATACGATATTTGTAATATTATTGTATTGATTATCTGTAAACAAGAGACATTGTGTGAGAATACTACTGATTGGAAAGTGAATGAGAGTCATATGGTAAAACGACACGCCAAAAGTGTGAACGGACGTGCCATTCATGTCAAGTTGCGAATTTACAAGCTGTTTTCCAGCTTTTGTCCTCTTGCCTTTTCGATTCGATACAGGATATACGATCTACCCAATAAATGGACCTTTTAAATAATGTGTCCCCCGCGGAAGTCGCGCTCGTAAGGTTGCAACTGAATAAACATTTCGAATTCACAGTCCTACTTCCGCTTTCATGTTCATCCGTTACCAGAACAACAATTTACTTCCGTAGCCGTGAGTTATTTTACAGCTTGTCGCCATAAAAGTGTGAGTATGGCGCTCGTGTAAGTGGAGGACAGGATGAGAGCGAAATCGAACACTTGGGGAAAGAACGTTCGATAAAAAGAATCGTCTTAAGTACAGTTGCTGCTTTTTACATTAAAACATTCAATTGTATAAAAAAAGAAATATCTTCATTGAAAAGTTGCTATATAACGCAAAATGAAAATTATATTTCTTTTTTTACATAATGCATAGAATCACAAACTTTTTTCATAATCTTTTTTTCCAAGCACTATTCTTAAATAATTTTGATAATACAAGTACTAGGTGGGAGGGAAATCATAATAAATAATTACGACAGTTTCCTTAAACTTATTAATTTATTATTATTAATATTTCATATATTATTTATAATTGGAAGAAATCTCATGGAATAGGGACATTGTGTTGTTGACGAACAATTTTTTCATGTTTTATACTATAAGATCACAAATTATTATATTACACAAAATTAGGTGTACATTGTACTCGAGGTACGCGAACAATAGGATATCATGAATTTGCATTATTATACAACACAATACGTATCCTCTTACAAATAATAATTCTTTTACAATACATGAGCTTTCTTATGAGCAATGATTTATATATTTTCGATTGGAAAACATATAGGTATTTGCAGTGTTTTTAGTAATGTTAATATTTTTACATGCGTATTTATCATTCATATCTAAAACGCGGGGGCAATACGCAAATGTCATTAAGCTTGGTTAATCCGCGATATCCCGCGTTTAATTTCCGTGCGGGCTTTCATAATAATTATAGAAGATAAATCAGAATACGGTGTTGTTTGAGACTGTCGTTAACCTAGTTTCCTAATAAGAGCATATTTCGTGTAGAATTTTCATAAAATCTTTTTTTTTAGTCGTCTACTAGCTTCTATATGCGCAATAATGAATAGACGTTGATTGAATTCCATTAGGATAATGAATGCCTGCGGAAATAGTATCCGAAAATAGTATGGCATTCTCATAATCTTAGAAAGAATATATATGACAGAAGAACGAATAAAATAACATAAATTTAAATGACGAAATATGTAAATAATGTGACTGTGTATTTTCAAAAGCGGATAAAATAAAAAAAAGAAGCTTTTCGGATCTTCGTGTTTGACACAAAAATATGTTTTTTTAAATTCTATATGGAAGGCTAAATAACTCAAAAGAGTGATAGTAAAAAGTGCTGTTATAGAATTACTTCAAAATTTTCGTGTATTATTACCCGTATTTTTCTTAAATCTCTCTCTATGTTCTTTTTGTGATGACAATCTACACAAGTGGTTTGACAAAGTAGTCTATTGATCATTTTAATAGACTAGATTATAGAGAGATTATAAAGATTATATATAAAAAGAGGAACTAAAGAGAGTATTCAGCATATGTACGTACGAGAGAAATGGGAGAGAAATAGAGAGAGAGAGAGAGAGAGAGAGAGAGAGAGAGAGAGAGAGAGAGAGAGAAAGCTAGAGAAAGAGATCACGGAGAACTTACTCGATTAAATCTAATCGAATTGTGATACGCGAAACTTCACACATTCTTTGCCTGTGAATTGTATACCGCATTCTTTACCTTCAGAGATCAAGGGGCATATCGAATTGCTTGGTCATTCCAATCACGTAGTTGAGTTACAGCGGTTCCTCGAAGATCCCAAGTAGCTGCTAGTGCAGTTCAGCGCTTTACAGTTTGCATGCTCGCAGTCGTTGATTTACGGACGTGCGCGGGGGCTGTGGAATAGCGGACCTAGGTTTGTTATTGCCGGTGCAACAATCGTTTGTATGCATTACTCTTTGTGCTCGGCTTTATGCATATAATCTAGATGCTGGGACGAAGACGGTCGTTACCAAGACAATGTACCGACCATGTCGAGAAGCACTCTGCTTCTCAACCTCGCTATGTCACGACATTATTGCGAATCTTGTCGATGAAAAAGACGACGAATTATATAATGTCGCAGTACTACCTAGAGAACTAGATTAACATATAATTTAAATACATTTTACAACAATTCATTTATCATCTTCTAAAAGCTGTATGTTTTATTTTTTTATAGCTAACGGATTATATAATAAATAAAAAAATATGCAATATGAGATATTCATTTCTCTACATAAAATAATTGTTTTAATATTTTAGACAGCAATTATAATTTTATTTTTTGGTACTTTATACTTAGTTTCTACAGAATTAATTAAATATTTTTGAATTGTTAATTATAAATAATTACTTGATCATTTTTCTGTTTGAACGATTTAATCTTGAAATTAGAAAATTTAATCTTGCATAAAACAACGAATACAATTAATATAAAAGAGTACAAGTTAAAATATGTATAAGGTGATACCGTAGAAACATCATATCTTGTGCTAAGTCTTCCAAGGGAATATTTAATATTTGCGAAAGAAAGCGCAACAGTACTCTAATACAATTGCGAGCATATCCGAATAATGAACATGGTTTCGAACTTCTTTGATTCTGCAAATTTACTCGATAAAATTGGGAAGCGTATCTTTACCGCCGCGTTACCACGAATGCCTCCTCGCAGGAGAAACGACCAATATCGGGTCAGACAGATGTTCCTTCGTCGCCGCGTGAATTATCGACTTCGCTCCTCCGTGCGCAATTCCTCCTCCCGGCGTTAGGAAATATTGAAGAATTTGCATATTCCGCATCTCGTACGTGACTACTCACGACATAACTAACAAATTCCTTTATCTGTTTTATTTTTCATGTTTCTCAACGGGACGACGGGTACTCATCCACGGCTGCTGACTTGGTGGTGGTGTCGACGACGGAACGACTTTCTAACTACGGTGATGGTGATTGCGGTGACATAATAACGCTTTGGTGATGGTGATATGTACACATACACATACATATTTATTGGCATATTTATTTCGAGTTTGCTTGGACATCTTACATTTATTTTTTATGTTACATCTTACTTATGTTGATACTATTACTATCGTTGATGCTATTACGTCTTACTTACGTTGATACTATTACTATCGTTTTATTAACTATTCATGTACATGCACTAATACCTGTATTACTGAACAATGAAATGGATATCCCTCACGTTTTACACGTGTTATCTCACGCGGGCTATTATCATGTACTACTACAATCACTTCGCTATTTCCTCGAAAACTTCTACGACCGTGCCGCCCTTTATTGGACGCCACTCGCGAAATTATCGCGCGAATCTGCATTTACATGCTGGTACCGTCTGCGGTTTCGTCCGCAAACTCCATCGTCACGAACGATCTCCGCGTTAAATTCCGCAAATGTCGACTGCTTCCCGTTCGCTATGTTAAACCGCGTATCGTGTGTAAACGAAACGACGTTGCTTTCGCGGGTGAATTTGTGCCATTGATACATCCGTTCCCACTCTACCGAACCAATCCCGGCTGATCCACTCGTTAATTACTCTCAATCCCCTTAAATTGATCACTGTTGCGGTGGCGACGCCATTACGGCTCGTCGATCGATCTTCGATACGCGACCGCTCACACTTTCCACGGACATTTTCTTTTGTCCCGTTCTATAATTTATGTGTGACTTCCATCCATTTCTCATCTTCTGCATCTCTCTATGGGCGTCTATTTAATATTTCGCTTTTTTCTCGTATCTCTAAATTAATTGCAACAATAATATAATTTTACTCAACTTATATTTCATTGCCGATCGGTCCATTTAATCTCATTTTTACGTCACTCACGTGTATTTTTCGTATTTTAACTGGACAGCCCTGTTGTCAGGCACTCTGAAGACCTATCAACGTGCGGCTTGCGACGAGGAAACGATGACGTTGAAATGCCCGCCCGGCACAACCATCCTTGTCGAACACGCTCAATATGGAAGAACGGGAATGTACGGCATCAGCAAATGCAACTCGTCCGTTCCTCCGATGATCGCGGGGGACAAACCGACGAATCACACATGCATCTGGCCGCAATCAGTGCAGGTATGTGCCAATGAAATTCTCTCATTCCGCACAGGTAAATGCCGATCGCGCGGTGCAGTGTATGCGGTTTTCAAGTCTATTGAAAATTATTGCCGTGTGACTCCATTGATCGATTAATTTAATTGATTTGGAGAATCTAAAAGATTAAATGTAAAATTTTATGAATTATACAATTCTTTGAAAAAAAAAGTTCTTTTTTATTATCGCTGCAAAATAATTAACTTCTCTATTTAAAAAATTTCTTTTTGTTTTTCACAAATAATTACACTTCTCTGTAATTAATTATAGCACTGTGCTAGTAAAATATTAGTAGTAAATTTACTAAAATGGTAAAAATTCTACATATTAGTACTTGTAACATTGAATTTTATATTTTATAAAAATTGACTGTGCCAATGTTGAAGTGCGACAAACACATTAAACTGACATATTCTTTTTGTCACAAGTTAAAGGGCAGATCACATAGATATTTCTCATGTAATGACGCAGCGCACGAACTTCGCAAATTTGTTAAACTTGGTAAGACATGATTCCATTCTCCCACGGAAAGTTTAATATTTGGACGTACTTTAAATTCCGATTATCTTTCGATTCTGCCTCTTCAGCTTCCGAAAGGAAGTTCCGCGCGAGTTCAAACTCCGTTCAATCCGAACCGCCTAAATTTGAAAGTTCTGAAGAATTTGAACGCCGATCAAATACAGGATGTGTTATCTCCGTTTCATAACATCTTGACATTGCGTTTTTCATGACATCGCGATTGTTCGTTCCACCCTGATACAGCTGAAAGAGATTTTACACCGTTATTCACGCCTGCTCCATTTCTGTGACAACACTTTCGTTTCTCGGTCTCTACGCTTTGAAACTTTATTCAGTGTTTTACATTTATTAGCTCTTCGCGAACTCCTCAATTCTAATCCGAAGGCGGGTGTGGATGATATATTCAGCCCACTTTTATCTTCCATCTTGTTCTATCCCGTACGAGTACCGAACTGGAAAGAATCGTAAACTGAATCCCACCCCTTTTCTGGGGTTAACCTTCGTATACTTCAAGCATCGTAAACCTCGCTCGAACGCATGAACTTGTGTATGAATCCGAACCCAGTTGTTCTTATCTTGCGGACGATTTTACACAAGATCGAAATTGCTGCAATTCTTCCTATCATGATCATTTTTTATCGGTTTTATATTTACGCTGACTAGAAAGACCTATACATAGAAAGAACATTTTTATTTGTATTAATATGTAAAACTGATTGTATCAAAATTTAAAAAGCCATAACATTCTGTATTCTCGTCGCTGCCTTTATTTTTCGCTTCGTGTGATGTTCCAAAATTCTCAGTGAGTTCGATTTAAGCGAGGAAACTAAAGGAAGAAGCTTCGTCAAAGACGTCGCAAACACGCAACTCAGATGTAACTGTAAACATCGTCAAAGGAGTTCTCGCGAAATCTTCGCGAGAATGGTAATCGAGCAAGTCGGGAGGTCGAAGGAAAAGCATCGGCGTGTACGATTTATTCTTTCAGAAGGAATGCAACGCTGTGGGAAAGGAACTCTGCGAGAAAAGTCTGCGGAGAATGCGCCTGCACGAAAACTTGTTTTCTTTGAGCTTAATTCACTGGCAATTATGGATCTCGCGCGGGGGCGGGAAAAGGGATACATCTCGCGTTGGTCTAAAATCTTGGTTTCGCGAAATAATGGCAACTGACCTGAAAACGGCACCCCTGTGTTTCGCGAAGCGTGCAACTGACAAATTCGTTTGAGGTCGCGCGGGCCAAAGAGAAGAGGGTGGAAGCGACCTGACGGTGTAACGAGATTGTCGGTGATGAGTAAGGTGTTCTTAGAATACACGTTTTTTAGTCCGTTTTTTTCGATATTAAATTATTCATTTGTAACAATGACGATTTAATTTTATTCAAACTAAAATGGAGTATATATATATATATATATATATATATATATATATATATATATATATATATACAAGATTAATAACGATCTCTTGCGATTGTTTTTTGTTTTTTTTTTTAATTGAGACTTTCATGATGAAACTTGAGTATTACGGGCGTATATGTATTATAAAGTTTTACGTTAGCGCGTCATTGAGCAACGGTCCTCGACAGAATCAAGCGTCTCTTGGTAATTCAGTATGGTCTCCGTTTTTATTCTCTCTCAGGAAAAAAAAGCACGTTATTCGCACGCGGCATTGCGATATAATAACTTAAATTCAGTATACAATAAAAATCTTCGCCGATATCCATCGGTTTGCGGTTTCCGCGAGTCCACGTATCGATTTCATATTTCATATTCCACCAACCGAGGAAGGAACCATTGTACGTATGATCCCACCAGAATGCGAAAATGGAGTAACTCTTTTATTTCGTCGACGATCTTATCCTCTTCTGCAGATCTTGCTTTTCACGAGATTTACGCTTTCTCTTACACATTGCGCGATATTTTTTAGCCACTGGATTTACGATTCGTCCGACGACGCGTACTCCTTAAAGTATAAATTTTATAAAATGCTAAAATTTGTCTTTTTTTTTCACATTTTTATTCGTGCACATATATTGTGTGTGATATATTACTGCTGACATTATGGTAAGAAATAGAATCTTCGTTTATTCTTTTACAAAAGATCGAACCGTAAAGCAGATATAGTTTCTCGGTGTACTCGATAACCCGCTTTACGCCAATAACTATCCATAATGTTTTCAACGGAATTTATAGCGCTTTTGGGTCCATTCTACAGGCAGATTGTAACGTATACTACAGAGAAAACCAATGATGGTCGATAGTTCAATGGGTCAGACACTGTGGAAGAATCTTCTTTCTGAACGATTTATTTGATTTCTTAACAAAAGGACGACTTATAAAACAAGTCCATAGTGAAGTGTGTAATCTATTTACTGTGTTCTCATACATCAACCCGTGATTACAGTTAACATGGATAATTTATGAAGTTCTGAAATACTTTCAATTATTATTTACTGTTTGTGACTCTACAGAGTTTATGTAAAATTTTAATTTGTTCAATTATTGAACACAAAATTCAACAGATAGAAATTTCAATGATTGCAGAATGCATGAAAATTTAAAAGTCATGAAAAATATCTAGAGAAAATAATACGTGAAATTTATTTATAATTATTGAGTTATTAGGACGCTACATTTCCATAAAATGTTATAAAGGGAAATAAATAGTAGAGCGATAAATTTTCTACAATTGAGGAAACTTAATCGTATTCTCGAAACGTGACTTTTCTTTTTAGTTTTTCTTTTTTTCTAATTTCGATTTGCTGAAACGTGAAATGGAATATTCTGTAATACAGTTTTAGTTGTGGTTAAAAGTTTATATCGACGTATCTGTATTTATTACGAATTGACAATACTATTCGTTGGAGATTACATCGCGTGAAGGCAATCGCTCGGGCCATTACTTCCGGTGCACACGAGAAATTCCTGGTCGCCCGATGACGCTCCTGTTTCCACGCGGTGGGAGCGTTTCCGGCGTGACTGCACGTGAACGAATCAGCGTGGCAGTACTTTTCCCGGGTGCAGGTTGCATGGGAATTTCCGATGCTGGAAAGGCGTATCCCTGAGAATGAAGGCGTATTCCCTGTAGAACCATAAGGAGAGTTCGACTCGAAAGTGGCTCTGTGCCTCGCCGAGCGATTCGAATCTCGCGAAAGGGCTTTTCCGCGCGAGTGCTTACCCTCTGCGCAACTTCTCGGCGACATACGTCGCTGCTTCCATAAAGAGGTAGGAATTTAAAGTCGCGGCTTGCCGGAATAAAAGTGACGGGTGCGCGCTCTTCCGAGAGGAACGTATGTAAATCGCGACTGAAGCGAAGATCGCAGACGCTGAAGTGGATGTGCAAATATCGATAACGAGGATTCGCAAAGTTATTCACGCATAAACGAGCTGATATTACGGAAACGAGTAGAACTTAAACGGAATTATAACGAAATAAAAAGAGATCGGTTGTTCGGTAGTAAGGTAGGGACTAAGGGAAATAGACTCGATCGTTTTACGATCCGGGCTTTGTTGCGAGGTCAGACATCTGTGTATCACTCCGAAGATTGAGACTCGATATGCTGATCCTTCGGTTTATAGCTCGATTTTATCGTCCGAGGAGACTTACGTCGGTTTCGTGGCGCTTTGTGCATTTAGTACGTTACGCTATAAACCGAAATTCTCATTCCTGTCGCGCGTACTCATATAAATATTTGCGCGAGATACGCGAATAATGAGCGAGCGTATCTCCTAAAATATATTGAGGTCCGTGTATTGCTGATCAGGTTGCCTTACGGCAAATTCGAGGTAGCTCAATTAATATCAAAGTGATGGTCCTACTTGTGTCGAGATTGGTTTGTTAGTTTACGGCATCGCCCCCCTTCCCCTTCTCCCTTTCCTCGTACAACAGCGAGAGAAACGTAGCGGTTTGAGGGAATTACGCGTTTCTGACTTTGGCCCCTGGGGCAAAGTTGCTCGACGGTACGGTAAACGTTTACTTATAGTGACGGACGACATGGAACCGGTCAGAATGTATCGACGCACGCGGAAAATCGATTTCTCCCGCGGGAACCGTCGCCGCATGCACGTGAAATGCAGGAGAATGGCCCAAGACGGAAACTCCGAAAGCCGATAATTAGATGGATATCGTATACACACGCGAACACATACGCGGGTCGCATGCAGGAATCCCATTGCGAATGTGTCGGTAGCAGTTTGAAACCTGGAAACGTAATTTCCACATTTCCCACGGCAAAGTCTTCTGTCTTTGTTCATCTCCCATGGGATTTTACAACTATTATAACGTTTTATCCATGAGTGAATTCATCGATTTTTAATTATTACACATGACGTGAAATGGATGGACGGAGTTGAAAGTAAAAAAAAAAAAACGTATTAATGTAATGTAGATTTTTCATGAATATACAAGCTTGAAATTAAAATGTAAAAAGATATAATATTCAATTCGGCTAAAGTTTTCTTAAGCTTAAAATTAAAATCTCAAAGTCATTTTAAGGCCCTTCGCGTGCCTTAAAAAATTGCCTTTTTATTTTCATATTTCATATATGATATAGAGTTACTCTCTCCAACGAGTTTATGCAGTTTAAAATTATTTGCCTACTTCATTAAGATGCCGTTCATGTAATGCGATTAAATTGCATTTAACGTAATTAAGCTTGAATAAGGCAATGTAACTCGAGCTTTCGCACGCAATTAGCCGATTGAAAATGGAATCCTAGGAATTCTCAGCGATGTGCGGATATCACCAAGTAATATCAGATAACCAATGACTTCAGGAACGCGAAACTCGGAAAGATGATTTTCCTTGATGACGTTACTCGCTTTCGACAAACTGATGCTGTACGTTACTCAAATGGAAGTTTTCTTAATTAAAAAACCGGTAAAAAAAATAGCATTTTCTTTTACGCGCTCGTTTATGATTTTATTACTTCCGCTCTATCTTCCGTAGAACCCAATCGTCACATTTCCGGGTAACGTTGAAAACGCATTTCCGTGAAGGTTGGAGCACGATTTTTATTTCACTTTTTATTCAAAGATTGTAACTGTTTGTATAACTGACCTTTACTCTGAAATTTTTTATTTATCTGTCATTTGCAATTTATCCTTTGTAACATAATGTTTAAAATGATTAAAAAATTCAAAATTTTTAAACCTTTTATACCTTTAAGCAACTCATTGCTCATCTTATCGATTTATTCTCACATTGCAGGCAAATATTGGCACATGACGTACAATTTCGTTATGCTGGTTGACCCCAACGATATTAGTTTTACTTTGTTCGACAGTTTAAAAAAAAAAAAGCAGAAATAATCTCATTTTAAACTCAAATTCGTCGGCGAAAAGGCTCGGCCACAAAATTAAGTCTTTATTTCATGTAAAAGCTAACTGGTTCAGTTGAAGTTGTCACAGATTGTCAACCACGCTGTTGATATCCTTTTTTTTTTATCCAGATGAATACCTTTTATAGCAGTTGCAATAACCGTGGCAAAAGGTGCAGCCACTATAATTTCAAGCTTTGACTTCAAAGCACCATCGAACTAGATTGTTTTGTTGATACGTCTGTTTGTTCATGTTATCATATTAATCTCTATTGGATTTCTATTTCTTTTGTCTTAATGATCTACGTATAATTAGTTAATATTAATGTCGAGATATATTTGCATTAAAAATAAATTTTTATCTTCTCTTATTATTACAACTTTAATGAACAATTTAATACGGTATTTCGAAATGATACATATATTTGTGACAATATATCAGTCGCCTCTATAGTTTATCGTCAAAAAATAATCTTCTATTTTATTGTAAATATTTTGTCCAGTCGTTCGGCGCATACGGCTACACAGAAAAATATTCTACAGACGAAAAAAGCAATTATTTATTTTGGTTTATTTTGTTTAAGTAATAGTTCTCGTCAGCAAAGAATATTTTCTTAATAATAGTGTAAGATACACTCGTCACAAGTCCAGAATATGTTTTAAATAAATGTGATGCTTATGATAATTTTATGACAGATTTGCGAATATATAAACTTACTAAATATCTAGAACAAGTATATTTACTCGTAGGTAATATATTTTTCTGTGTGTATAGAAAGTAAAATTCTAATACTTCTTAATAACGCGATTTGATGGTCAAATTAGACGAGATGTAATAGCTTTCGTAATTCTTATCAATCCTAATCGCAAAGTGAGCGGATCTTCTCATTGACGCGTTAGCACTCACTGTTGCAGATGGTGGTTGGAGTCTGTCAGAAGAAGAGACAGTGCAAGTTCAACACTAACCCGAAGACTTTCCAAGGTGATCCTTGTCCCGGATTACGGAAGTACATCGAAGTCGCCTACAAATGCCGTCCTTGTAAGTACCCTCATCTGTATAGATGCAGATGCATCCGCGCGCGCGCGCGCCCACACACACACACGTCCGCATGGATGCGTGCGCGTACGTGCGCTAGCAGACGCGAGATCGAGCTGTGCCTTCGGGAGCGAGAGAAGAGATCGTTTTTCTCCGAGACATCCGATTCCTTTTTATGCGAACATCGAGCGTTAGGTCGGTTCGCCGCTCGCATAAGAACCGACGATATCGATGAAATTCCTCGCGCGACACGCACGACGGATCGGCGGAAGACTCGTGGAGAAATTCTCAAGTGCGACGTGATCCAGCAAATTCCGACCGATTCCGGTGACTGCGGGAATATTTACAGCGGATAAAAACGTAATTTTGCGATCATTCCGAGACAAAGTACAAATTCTAGTAAAATCGAAGCTCGGTTATAAGTAATATTGCTATCTTGCTATCAGAATTTTATTTTATTAGCGGACGCGTACGTTTTACGGCAAGTTTTTGTTTACTGCGTTTTGCGCAGACAGAAATGACTAGAAATAAAAATAAAAAAAATGGAAAAATTGAATTTTAAAATAACTTGTTTATCTCGTCTTGAAAATACAGTATTAACATTTTTACTTCGTCGAAGTTTATAAATTTTCGCTTTACGTTGCACGCGGAATTTAATTGTTTTACTGAGTTTAGCGCAAATAACAAAATCATGAACTCTAACAATGATATCAGGAATCTATATACACACGCATTCACGTAAAGCAGGACAACCTGTTGCAGTAACAAGCTTGAAGTAATTTTTGCTGCGGAGTATAGCAAATACTCCGTCGCGGCGCGTTTTACATTCTGTAGGTCCGCGCTGGCTCCTGCAGCCGCGCTCAGGCCACAGTCATCTCATTGTTTACTGCGCACACGGTAAATCCAAGTGCTTTTTCGGTGCACTACTGGCAGCGTTAAATCACTCTGCGGAACAAAGGTGTGTCAGTTTCGCGTGCTGAAAAAGGTTACCGGCAGAACATAAGCGCAAGAAACACGGTTTCGCAACTGGTTTGTTTTAGTTCGATATGATAGTGGAATGTTGAATGGCACAAACTTGTAGAATGCTTATTATTTCTTTGTTTTCTATCACAATTTCGGATACAAGACGTTTCACTATATATAGAAAATGTGGAATGTACACGTTGTAGATATTATTGAAATTTATCCTTCGAATCGAATGGAAAGCAATACACATTTTTTACATAGTTCGATTATTTACAATGGGTTTGCTCGAAATCGCGGATTTACCATGTTGCGGGTTACTTTTAAAAATATTGCATGGGCTTTTTTATGCCATTTGCACCAATACAAATCTGATAACATTGAAGTATTAAATGCATTATTTTCTATATTTCGTTTTCCTGTAACTGTATATATCTTTAACAAGATATGATATAAAAGCTATTTCAGTTTTTCAAAAATATGTCATATTTCACTCGCGCATTGAAACAAATATTTTTTTACGTATGAATATTTCTAGAAATCGAGAAATGAAAATTGTTACATTTTAAAGCTTCATAGATTAATTGAAACCACTTGCGTAGCATTCTCTATGGCTGTTAATTATTTTTATTATAGTAAGATAATTTGAGATATGATACATTTCTATTTTCTAGAATTTATTGCGTTTCTAACAAGTTCTTTTATTTCTAATTTTATTCTTAAGAAAAAGAAAATAAATTGATGTATGTAATTACATGCGTGGTAAAAACGGCATCGAGTAGGCAAAATGAAAAATACTGCGCTTAATATATCCAATATTTATTTGATTGAAAGAATAACTTACAAGACAATCTTTGCTTAACAAGCCTGGCAATCTGCCTGTGAGATCATTTTTAGAAGTACAGTGAGCACAGAAACATATAGAACACTTGAACAGATACGAAGAAAAGTTCGGAGAAACGAGAGTACACATTATGGCGAGTGAGGTTGAGAAGTTTTCCTGGCGTATTTGCGCCGTGTAATATAGAAGACAATGGCTTTGACTACCATCTCGGGAATTCTTGCCTTAAGATCTTCCAGAATAATCTTTAATATCTATAAAAAGATTGTAATTCAATTCAAAGAGCATTGCAAAATTAATTTTTTCATTATGGATGATCTATCCAACGAGAATAAGTGATTAAAATTAAAAGCAGACGATTTATTTTACACTAATTGAGAGATATTGTTGTTAGCTCAAAATTTTCAAAAGATACAAGTAAAAATACTTTAAATATTAATAAATGTTATTGTAATGTTAAATTAATATTACACGTTGTATTTTAAATATTATGTAATATGGCACATATAACATAATCGCAGTAGTGAAATCATTCACAAGTAGACAAGTAGTATAGATCAACGATTAGAATGGCAGATTTATAGATACGTATGTAGCAAACTCTCATAAATGGATTAGTTCTTGAAGAAGACTCACAATAAAAATATATATAGAAACGTTAAAAAAATATATAAATTTTGTCTATTAAAGAAGTATTATTTATCAGTACATAATCGTAAAAATTTGTATATTAATTTTGCAGCGTAATAATTTAAAGTAGTATAATAATATAAACTTTTGATTAATTTTTACTGCATGAGGAAAGGAATTGGATGAAAAATATGAAAAGGGACAAATTTATACATTATATTATACATATGTGCTTGTTTTTAGTATATAAAACTTTAAGAGACAGATTATATAAGGCAAGTTATTTCGCGTATCGTTTTTCGCACTGATAGTTCCGCAGAGTACAGCTTAAATATAATGCGTAATTTTCTGGCCGCGAAATGATGAGTGCAGAAAACTATAAACGAGAAACCCATGTGCCCTGCAAAACATTTTACAAAACCTTTACTTTAATTTTTTTTGAGAGTATAGTGTCGCATACAACGACGAAATAAAAACCACAAACAGTCATTTAGAAAGTATGCGGTTGCACTTCGCAATTCACTAACGGACACGTAGGAAATATGACGATAATAGCAACGCTTTAGACAAAAGTTTATTCTTGCCGCAGTTTTTATTATCCGGAGTAACATATGCGTGTCTACTGCAACTGCTCACGCAACTTTGCTACCACACAACGTTATGTTACTTTTATTATTTTATATAAATCCATTGTGTAACACATTGAATATGTAAAACTGCAGAATTTCACATTTCTATAACTTTATTTTAATTATAATGACATTTTCAGGCAAGCGAATGTTTTCTCATTATTCCCTAACAATACGACGCATCTATAAATTAATTAATTACATGAAATTAAATTCTTGAAATACTGCTTATAACACATGCAGCGAAATGTATATACACATGTATCTCTGATGATTTTAGGACAAAAAGTGGGTCATAGAGGGAAGTTTCCATTATCTCTCTGAATAAAGTTCTATTCGCGAATCCATTAAAATGTATATTCGCGTTCCGCGTATTTACATCCGTCACAACTTCGTCCAAAAACAAAACGCCCGAGCGCTGGGATGACGCTTGTACGTGGCTAACGCGGTTGTCCTCTGTAATACATCAACGGGACGATTACATATTACAGGTGTCGCGTTACGTGCCAAAGCCAGCCGACACCTCACGCGCCGCCCGCAAATCTATCCGGCGACAACACGTGCCACTTATTGCACTGATGTACACGCACAATAAGCCGCGTGTACGAACGTGCTTAATCTGTCTAATCAATTTTTGCTTCGTTCAACCCGACCGATGATCAATGTAATGAGGAATAAACGAGGTAGCTTCATGTTTCGCATCGCGATGGGATTTGCAACGTGGTATAATGAGCACTCAGATCGCAATCCGATAGTATTCATGTACCTGAATACGATTAATGAATATAGGCATATTTTTAGGGATCTGATTTCTCGACCTCCGCTTATACATATGAACACAAGCTAAAAGTAATTATTTTTAAAGTTCGACACTTCGAATGTCAGCGCAGTGATTTTTTTTGCATGCATTGCTTGAAATACATTATTAAATTAATTAGTAATACAATTGTTTACAAATTGTTTGCTCAATAATTCGCAGCGTGTAATTGTGGCTGTCCATCTTTTTTTATCCCTTTTTGTTATATTTTTGTTCCTTTTAATTCATGTCACTTCTTCTACAGGAGTCATTATCACCCGCTACGCGCGATTCACCCATCTCGGGATGTAATAGACCATCTTTATCAGCTCCTTGGCTTTGTCGGTCACCCTCGACACGTATTTCTCCTTCGCGGTATTCGCGTCCACACCGCACCGAAGTGGAGTGTTCGAAAAAGGGCCGAACGTACCTTGAAAAGAATTCCATTCGTCGGCGTACACGGGCCGCTCCGGGTACCGACGTGCCCTGTCGGAAAGAGAAGAGCACGTATTCGCTCGCGTTTACCTCTTTTCTCGCCCCCGCCCCCATGCACACAAGCATACGTGGAAACTGGAGATTCCATCGATGTCAGGAAAAGTAGGTCGATCGAAGTCCCGGCCTTTTGCTGAAAAAGCGAGGAACCGGCTCCATTGTCGCTTCGAGTAGTCCGCCGTCGAGGGAATTACCTCTCTCCCCTTTCAACCCTCTTTCCGCCACTCTTCCGAGCTATGGCGGCGCTTCCTCTTTTTTGCCAATTAAAGCCCCAGACTGGACATATTTCTCTCTCTCTCTCTCTCTCTCTCTGTCCCCTCTTCTTTCTCTTGCATGCTCCACGGAGTATCCCACAGCAATAAGGAAGTTCCGCGAGCTCTCTCGCGTATACCATGGATTCGCTCTTCCGGGCGAAATTTCACGGGCCATTGACGCCCCGGTCTTTGATATGTCCGTTGGATAGCGCTGGCCACTTCTACGTGGATACGAGCCTCGAGAGAGGTTCCGGCAAGTACGGCGTGGCGATTTTTGCTTTGCATGTAACGTGGCCGTAATACTGCGATACGGAAAGTATTTCCCACGTAAGAAAATCTTAGGTACGCGCGAAATCTTATGCGCTGTGGATAACGTAGAAGATTGCATTAAAAAGAGTAGGTCATCTCCGTGTTTTAAAGTCGCCCTTTTATGATACTACGATATCGCGATGGTATTACCTTTTATTACAGCCAGGGATGGTTAATTCGGGTTAGCTTAACTTTCGGATGCTATAACCATAACCTGAAGAATTAGGTACGCACATTACGCCAATTTTGGAGTTTTGAGTGTCATGATTGAAACATATAGATGAGAACAATGCAAACTTTCATCATTATTATTTTAAAGCAAGTGTTTGTTATAATAAAATAATAATATCTGTTTGTTAGAATTCAGATGAAATGTATTTGTTAGCCGTATATGAGATAGTGAATGAAAAATATATAAATATAAAAGAACACGATTTACCAGGATTTACCAGGAATTAAAAGTAATAAAGTATAATGTTGAAAATATACGTATATAAACGATATTGATTAAAAAATATTAAAATATAATATCGAAAGTAGGCCAATTGATGTTTATATCGGTGGAATTGCACGAAGAAAGAATACGCAAGGAAATAAAAAAAGTGACATATTTATTATATTAAAATTGAAGTTACAGTTTTAAAATTGAAACTTACAGAGTTTTAACATATTTTGACATATCCGTATTTTAATATACGGTTTTGGTCATAGCAAGATTATATCAGAACAACTATTCTTGTTGGTTAAAACTACTCGGCGCAGGTTGTATATGCGCGTAGAGACAAAACAAAAAAAAATATATATATGAATCTAGAAAAACGCGATATTTTTGTCAGAAGGGCGAAAATATGGGCTAGAACAAAATAAAACCTAGATGTAGGTCAGCCGATGTTTATGGTAGAACGAAGTAAAGACAAAACTGGCTGATACAGCGGATTGGTAAGATTAGCTGATGTCATTATTCGGTGAGGATCGCCAGCGCGCTATCGTGTCAAACAACGTGTGCATGGCTTCGCACCGCACGTTATTTCCACCTTAAATCGCGGAGGTGGCCATTGGCCTCGGTTCACCGGCGGAAGAAGTTCGAAAGCCAACGACGGCAACCACCGTAAATCGCCAACTCAATAAAGCAGGACATAACACTTTATCTCGAGCATAAGTGCACCCGCCGACTTCCGTGCGTGGATAAGAAACATGGTCGCGGTATGAAAAGATGTTGCACGGCGTGGGATCGCTGGGTTATGGTCAAACTTGTTCTTCCGCAACAAAACCGCGATACATCAACGAGTTACCGCGAGATTTCGCCGCACTCGAACGCGGGTAGATTCACCGGACGTACATTCGGAATTTTTATCACCAATTCACCGCCGCGACCAGACCGCGTTTAATAACACGTTTAATTGCAAATTTACGAGGGCAATAGAGATAAGAAAATAAAGTTTTCGAGGAAAAAGGCTTCATTATCGTTCTGAGAAAAAGCCATAGCGTCATAATTTTGTTAGGAAATTGTTCCGCAAAACATGAATGTCGATAATGGTTGCGGTCCGCATTTCGTGAGCTATTCTTTCGAGACTGACGCTTTCAACTGGCAAATATCGTAGCTTGTTGTCTGTAATTCTTCGTATCGATCTATGTGTATTTATTACGTATAGATGAAGCTTTTATTCCGTAGAAAATATTTAAAATAAGAGAATATTAAAAAACCGGCGAACTTTTTGATTTATCTTCGTTTATCGGATATTCTCGACTAGAGAGGATCGGCGCAAGATCAAATACCCGGCAATCCGTAAGCCCGCAAACTGCGTCTGTCGCAAGAAACTTGCCAGCGCGACGCGATCTCTGCACCCCGCAGGGAGAGAAACGCAAAAACGTACTATCGGCAGCTGCAAGCCATTCCGGTTCATTGAAATTCGCGAATGCAACGTTACGTCGTAACGAGACGAGTAGACAACGTCTGTTTCACCCTCGAGGGAACGCCCGACTCGTAAGAAAGCGTCATGTCGCCTACGAAGTTTCAATCGCGGAATTCACGATCCGACACGATTCGACGCGATTCACAATTTCCGACAAAATAGAAAGCTTTTTTTCTTTTTCCTTCTGGTTTTTTGCCGAGAACGACGGGAAACAAGCACAACTGCTCGCTAATAAGATATACTTCATAAACCGCGCGAACATAATTGCATTTTGCACCGCGGCACGACGGCACGACGGCCGCTTTATTAAAAGCCGGTTTTGTGGTTTCAGATGAGTTCAGGAGTAAGGTGGCTTGCGAGAACGAAGTCATCAATCTCGTTTGCCATCCCGGCCAGAGGGTGGCGATTTTCAGCGCGTCCTTCGGTAGAACGCAATACGAGTCTCTGCAGTGTCCGCAGCCGCTGGGCGTGCAAGAAGAAAGTAAGTGCCATCATCAGTTAAGAATATCCTGTGTTAATTATGATTTACAACTTATTTAATTTACTTTTTTAACTTCGCCTCTCTTATCGAAATTCCGTGACATGCCTGTTCGACGTCGCATTACTTGTTATTAGAGCAGCAAGCTTTATCGAACATAAACACGTCAGCTTCAATGCGTTACAAACTCTCATGTACTCTTCGCGTTTCATATATCGTCTTGGTTTTATGTCGCTCTCGTTGTTCCGAGTACATCATTCGTAAAAAAAATGTTAACGCGATGACATTCACCGAGATTAGAACTGACGTTATTTATGAAGGTGTCGTAAATCCTGCGTGCTGCTGAAGTAATGATATCCAGCGTACGTCATACTACATATAAATATCAAACCGAAATTCTGCAAATCGGACGACTTGTAGAATTTTTTGGACGTTGCTATTTCTAGATATTCTATATATAACGGGGGATCGATCGATAATCCCTGTCGTTCATTTCTTCCGTTTGCCGATGAGTTCTTCTGTGAGAGAAGCCTTCGAGTCGATGTTTGTCCTAGTTTATTGTCATACTTGGCGACGAGATTGCGACTCTTTCTTCCGTGGCTGCCGAAGTTTCGGATGAGGTTCGCGCGATGTGAGAAGAGAAAATTAAAGTGAGTTCTCCCGTAGGATATTTTGAAAAAAAAAAAGAAGAAGTTGAGTGTTTCCGTTTCCCAAGTGGAGCGGGATAATTCAATGACCGACAGATGCATTTGGGCGCCAAATGTGACGTTTGATATCGGAAAAGCTTGTTATTCGCGCTCGCGCGTCGAGAGAGGCGTACGCCACTTTTTATTCAGCAAGAGCGAGAAGGCTGCCTGCCTCTCGTTCCTAAGACGCGGTGTTATTTAACTTTTCAAAGTAAATTCTTTTAACTCGCGAATGGATGCTCCGGTCGACCGCTCGCGTTCCCACGACGACTTTTTGTCCCATCCAATCAATCGATTCTTACGAAAGCGCACGAAGAGAACACAAACGAGAATGGTTCGCTGCAAAGACCGTTCTACTGATACTTTAACGATACCATTTAATTCTGAAACATTGAAATGTTATTATTCATTTACAATTTACACATTATTGAGGATGTTCTTATTTTTCTTTGGGCTCTTCTTTTTTTTTATTTTCAATATTATATCATCTCGAATCCTAATAATTTCAAATTGCTTTAATCATTGAGATAATAATCTACGTATATACGATGGGAATTGTTCTTATAATCTTATTAGCCGCAGCTAATTTTAGAGACAAAACTGGAAAGAGAAGGAAAGAATCAATTACTCTCAGTTAAGTTAACTTTATAAGAAGAGACTTTATCTTATTTTTGTCCTTTTTGCTCTTCTTAAAGGAAAATATCATTTCTGTAGCCTTTATAGGCAAAGGAAATTCTGGTTTTACAGTTGTATGAATAGCTCGGCTCTGTTCACGATGATCCAATAAATCTCTCCATCCCGCACAATTCCCGGGTCCACTTGTCCGGTCATCATCCGCCAACTCGTAGAGCTACCCTTTAACGCGAAGGATCGAAAGGTTGCTTGCCGCTTGAGTGCGACAATAAGGAACAAAATCTACGGAATGGTGCCACGTTATAATAGTGCTTTTTCGTGCTTCTTTGCCATGAATGGCTCGCGGTCGCCTTGATATCCCTTTACGAGACGCGTTGCGTTGTCACGTCTCAGGTCGACGTGAGCGATACGTACATTTTCTCGCACAAAAGAGTATCGGAAACTCCGAAGACTTCCTGCTCTTCCCTGGATTCCGTCTTTTCTGTCGTTCTGCATGAAGGCGGATCGATAAGTTCTCATTCTTTCTTCGACGCAGCTGTCTAAGCATTACAGGCCAACCTTTCTAAATCTTATTCAGAATAATGAAAACAACGTCACGCAGTGACTTTCGTAATTCATAAGCGGTGTAAGCAGAAATCTTACAGATGTTTCATAAATGCTTGAACGCGTGAGCTCTTGAAATAACAGGTCCTTCTACTTAGCTCAGGCTGAAGAGTTAATTGCATGTGGAAACTCATTTTGCATAATGCTTATGTAATCTTCACGTGACTTTTAATCTAACCGAGCAAAGGGTTTATATACATATGACTTTTAAGAGCTGTATCTTTAACCTTTGTAAATTTGTGTATTAGAATGAGTTAGTCGTTCCTTTTGTTTTTTTTACCTTGGTGCAGTTGTTATTCCAAAATACACAACACTCCATTACTTTTTTTCATAATTTCTACGTAAAATGCTCCACGGAATATCAAAATCACAAATTTTCTTGTGTACCGCGCATATTTTAAGAACGTTACGTTATATTATTACAGATTGCATGATGGACTTTGCAACGGAAACCGTAATGCAATTATGCCACGGTAAACGACGATGCTCGGTGGTGGCTAACAGCACAACGTTTGGCAGACCAGACCCTTGCAGCCCAGACAGCAAAACGTATCTCAAAGTCGTGTACACCTGCGGTGAGTGGAAGAAATTCTTTTGTCTTTAACTTTGCTGTTATGCAATGACCTAATATACAGTGTGTTTTAATAACTAGTGATTTTACAATTAAAATTCATTTAAAATAATTTATCGCATATTCATCTTTTTTTACGAATAATATAAACGCGATAAATACCTGTATATGTGAAATCTTGGTAAGGAGTAATAGCTTCGATTAAGTTAAACACGAGTATGATCGAACGCTAATTGTAAGAAACATACTGATATTCCGCCATTCACACTTCATCTCGCAAATATGGATGGACAAGTTGACGATTGAGTTGCAATAACATTAGGGAAAAAAATAACGGTAAGGATATAGTACATCTAGTCGTACAGAATGAAAAGTAATTACTTATTTAAACGAGAAAATTGCACAAGCGTTTTTCCGAGAAAGTGTAGCTGGCGGCGATTCACCGTTGCAATCCTTGAAAAGTAGTGAGAAAAACTGATATTACGGGCGATGCAATAACGCGTTCGGTAGGGGATCTATCCGGAGCTTGTTGCACAATGGCGTATAATGAGCGCAGGAACGCTCTTCTCTGAGGAGAAGTTATTTTATTGCAAGGTTCGAAGTGACTCGGCGCGGCAGCAACGAGTCAGCGACAGCTTTAAACAAAATGACATCGCTGCTGGGTCTTTCCTTCAACCCCGGGACGGGATTCGTACTGAATTTCGTCCTCGACATTTTTAATGGGCACTCTCCCCAAGAACGGTACGTCACGAAGAATAGCGAAAGAAACTGTTGTGAAAACTGTCGACGAAAACTAACGAGCGGCATCACCGGAGCGTATTCCGGAGCATGACGTCGCAGGATGTTATCCTCTTGAGAACGGAAAACTAGAATTTCCGCCCATCGTCGTAATCCAAGTTGCAATTTAAGTCTGTATGTTTACTTGTTTGTTTACGTATTCGAATATATCCGCGATAATAATTTTACGCGAGCATCGATCGTACGTCGCGCTGGTTTGCGCTACATTTTTGGGAAACTAATAAAGAATTCGCCGCGTTTTAACTAAAAAATAAAAAAAAGCTATTGTGTGTAGAATGAATTGTATAGAACGCGAATGCGTCTAACCGCAATATTTGCATCGTCGTTGAATTTTCGAGCGCAAGTACACACGCCCGTGTACAAACTCTTGGCGAAAATCTTCGAATCTTTTCAGCGAAGCCGCAACGCCGCAATAACATTCTTCGCGAAAAGTTGCACGCGAATTGGGAGACGTTAACAGGAGAAGTTTTATACTGCTTGCTGGATGCTTATGCCGGCCTTGTGAGAGCAACAAAAAAAGCGACGCACGGTCGTCACAGTGTTACTCCATGCTCCAAATCTTTTTTACTCTTGCGAGCGAAATTACACGTACTCTCCGTACACGTACATTGCATTTTGTCAGCAAATAGCGCGGCGCGCGCTCTTATAACTGGGTATTACTTTGTTGCGGAATACCTCGTTTACATTAATCGTAACCATCTTTTACCTCTTTAACAAAGGAAGGAAAGGGTGGAAAAGAAGGTGCCGCTCTTATAAAAATACGCTGTAATTTTTCTTGAAACGTGTAAAATTTATTCCTATCGTGGAAACTGGCTCGTGAATTCTTCGTTATAAAACTTACTTTAAGAGTTAATGAAAAAAAAAGAAACTGGACGAAAAATGATTTGAATATCAAGATGACCTTACGCACAATGAGTAACATTATTCCCTCTAACTTAATATCTTTGAAGCATCTCGCATTAACGCGGTAATCATTATAAATTTCAGAGGTAATCATTATAAATTTTAAAATCATTATAATTGCGAAGTACTCTCCTTAATATTTTTATTAATATGATGACAAATTAAAGTTTTTCGATTAGAAAGATCCAAGCTGAATTTTTTTAGTCGTAGTAAGAAACTAAGTCGTGATTAAAACCGGTAAGTGCCTGTTGGCACTGGAGGGATAGGGAGTCGCGCTGGCCCTTTCGTAGCTCGTCGCACGTCAAATTACCGGCCGTAAACGACCGTGCACGGATTATGATTCGCGCGACGTAGCCGAGAACGCATTTGCATGTGCCTGTGAATGCCCGATGCGAGCTCATTAGTCAATGTCACTTCGGTTCCTGTTACCGACCGGCAACGTTTGCGAGAGAGGAAAAAAAAAAGGAATCGTCGCTCGGTATTCTAATTTGGCGGCGAGTCATGCATAGTTCTTCATGGCACGCGGCTTTCCCAGTGGCCGCGAGCAAAATATGCGCATTCGTTGGTACGTGAAAAAATTCGTGAAATAATAAATGTCGATTTGAGTCGGGTCGCGATCGAACATTTTGAAATATTGTAAAATCACAACAATTCTGCAGCAATTTTTATAACAATATTGTTATAATTTTTATAACAATATTGTTATAAAAATACATGATTGACTGCACATGTTTGTAAAATACTAACGCAATAATATAAATGTCTTATGGCTGATTTATTAAATTCTCTCTTTTCACCCTTAAGAGAGCAATGCATTATTTTTTTCTTTAAATTGAAATTTTTTTTGCATGTAATATTGAAAAATTATGCACGATTTCGGAATAAGTTTCTTGCAAATTCTCATTGAGTAGCATAAAGAAAAGATTTTTATTAGATTTATTCGTTGAACTATATTTAAAGTAATTCGAGATATTCTAAGGCAATATCAAACCCTTCTTCTTACTCATGCATATATGCGCACACGTTGCCAAGAGAACATGCTCGAGGAATAATAAACTGGCATGATAAGAAAGTAAGGCTTATTCCGAATCAAATTTTTTCACGGCGTAGAGTGCTGGTTTAAAAAATCGAATTGTATAAAAAATTATGTCAAAATTATTTTATTGCAATGCTTTCGATAAAATTGATACTAAATACATACGTATTGCATGAATACGTATAGAATATACGTATAGATGAAAGCATAATTGTGAAATTTTATTTATATTTTATAAATTATGTCCATTAAGTTGAAATTTTGTATGCATTTTGAACTTTATTTTAATGAGATGTAGATTCAAATTATATGCAATATTGCGTATCGAAAATATTCATATTTGAATAAAAAAATCACATAGTAATATTTTAAATTTGTGTTACAATAGTGTTATTTGTAATTTTTTATTTACATTTTCCAAGATTATCAAGACAATAAATTATGTAATATATCATTTAATAAATTTTGTAGTTAAAAGATGATAAAACGCATGAAGAACCATTGTTATCGATGACATAAAATATTGCAAACAGCAATGCTGAGAACATTCTTTCCGTTGAACTTGCATTCGATTGGATGATGAATAGAATCAGACGAACTTGCGATATTATTCGTATTATTTCTGTAAAGCACATGTTTCCCATACTATTCATACTATTTCTATAAAGTGCGTTTGTTGTCTTCTTTGCTAAGTTCTCTCTGGAGTATTTACTTGGAACAATTATCGGACGATTTCAAAGTGTAATTGCATCCGCATGAATTATCAATGTACATCAAAGTCCCACCTCCTCCACCTTTGATCCGACACGAGCGTAGATCGTCAATCGTGCTGGAGCTGGAAGTAAAGCTCTGCAAATCCGCGTTCCACGAGATATAATCGAGTCCCTATCGATTATTACTATTGGAAATACACTAATCAGCTTCGACATGTTGAGGATATAATTGTTATTATTGTAATAACAATTATAACAAAATTGGCAAGATAATATAATAGTCAAGAATACGAGTTATCCATTATAATTGTGATTCGTTAAGTTAATCTGAATTTTTAATAATACAATTTAATTTAATTAATTTAATAATACAATTTAACTTAATAAACAAATTAATTTAATAATACAATAAAAAAATATCTGTGAAATATTTTATTTTTTGACGAAATAACAAACTTATCTTTTGATATTTAAACTTTCCATTCTATTCTGTACTTTTTCATTATTATATTGAAACATTATAATAAAAATAAGAAGATATTTCCCGAAGATTATTCGGACGTTATGAGGGTATAAAGTCAGAAGTAAAATAATCTTCCCATAATATATGTATAAAATTTTTAATCGTCACAAATTAGTCTCCACCCGCGTTAAACATATATTTTTCCGCGAAGTAATATCCGCGAAGTAAAAAATCTCTTTTGGCCGGAACTTATTTATAGCAGAAGCTATTAAAGAACTGTACTATGAGAGATGAGAGAAGGGTAAACTTCAGGAAGTAAAATATATTCAAAGCATGTTTTTTTTTCTAGTGGTATGCGAACTTTCATAAATTAAGAGGCAGAACACGGTACCATCTATGAAGCTGTATAAAGCAATTCTTGATTCCATTCATCAACTCTATTTATAAACGGCGGTTCATTAACCGCAAATTTATTCCATCACTGCCTTTTGCACTTAACATTGCAACTGTTTCGACTTGTGTAATTAGATGGCTAAAATATTCAGGATTTCTCTTGAAAAATACTGGAGACAGATTTACTTTATTTAATACTTGCATTTGTAGAAAACAATTTGATCAACAAATTCCATAAATTATTTCTTGTTTTTAAAATTACATTGCAAATACTTTACTTTTTAATGAGATTAATTTTTTAATCGTAATTATTGTCTAATAAAATAATTTTTTTATTTTTAATTCCGATTGTCGCCTCTACTCGCTGTCGACGGTAGCGACATTTAATAACTCCAACAAAGTTTAGATACGAATCGTTAAATATTACACAGCTAAACTTTTCCAGATAACGTTGCTTGATTAATCATAAATCATGATTATTAGCTGACGTTACGTACGAGAATGAGCAACTTGAGAATTCTCCTCTGTTATACTACATCTGTTACATTAATTATTATCCACGATCTTTTCAACGATAGGAGCTAAATTCGTTGGATTTCACCATCCATTTCCCTAGTACAAACTGAATCACCCGTTGATTTCACACATGGGATCTCGTTGACAAAGTGAATGTACATACGTAGCCTACGTCCAAAGCCAAATCAGTCGACGCTTAACGATGTATGAATGCATTGCTTAATTCCGCGATACGAATACATCGGTTGATATCAATCAATCGAAAAAATGGATTAAGCTCATGGTTTATTTTCGTCTCGTCGCATGCGCCGGTCGCGGTTAATTATTCCTTGTTTTTCGCAAGAGAATTACCAGTTCTCGCCGAGAGTACCCGACTGATTTTGCCATTTTAATATACGTGTATCGTCCGTCGATATAAAATCATTTATGGAAATATCGTCTAACTACGTTCACAAGACTAGTCAGTCCGGTTTAATACGTTTAAATAATTTCCTAGGAGACGTTAATTGAGCAATTTCGTTGAAAGTCATCTTCAAAACTTTGATTGAATCCACTTTTGCATTTTGCAACACTTTCAAACTTTTTTTTAACTTGCTAGTTGCCAAACTTTTCTTATTACAATCTCTTCCTTTCTTTACCTTTTGTAGAAATATTTTCGTAACTTAAGATTATTCGAAATATTTGAATAGAACAGTTAGAATTGGCGGCCAGCCGCTTTTACATAATAGCCATTCGATTTACAATAATAGGGGCTATTGATACGCCCCGTGCTGCTTAACGAAGCGTCGATGCACCACGGCAATTCGTCTCAATTGAATTTTGACACGTGGCTGAAGAGCCGTGTCAATCAACGATAGAAAATCAAGCTCTCGCGTAGCCACGAAGCTAATTAGGGATCGAAGTGCCAACTCGATGGCGCATATGACTATATAGCTACTTTACATCACAGTTCATCGCGAGGTAATGACCTCTCGAATTTCAGCCATTAATCCGAACTCCATTGCTAATGAAAAATATCCTCTATGCGGCAAATAATCAATTCAATCTGTGTGGAATGAACTTGTTATTCGATATTTATTAGTAATTCACATTTAAACGGTGTTGTTACTAATTCTTTGTTAATTCTTAAGTCCCGCTATCTTTATTATCAACGTGCGTTTGATATTTATCGCATTGTGTAACTGCAATATATTTTCATTAGAAATGCGGCGAGCTAATATATCACAATCTATTTTGTCTACAGAAACGTAGTTTAATTAATAAATAGTGAATGCACGAGATTGTGTGTATTAACGATGGATGATACTTCTAAAAATATATACTGTATTTTTAAAACGCAACTATTGTAAAATATTTGCGAGAGCAAAAAGATCTATGTTATAGATTATATTTGTTTCGAAGAAAAAAAACAAATGTTGACAAATGCCACTAGTTACTCTATCATGTGTACACCAGGAAATCAAAGAGACGGATGAAAAAATCATACTGATTTTTTGACGTTTATTTTCCAATATCGACAACAATACATTTTTATGACATGAAATACAGGAAATATATATTTTTTTTGCATAATTTGCGCATGTGATTATAAAAGTCTACGTAAGAGAACAGGAAAATGTGACTTTTGAATTAAAATGAAATTTTTTTTGCTTTTTTTTTATATAAGTAATTGATTGAATCCAATTATAAATTGTAACTAATAAATTAAATAATTCTCTTGACACATCTCATTATTAATACATTGCCATTTATTGCGTATGTGTCATTAATGCTAATTTTGCGTGCATTTTGATGTTTGCAATTATTAAATTACAATCACTAAAACTTTAAAATATAATTAATTAGCTATTGTTAATATTAATTAATTGCTTGCATTTACATAATTTATACACAAAAAATTGAAGTACCCGCGAGCTGAAAGTCGCAAAAAGTTTGTCTCCTTTAAAACTTATTGTTAAAGCGCGAGATAAGAAAATTATGCTGCAGGCAAAACTGTCTTTTAAATATGTTAACATAAATAAATATGTTAACACGTGATTTTCAAGGCCCTTTGTGGAAATTTTTCTCGATTTCCATTTTAAGGAGTGAATTATCACATGGTGATGCTCATGGGAGATTAATGAACTAATCCTTCAGAGCCGATCCCTCCCATTTCGATTTTCAACCTATGGATGTTTTCGAGAAAACTAGTCGCAAACACGAGCATCGCTACGGTTAATTGACGAGTTGCAAAACAAAAGCATCGCGTACATACGAATGCGAGTAAATTTTATTTAACGCTGCGCCCAAGTTACTTGGTTTCCTTGTTTCACTGTTATTTGCTTCGTTCGCACCGACATTGCCGGATTAATTCCCAACTTTGAATGTCATTTGCCGATTCTCTTTAGTTTCAACGACAGTTGTGTTGATAATAATTTCTGATTTGTCTATAGCAGAATGCTACCGTAGCCAGAAGCGCTTTTACCCGTTATACGCGTTATGCGTGGGTATGTGTGCTGTTTCTAGGTCCAGACGAGTATAATTCGTCTTTCCACGTCGACGTGCGCTAATTTGTGCGCGGTGTACCGTCGACACTTGAATTATTCGATTTACGTTTAACAATTCAGGCCGACGCCGATCAATCGCTATCGTTTTCGACGCTTGGTGACGGTGTCGCATGATTCGGACATCCATATTAATAAATGCTGTAATCTGTATGCATTCGATTATTTGCGAGAAGCATGTGTAAATGGCGGTATTATGCTTCAAAGATATTAGAATTTGAGATATTCTACTCTTGTCGAGTTTGAACCATTTAAGATTTGGAACACAATTTCTGATTTACTTCACGCGATGCTAGCTTATAAATTACAGTAATTAATAAAAATTAATAAGTTTTAATTATTGACGCAAATAGATAAATATATTTGCATACTCTTAAAAATGAAAATAAACTAATCAGATTTGAGATTAATAATAATAGCACTACATTATTACATTTGAATTTAAATAATATCATTTTTTTTATTTTTTAAATTTATATATTTATGACAATTGGAAATAATGAATAGATTAATAAGTCAATAAATGGCGAATAAATAGATTGAAGTTTAACCGTAACATTTCTGTCGCGCATTTTTACATAAGTTATTTTATATTTCTGTTGACAAGATTTTAATTTTCCCTTTTCGATATTAATTTACTGTTCAATCCCTCTTTATTGCGTTTACAAAATCGCGCAAAATTCGTTTCGCCATTGCGAGAGAGAGAAAGCCGACCGTTGAATATTTTAGTATCGGGAAACACCGTGCAGGCAGTCCCGTTGATTATGATTGCATATTTTAGATCGTAAACTCGTTAAAATTTGCCAACCCTCTCTCCGGCACCGGACAAATTTGCCAGTGTCTTTCGGAATTGAAGAAATCGAGACCCGAGCGCTTTATTCATGATATTCCTGGTCCAGCATCTCCGGATTTGTTCGCTATTGCACGCTACTCTAATTGTAATTTCTCTCATGTTTGCAACTTGTCGCCTTCGCAATCTTCAGCAAGTGTTCGCGCGATCAGTTTTCTTCATATAGTAGCTACATGATTCTTGAAGAATTCTATTACACTATAATAGAAGTTCACTAAGTATCAATACAACGCGAAGTAGATTCTCTACGCAATTTTAAAAGAACGTAGCATTGCGAAAAGAGTTTGAAGAAAAAAAACATATTTTCAGGAAACAGCTTTTGCAAGTTTTTATCGTGCTCTCTAGATTTCTAGCAAATATTCCTTGAAGACACCTAACAAAATAATAGTTCTCGCTGTTTGTGCTTAAAATTTCTAAGTGAATTAATTATTATAATATTATAGAGTTTGATCCTTGATGCATTATTCAATAATTTACTTTAGAAATTCTTGATTTCACTTTCGCTAGACACAATATCGCAATTGTAGTAGCATTTAGAGTTCATCACGAAATCGTCAAGTTCTCAACAAGTGGTCGAGTTTTGGTGAGATGTCTATCAATTTCAAGTGCCTGAGATATTACGCGTAACGCCAAACTGAACGTTTAACAACCAGCTGCCGGTTGCAGTCTCGATCAGGTGTACAATTCGAGTAATTGAATTCACGAACTATAAACGCAATATACGTGTCGTTTGCAACAATCGTCTCTGCCATAAAATAGTCCGATCGATATCATGTATTTTTTTGACAAATATTTGTTCCGTAGTTTGAAAATCATTGCATTTTGAGAGCACATATTGTTGAGCACGAACGCGAATGGCGATGCACACGTTATATTTCTGATTTCACATTGTTCGCGCTAATTTGTTTCAATCAATCTTTATCTGCACTCGCGACGTTAAAGAAAGATTAATACATATAATCTATCTCGGCTGTTCCCTTCGTGGAACCGATATTTTTCTTCATTTCTTTTTGTTATGTTTTATCCCATATAAAGTACAGAAATCGTTTGTTTTAAGGCGACAGTAATATAAATCATTTATAAACTTATTTTGAACAATTCATGTTGTACTGGGTGCTGTGAAAGAATTTATTGCTTAAAGAGATTCATTCTTTTATTTTATTCATTATGCAATTATATATAAACACACAGTGATTAAATGCGGATTATACGTGGATTTCCTTCATGGATATTTGTCATTTCGCAAAAGAGAGAAATAAGATTTGTCCGCATTAGAGAAAGAAACGGATGGAAAGCATCTCGTTTATTCCGGTCTGCAAAAAAGCAATACTTAATTATCGAGAGTACACCATTTATTAGAGAATAAGTATTTTTTTTCTTTCATTGAAGTCTGAGGTAAGTGAGAAAGAAGATATACTACGTTAATTTGTTGTTCACGCAGGAAACAACTTAATAAATTAAAGCGTTTTCTTTTAACTTAGAGAATATTTTTATACACGAGTGGCGACTTTCTCACATACATGTACATACATATTTTTTTATATTATACGTGTAGTTTAATGTCAAGTTAACACAGAACATTAATTCCCACAGGAAGCATTAGTTTAACAGAATTGACTTTTGAAGATTAAATAAGACAGATATTTCTCTGCAAAACTTTGCAATTGCGATAATAACAACTTTTTCATTACAGATAAATGCTTTTGTCTCTATTTTTAAAGAAGCTCCGTATATTTTTTAACTACCTATTATCTTTTTTTAAAGTTCCCTTTCTTATAGAATCCGCTGCTATGTCAGTGAGCAACGATAAAATAAAACCTAGTAAAAACTCGCTTTGAGACAACGTGTCTCTCTTATCATTAAAATTCTCAGTGAGATTGGTTTATTTTATAATTTGTTTTCTTTAGGCATCGAATACACTCTGATAGAATAGGACCGTTTGCTTCAAACGCGCGTTTTCTCAACACTCTTTGTGTGACTTTTAAGGTGATATTCGCTGGGAAATGACTTTTCTGCATCAAACTAGTGGGAACGGGAATCGTGTATATGCAACAAGGTGTAGTCTCGTAGCAACAAATTCACTAGTAACTCGAGGGGGAAGTTTTGTATTCGTACATTTCCTCTAAACCTCTCGCAGGTCCTTTCCTTTAACCGGGCCACGATAAATTCGCTTCTGTTGACGCGGGAATTGAATTCCCTACAGCATAGCCGTGGGCCGCAAGCACAAAGCTATCGAACTTTTTCACTGAACGTAGCTTTCGAGCCAGCCATCGAGATCTTATGATCGAATAAGACGGCAACTGTCGTGATTGTCGCGTTTATCGGGCAGTCGGTCTAAATTTATGAAATTCGTTTGTCAATTGCTTGTTTAAATTTTCTACAACAAAATCATTGCAATTGCGTTATAATTGCGTTGCCAGGCTTAGGAAGCTACCGCATTTGCGCCAATGCATCGCATTACCAATGTTACTTTGACCCGAGATAACGAGATACTCTAGCCGAGATAGATCGTCTCGTTTTAATATCGGATTTCAGGATTATGTACGAATTGTGGCGACGAGAATGCACAATAGATTCGAATTTGATTCAAAACGTTGCTCGTGCTCCTAGAAATTGTATATATGTACATGTCTAGAGATACATACTATTTTTTAAGCTTTCCGGAAACTCCCAAAGCGATGAAATTCAACGCGAATTCTTCTTCACGAAACGCAGGATATTCTGTGAAAGTGAATTGCTGAAACGTTTAACTGAATAAGACAGAATGTCGTGCTTATAGATAAGACTAGAAATATTCCACAATTATATAAATATTAATATCTATATAATTATGACATATTTCATTGAATGGAATATTAATACGTCGAATTATTAATTTCACATATTTGATATATACGCAAATTCGAAAATATAATATTCGTAATTCAAACGAACAATACGATGGCGAGATCAGCTATTTTTCATGAGCTTCGCGTCGTGCTTACGCGCTTAATGAAAATTACGTCGAATACAGTGTAGAACAAGCCGACGTCTGTGTAGCGGCGTGCCGGTAGCTGAACCATGCGGGCACGCAACCTAGGCAGCACTTTGATCAAGGGACGTGGATGTCTCGTACCGCGCCGCTGCATTGCTCAACCGTGCGCGTACAATGCACGCAGACACATCCTACGCGTGAATATTGAGACATATGCACGCTCGATTTACGCACTCCTCTCCGCCACGTGCATTCAATCACAGGCGACCGCCGATTGGGAAGTGCATCCGGGCGAAATTAACGAAGCCCCTTCGCAAATGAATTCATGGGCGGCTCCCATGTTCGCTCGGCTGTGGCTATGGCTTTCCAACGCACATATGTGTAGAATGAGAAAGTGAGAGAGAGAGAGAGAGAGAGAGAGAGAGAGAGAGAGAGAGAAGAGAACGAAAAAGAAATGTTATATCTTTACTTTTCGACTTGAATTAGTATGGATTTACGGATTTAATGATAATTTTTATTATAAAAATCGAAGAGAAATATAGAACAACAATTAATTCTGACTATTCGAATTAATTAATGAGTAACATACTTCTATTTGTTCCTTTAAATTGCTCTTTTAAATTTTCACAGATTTCTGGACACAAGAGAAAAAATATTTTATATTGTACTAGAAATTCATTTTATTAACAATGTTGGAAATAAGTTATAAAGAGGATATTTAATTGGCGTAAATAATGTATATTTTCACAATATACATATTTTACAGTGTTTTTTTCCTTAACTTATTTAATTAACTAAAGATCATATGTCAATTACAAAGAAAGTAGTAATGACTCGATAATTGTGTCTGAATTTACTTCGCGTTTTCATCTCGTACAATTTATCGCACGAAGTACTCTTTTCATACAAGAGATACATTCAGAATATAATCGATATGTAATGGATACCTATGTATTATATGCCGCTATTTACAAGAGTGAACGGCTATGTAGGGCTCGTGCACACTTTTAGCCGGGGTGGAAATCCCGTGGTTTATTAAAAATTTGAGTTTTCCCTCCCTTTGAGCACTAAATGAACGCATCTAGCGCGACGATGGCGGCTGACATGTGTGTATCGCTTGCCACCCTCACCGGCTACGTGAAGCGAGATGGAAAGGCTCACTGGTTCGTGTAGGACTTTGCAGCTCGGAACCGTTAAGTGGTTGAAGTGAAGCGAAAAATTGTTCGCTTGCGTTCTTTGCCAGTTGCAACATCTTTAATGCACTTTTATATGCAGATACCATCGTATTGCGCGATTCTCGATGAAAATTTGCATGATTCCTAATTTATGCGTCGCTATGTTATGCTTTATTATTTCATAAGAATGTCAAGTAATTCCATCAAATTGGTGAAAATTGGATTTTATTCGTATAATCCGTGAGAGAAAAAATTTATGTAAATAATTATTCATTATTTCCGAAAAATGTCTTGAATTTATTATATGTACAATAATTATAATGTCACTCTAACTATTACTTTTCGGCTAATCCAGATATCTAGAACGATATCGCTTTACGCGTGTAGATATCATGGAACACTTCGAGTTCGTGGACAATATTTTCAATTGAGCTACTATATACACGTATACGCGCTCATATATACAGATTTCTATTGATATCTTGATTTAATTCAGCTATTCGAAATATGAGACTTCATATCTGTCTGAGGATATTCGATATATGCACGTATCGTTATTTTCATTTTATACATCTTCTCTTCCATACTCTTGTTACATTTCTATTTTTTAAATATTTATAGTTTTCAGTTCGTGATTTATATTACTTTCTAGTTTGTTAGCTATTGTAACTATTAAAATTCTTAAATGATATTATAAATGATTATGAGATTCTTCGTAAAGTTATAAAAGTTGTAAGAAGTATTAGATTGTTGTAAACAAAAAATTGTACCGTACGATGAAAGATTTATATATGCATTCGTGTGGATAATGCGAATAACCGATGATATGAATAGGTCTGAGTAAGTAATCCCTTCACTTTGTGTCTTCACTACGACAATTACAAAGTTATTGCACATAACGTATCCCGCGCAAACGCTGCCTTCGGCCAAGCAATTGCATTCTACTTTCTCGTATATTCTCTCTATTGAATTTCGAGCGGATCGTATAGGGTGGAGAGGATGTAGCAGTATATGTGCGGCGGTAGTAATTGTACAACAAAGTGGACCCGAAATGAATATGCAAACAACAATATGCAAACATCAACGAACAGAATTCGAGGAGAAAACAGAAAGGATGTTTTGGAAAAAGAAAATAAAAGAAAAAGATGTAGAATTCAAGTAACATTTCAAAACACGCTAAAAGCGGGGGGAATTAATCCGTATCTATGAATACAATTTGTTTGAACATAAAGTTTATTCTCGAGAAAGTTGCATACGGTAGTTGTAGTAAAAAAGCGCAAAACTCTGTACCTTTTGTCATAAGAAATTCGTTGTACGTGTAATTATTCCGAAATAGAAATTAATTTCGATAATATTGATCAATAAGAATGAAGTAAAATATTAAAAGCTTTAATTTTTTTAAATTCTTTTAAAAGTTACCTTAATATTAGATTTTAATATCGCCATAATTTTATTCAGCTCAATTCTATTTTCAAGATATTATTATCGACACAATAGGAAGAGTTAATGCATGAGTAGTAGGTATGACCCCGTGCCTGGCCGGCCAACTAGCTTCGGCCTGTGTACAGCCAGCCGCGCGAACGTATTTGCATACTCGTTCAAACTACATATGTAATACATTCTACGACCGGATTCAACCTGCAGCCCTGGTTTTTACTCAATATTGTCGCTCGTACGTGGCCTTTGTATAAAAATTGCAATTCAAGCTTTCGGTTATTTTACACTCTTTTTCACTTCCCCTCAGGGTATCTGTAAATCAATGCGTGCAACAGAATGTTTGTATTACTACGTCGGAAAACTAACAAATAAATATCAAAGGCATTTCAAGCCATTTTTTAAATCCTCAACTTGATCTCTAATCCATTTTTATAAATCTAAGAAACGCATCTAATTTTTCTATATATTTTTCAAATGTAAAATAAAACAAACGCACGTGTCTTGTAAAAACACATTGGTCGTATAATCAAAATACTTCTACTATTTTTGAAAATGAAAAAGTTATTCAAGTAGGAAAGAATTCTATTTCTAGTAAATACATACATGTGTATATACAGAATAATAAAAGAGCTATGCGTTCAAAAACAGATTCTAAAGACAATTTTATTTATTCTTTGTTCATGAGTAAAATAACTGTGTTTGTAAGAAATTTGTTGAATGCAGCGATCGCATTTTTTATAAAGAGTTTTAAATAACAAAACGAGAAAGCGCCGAGTATCAAACATTTAATAGAAGTTTGTCAAACTAGTAAAAAATAGCTAAAAGTAAATGAGAAGGACTCCAACGCATTTTTAAAATCTGACATAATACTAAGCTTGCATGCCGAAGCGGAACAAAAATACTTTTACTTTACGCAGAGAATTTGTTGGCGCGCAGAGAAGAAAAGAGAGAAATGAAATGACATACAATACTGAAAGAGAACAAAATGTAAATAAAATGACAAATTATACGGTGTGAAATACTGATGTATAAGAAAAAGTTCTTGTGAGAAAAGATCTTTTCTGTGTGATCGAAACATATTTTGCATCCAAGCAACGTCTGATATGATTACATCAATAGTACTTATGTAAAACGACGAATGAAGATGGATGATTGACTCGATTAATAAGATAAGAACGGTCATTAGATCCTTTAGAATTCTGCAGGAATTTAATACCTCGCAAGGCAGATATGTGAAGAATTTGAAAATGAATTATGATGTATATTCTTCTAGCGAGAAAGAGAGAGAGAGAGAGAGTTCTGTTTGAATTCATTGGAAACTTTGATGATGATCTTGCGGAAAAGCTTTGGCAAAAACGTGAACATCATGCTTTTTAATCTCCGTTCGTAATTTACATTAACTTTTCTTTATCTTTTCTTTGCTCACAGTCAATCGATGCTTTATTCTTATCGCTTCACGCAAAGCATGTAATTAATAACCGCGACTGGTACGCGTTCGTCCTTCGGCGAACCGGGCGAACGATCCATCGCTCTTCATTAATCATCCTCACGTTTACACGCCTGGCAGCCGCATCCGCGCGCTGTCCTTCCCCTCACTGTTTCTTTCTCCCTTTCTCTTTTATATTTCCGTGTAAATATCATTTACGAGGGCGGATGGTAGCGAGCGAAAGGTCGCTCGATAAAACGAGGGTCACCATTGTCGACTGGTTAGCACTTTTTCGTGTGACAAAACGATTTTGCATTTCCTGTGGTCAACGCTCCTGTTCCGGCGGCACGGCCGACCTGACAGGACAGAACGGGGAGGGGGGGGGGACGACAAGAGCGAGGGGTTGTTTCGGTTAAAAAAACGACGAGCGTGAAATTTTCGATAGCGACGGATAAACGACCGCCGAGGCGCGTGTTTCCCCGCGTAGCGCCGGGATTTACATACTACATTTTCGATTACGGCGTTTAACTTTTTCGTTTGTCAGTCTTGGGGGAGATTTATTGCGCGCGCGCGCGTGATCGCTTCCGAAGGTGCGATTCCATTTTATCGGATATGTCATTCAGACCCTTCTCTCACATTGAAGCGAACGACGCGCTTCGCCGCGTCGTAGATTTCTATTCACGTTTTTTGGGCGCAATTAACAAACACGACGCAGGCGGGCATTGTGCAAGTCTGATGGATTTTCGCTGACAGTCTAGGCCGATTGCGTATTTAAATTTGCCAGGATAGACGAAAAATGAAATTTAGTAAATCCATTATGAAAGTACGTTGCAATCTTCTCGACAAGATTTTTTTCCCGACGTATAACGTACTATTAAAATCTACCATAATTTTTAGGAATATCGTGAAAGCTCTTTTTCCTCCTTCATAAATAGTTTTGTAGAGAAACTCTTTTGATAATATTTCCGTCGGATTATGTGTAAATTGTAAGATACGTGTTTCCGGCGGAGTTTCAAACATTTATTAAGGTGATCGTTTTGTGTCGGCGTCGGTGCTGACAGCAAAACGGATGATAAAGGCACGAAGTACGCGAAGCGACGTGCCTATGCAATATCCGACTGCAAACTGTAACATCGATGCAAGCGAAGCATCCTTTCGCCCGTATGTACGTTCCTAATTTCAGAGGTGCAGCGAGCACAACTCAGCCTGCTGCCCATTTGAGATCATCTGCGTGCCTGCCGTTACCAGGCGTTGTCTCATACCGATCCGATTTCGCTGAATATGTTCGGTGTCCGTAACAGATACGCGAACAACGGAGAATACCTCGAGGGGCTCGTTGCAATAATGAGTGTGTTGCATTTACCGCTTGTAAAAAACCTGCAGAATACAGAGTTCAAAGCGATCATTATACGAGTACTTACTCCCTGCAATTTCCTATTTTAGAAAATATGAACATTTTAAAGTGAAAAGAAAAAGAGCGGCAAAAATTTCTTCAGAAAAAAATTAGAATGTTTTTATTATACGTTATTCACATGGTTATACCGTTACATTTTATTGCACACTTCGCTTTATCATTTATAACACAATAGCAGGTTTTTTTAAATTTGATCCCTAATTTTTCTTTTAAGGAAAATCTTATCAGTGTCCTAATTAGCGAGTTACTTAAGTTTCAGTGCAAAAAAAAACTTAGCTTCCAATTAGGTTGTAGTGGACACTTTAACTTGAGAAAAATTTAATTGAAACCATAATTACCGAGGCATTTAATCTGGAAATTTTTAATATTGAGTACCTTAATGCAAACTCTCTTTAGAAAATTAAGTTCTGCGAAGAAAATTGTTTGATGGCTTGTGGTTTGATGGCAAGTGGCTTAAAAATGTCATATACCTACAACATATCATTTTCAGTTTACGATAAAATGTTTTTTCAATATCAACGCCATTGTGTTTTGTTTTTTTAATTTTTGCTTTGTTTATATCTGTACTGACTGTATTGACTTTATGCGTAAAAAATGAATTCGATAATAAATAGATATTCTAACAAAAATATTCGCTCAATGTTTTTTTCAAAAAAAAAATTTTTCTGCTACGTTTCTAGATTTTTGAACATTCGTTTCTCCGTTTTAATTTTACTCTCTTGTTCGGCATTATTTAATGCAATTAAACATCTTTGATGTGATATGAATATACTCGATTTGTTAGGCGCACAGTTTGCCCCGTGATTAAATGTACTGAAGTTTCGGTAAAGTTTTCATCACCTTATCCGATAAGAGGAACAGGTCGGTGATCCCTTGTATAGCACTCGGCTATCGGAAATAAAAGGTCGTTCAGGTGGAAGACATTTCCATGTAAATCTGCGTCTTGCTGCCACTTGTACCACTTCTGGCTTCTCTGTCGACGAGTGGCTCGTAGCGGGACTTAAACTGATCTCAAAATTCCTTTCATCGACTTACATGGGCCTCTCCGTCAAGCAAGAGATTGAGAGAACCCCTCATGCATTACAGAGGTCTTATTAGCGCGTCGCGATCTAGAGACTCGCAAAATTTAAGACGTCTCTCTAGTCTTGCCAAAGTCCATACGGTATATCTCCCTGATGGGACTTCGGGGAACAATTATTGCTATCCTGGTTCCTTCCGCCCTTATTCCAGCTGGCTCCACGATGAACTCATTGAAGGCTTTACCGCTGCGAGGTCCCAATAGCGAGACGAACGCTGTGATTCACTATCTTCGGCGAAACGGAACGATGAAGTCAATGTACATTAAATACGTAGATTATCGATAAACTTTTTTTTGGTCTTATTCGTGGACAATTTTGATTTAATAATAAATTTTATAAAATTAAAAAGAAGATTGATATTTAATATAGAATGTTATTGATATTTTGCAAAAAATATATATACATATATATTTGTATATATTTATATTTATCAATTTAAAGTTCCGTATTTTTTTCACTATTTAAGTATACTACGTTATTTGATAAATATTAAAATACAAGAAGAATTGAGAGACTGGCGTGGAGTTTCATAAACGTGATATTAAATACTTACGGTTAATTTATATTTACCTCATGTACACGCAAACATTTTGCTATGAATGCGAGCGGTATGATCATATACCCAGGTATGACAATTCCAGGATAATAAATTAATGCTCTCTCAAGAGAGCAGCGAAGTGGTAAAAGCCTCGCGCGTCGCAAATTGCTGGTTCTCATTATTATTGCTGCTGACCGTGGCTAACATCCTCTATCCTGCATCCTAGTGAACGCTGGCAGCGCAGCGTTATTATGACGACCTGGGTTAAGCTAATGATAACTACGGTATGCGCTAACGAGCTTTGGTATTCCTGATGCTGATCTAACTCACTCCGGTGGCTATCAAGACGACTGATATCTGTTTATCTGCTCTAATAAAAGTCAAACTAATTTTCATGGGTCGTAGGCAGAACGTAAAACAATGCCAGTAACTATCGACGCAGTAATTAGATGATCGCGCGATAAGCAATTATTGCATCAATTTGCGTGCTCCTGCAATGGCGCGTCTTGCCGGAGTATTTCCTTTGTTATATTATTCTCGCTTGCTGTAAGGTTCTAATATATCCATGCAGATTAAAGCTTCGGTGTACCGACTCAAAGTAAATTTAACCCGCATTTACGGCAAGCTGTACCACGAAATTGGTGTTAAATTACTGTAATTAATTGCCACAAGTAAGCTACACCTCAGCCGTATGCGTCATTACTGTTTCTATACTTAGCATATTAAATTATTCCATTATTTTTTATAAATTATCCAAGTAAAAAGTATATCAAGTATATCAAGTCGAAATCAAGTTGGGATCGCGGAATATAATTAGTAGAATATTATTAATTCTTGAGCTTCTTCACATAAGGAGATCGATTATTTTAAAACACTTAAACCTTTTTAACAAATCAATTAAAATGACGAAACTATTCATATTAATGTATGTTATCAATCTTTAATTCGCCTAAGCTTTTAAAGTCATTAAACATTCGAAGAAATATACAAGGCATATAAATATTTGAAACAATGTACATCTATATAAATTGATATATAAATTTAATCCCACACTGAAAAAAAATTCTGATTAAAAATGGACGAATCAGAAAAATCTTGTAAGATCAAATATTTAGGTTATTATAAATTATAAAGTATTGAGTTCTATTATATCAACCAGAATTTTTGTTATAATCAGAATATTTGATGAATCCTACATTTTCTCATTCGTCCGTTTTCAAGCAGAATTTTTTTTCAGTGCACAATGTGAAAATTGATATTTTATTAACAAATGTACTAGAGTGTGTTGTGGTAATTTTGAAATTGCTTTCTACCCGAATATTATTGTTAGTGTTGAATAACATAACGCTTTAATACTCTTTGCGATAGAATGGGAAAATGATATTTTTGCGCCACAATTTTGTGCATATGTTGCACTAGCGGCAATAGCGGCAGTAGCTCAACCGCATCTTCTCTCCGCCCTCCACATTTTCTCCGTTCCATTATACGTGGACGCGGGTCATAATGTATTCGCTCGGTTTAAAGCGTCATGAGCGTTCTGCGCGCACGAACGCGCCAAGCACCGGGGCGCCCGGCGCCGGGCGCCAAGACCGGGTATAACCCGTTGCGGCATGTACCACCGCAGAATTGGTGTTAAATTACAATTATTAATTGCAGTAAACAAGCTACATCGCCGGTACAGCCGCTTATGCAGTCGCGTCATTTGCCTTTAATTCGGTGAACGGGCGCTGTGCGCGCTTCTAGATTATCATGCGGAAATTTTCCAGCGAAATGATGGAAATTATTTTAAAGTGGGCCAGCAAGATTTCGTAAGGGGGTTCTCGTCGTGTTTCTCCTTGCGCAGAGTGTCTCGGTGAATATCTTGCAAGTTAATTTACTAACTGACGTTCTTAGAGCAGTGCTAATCAGCCTGAAGGAATTTTCTTGGGTCATCTTCGAAGCCCTGGGCTCTCTCAGAGAAACCTTGAGCTCTTTTAGAAGAGAAAATAACGATACAAGATTAAGTAGAAATTTAAAATAGTAAGCTTTTAATTTCTTTTTAGAAAAACATTAAATGGATGTGGTTAATCGTAATTCACATCTATATCGCTGAGATGTGTGTAAAATTATAATTTTTAGAAGTTTAATTTTATACGGGTTTATTCTGAAAGTTAAAAATTAATATTTTCTATTCTTTATACATCTATATTTTAAAATTATGAAAATGGCACATTCAAAAAATGGGGATTCAATATATTTTAACGTTCCGATTGAAATAAAGCGTGTAAATAAAAACTATCGCGTTGATCCCGACGCGCTGCTTTCGTGAATATAGACGCGTGATTTCGCGATTGGGATTCACTCGTAAAATTCTCTATCTATCGACGTTGTTTCTCAAAATATCACGTATATCTCCACATTTTACCACGAAACGTTGTTTTGCGATCGCCCCGATCGCCCCGATCGCGCAACGAAGCTATTTCATGTCGCAAATTCACGAGCGTACTCCTAGCGAGGCGTGAGGTTTATTGCAAGCGCGGCGACGCACGTGCAATGAAAAATGGACAGTACCGTGTAAGCGCGATAACGATTGCATATCACTTACAACGATCGGGTAGCATTTCATTCCGATTCGATACACAACGTGCGGGCGCACGAGCGTCCGCAAATGCAACGTTATTATTGGCAGGTATTAGCCGCCGCGCCCACACATCTTGAAGCGGATTTATTTGCCATCGCGCATAACGTTAACATTTTGATCCGATCGACGCTTATCCGTGCTCTTGCGTGCATTTAGAACGTGCGCTCTGGAAGCCATCGCATAAATTCGTGCGAACTTAGCTCGATGTGAATGCAATGCGCATAGAGAATACGCGGAATAGAATGCCACGGGAATTCTTGAGAGGCAAGATGCATCCAACGATCGAATGATTTCGCATTTCCCGCATTTGCACCCGTAAATGAGTCGTTGAATATAATAAAAATTCGGCCTGCTCTCGTCGCAGCGTCTTCCCGCTTTGTTATAACGCGGATTTTAGTATCAATCGGTATCGCTAAATAATTATGAGCGGAAAGTGCACACGGTTACATTAAGATTTTATTTTTTTTTTGCCCATGAAACATGCATCACTCGCCGATTCAAATTTCAGTCAATTGCGAGCTTTTAACGGAAACCAATATCGACGCGGAAATGATTTTATCGCGACTCTCGTCGATGGATTCTTTCCTTATATCGGCAATCTTGTACAAAACGGCGTTCCTCTATGTATATTTGATGTGTCGCTGATGGAGTCCATTACACAGCGAGCAGACTTTGAACTCTCTTTTTCCATTCCAGTTCCGAGGACGGTGTTACGGGAGCAGTTTGAGGGCGAGGTCGAAGCGGACGAGTTGGCGCTGATGCACGAGTTTGAGGAAGGATTCGACAGGGCGGACTTCAGGGCCGAATTCAGCCCGAGTCCAAATCTCGAAGGACCGCAGCCGCCACCGCGGGATAACGTCTCCAGGAATTTTCCGACCGTTAGCTCATCTCCACCTCGCGCACGGACCAACGACGGTAAGTCCCGCCTGGCGGTCTGCTTCTTCGTTTTTACTTAAGAAAAGCGCACGTTGCATCCTAGCAAATGCTGCTTTAGGTAATATCTGTATGTATATTTCAACTGCGTGTAATATATGTATATGCATTTCAACTGCATGTAATACATGTATATGCATTTCTAACGTTTTATTCCGCACGAGAGCGAAATAGTAATAATCCAGTGATAATAAATTACATATTTTAATGGTTAAATACGTGATTAAAATATTTTTAATATTTTCTATACAATTTTATTCTTGTGCCTGGAGAAAAATTGTTTTTACAAATCCGTTTCTCTTTTCAAAATGAGAAAAATACGATCCATATTTTTATATATGTGATATATTAATTATAGAGAATGTACATATGTTCTATTATTTTATTCCTGAATATGCAGCAAAGTTATTTTTGCTAAATTTTTTAACAAGCAAACTTGCAAATAATATCTATTTTTTTATCTATTCTGTAATAATTATTCTCGTTGTTTCAAGATTTTTCTATTTATGAATGGCGTGCGAAGTTTATGCATGTAGGTATCTCGCACATTTGTGCGATTGTATTTTGGCATGCTTGCCTTTGCTTATGATTGATCTGCATTTGACACGTCGACCGACGTACGTATATATATTAGACGTTATCAGATGGAAGTTGCATCCAGGTAATACGCGTGAGTGCTAAAGGCGATTAGTTGGCTTCCGTGTCGGGATTATGAAAATTTATTTCGGCAAGTTCTCCGCTGGAAAGCATTATCCGAGCAGTTGATTAATTCTACTCATTTATAAATAACCGCATAATTGTATAATTACATGCGAGTGACGAGGTAAATTATTATTTCCATGACTAATTAATCCCGGCGCGAGCGCCGGGACATCAACGTGGAATCCATTTATACTGTATATTTCACTATGTCTGCAACTGCGTTATCACGATGCATAACGCATTTTTACATAATAAAATTATCTTTCCGTGAATTTGCGTGAAAAAAGGAAACAATGAAAGGCGAAACATCAAAAGTAAATGCTTATGATATGTTACCTGGAACAATAGTACGTACAATAATATAATATTTAATACGTAATATATACACACGTTATGTGTAAATGACCGTTTGACAATTGAACGTGCAAATGGAAATTGCAGCTCGAATTTTTTTTGTTGTTTCGAGCCGCATTAATTTTTTTTGGTGCGGCGCTGACAAACAGCACGACGAAGAGGCATATTAAAGTCCATTTTTACACTTCCGTTCTCTTCACGGCAGTCAAGGGACATTCCGACGCATTGAAACGGTTCTTTCTGCTTTTTTCTTTTTCCTACTTTTTTCCTTTTTTCGCGTTGCGTACTGTATAAAACGTGGGAAGCAAAGCGCTCGTCTTAAAGACGCTCTCATTGCCGGAAGTATCCGGATGTACGTAACTTTATATCCTGTATAGTAATGTCCGCAATGAAATTACTTACCAGCTCGATGAAAAGCACGCCCGGAGAGAGCGGCAGCATCGAGCCGCTTTATATTCACTTCGCCTGCGAGCGTTTTCCCTTCTGTTTTTTGTTTTTTACGCGAATTTGCCAGGGGCGTTGTACAGGACTGGCGTTATTAGCATCGCATGCAACGAGTGGGTTTTGCGATCCTTTATTATCATTTCCCATTAACACTTTCAGTCCTTTTGTAGTAGTTTCTCCGTTCGTTATTTAAGCCGCGGCGTGTCCCCCGTCAGTGATGCAGCTCGATGCTCGGTCCGCCATGCATCAGTGACGCGGCTCAGTATTTAGGCCAATGCACTCGAATGATTCATCTCGATATTTATAGTCGGACGCATCTCGAGACGCATTTATAACGTTTTCAGCCTGTCACGGCGGAGTTTTTCGCTTTTGTCATTGCACCTAACTTCGTAAAATACCACTATCTATTAGATATAGGATTTCTCGTCGTTAAGGCTAACTAATAGAACAAACCGACCGTTTCATCGATTGGAAGGGTGAAACCAACTCATTAAAGCTGGGTGAAATTAGGTAAGTCGATCGGTTCAGAAGTTCAGCTTCAAAGATCGCCTGACCGGGCACAGTACTGTAATTGGATATGCATTCACTCGAACACTCCTTGCTGACACCTTTACTTTGTGGTCCGTTGAATCATTCGCTATCATTGCCCTCGGTTATTCACTTCAGTAGGTTCGACAAAGCGAGAAGCAGCACAGAAAGATATACATTAGAATAGTATAAAGGGAAAGGTACAAAGATAAATAGGAAACTAGGGTATAAGCGAATTCATGGAACATTTGTTATTCTATTGAATGGAACATTCGGAATATGACATTTGATTTTACTGGTTAGTATTCATTAACGGAGCTTAAATTATGCGTAATGTTACCTACTCATAGTTTATTTATCTTGTTGAGAAGAAGTTAAAATATCACTTTGGTATCTCAAATTTCTATCCTACATACGATATTCTTATTCACGTACGTATTTATAGGCCAGCTAAAACAGGAATTCAGAAGCACATGTCCGAAGATAAAAATACCGATAAAGTTAAATTGGTTTGAAAGCAGATTAAACGTAATATATTGATAATCTATTGTATTCAATTCGCGTGTAACATAGATATGTGATAGTAATGAAATATATCTTTGCTTATATTTATAATATATGCACATATATATAGTATATTATTTGTTATCTCATTGTACGCGGTGAGTGTATATATGCGGGCAAACGAGAAATTCAATCTCGGGAAGCAATATCGCGCTTCGGGTATTTATATCCTCAAACCACAATTTGAGATGCTAGAATATTAATTAAAGGCGATGAAGTTTGTGGAAGAGCTGAATGAAAAAAATATGATAGAATAAAAATAAAAAAAAAGCTTTTATAGATTATACATTTTAAATATATGATGAAGAAAAGTAAGGCGAGCCACAGTATTTATAAAAAAAAATTTTCTCAGAGCTTCTCAAAAAGTTATTACCTTAGAGTCCATGCGCCCTTTTTCAGTTTAATATCCGTAGCTGTCAATAACTTTATAAATATCTTTTCTAACGTGTTGTTGTTAACCCTTGAGAACATTCTTTTAATTTTAGAAAATGCTATAACACACACACACACACACACACACACACATAAACATTTATTTACATGAGAAAGAGAGAGAAAGAGAGAGAAAAAAAATTAATATAGATCAATATACATGTCAAATATTGATTAACATTTTAGTGCTATGTTATTAAATAGTATATGCAATTTTAATGATGGTAAAAGTTTAATATGAGAGAGAGAGAGAGAGAGAGAGAGAGAGAGAGAGAGAGAGATCGGTTAATAATTTATTCATTATTAATGAATTATTTTTATAATTCTATTGATATCTTTAAATGTTGCGAAATTGCACGATTCAAACGATTACAGATATGTACACTAATTGCAAATCATAAACGATTTTCCTGAGCAAGAAAGAGAAGCCGTATGCTCCCTTCAAGTTTTCGAAGGGTTATTCTAGTTACGTGGCGCGGTCGGTGGCTTTAATGAGTTCGTCGACGAGGCGTGTATAATACGATGCGCTAAGAGACCCTCATCTCCATCATTGTCTTCGCAGAGACGCCAACGCGTAATGATTGCGCCGCGTGCGTTGCCTTGATGCCCATCACAGATTATCGAAATTACAGTTAGTAATTACAATTAGTTATCGGCAAACGAAACAAATTTGCGCAAACGAAATAATTGACTTAATATCGGTGAAAATGTAATAATTTATGTCATTGGTGTATAATGTTAATTATTACGTTCACAGGCGTGATAGATATCACATTCCGATCATTTCTACATTTCTATAGCACGATAAACGTTATCATAATATAGCCGTATATTACAGTGATATCTTTAAATATATATTAAAAGATTTTTAATTATCCTTATAAATAAAAATCCTCAAATGTTTTTAAAAGAGATACAATGTATCTTGCATTTGTATAAAATTTTTTTTCAATATCATTTAAAGTTGTTGAAATGCATTGAAAATTACGTGTTTATTTGTAAAAACCAAGTGATTAAATTATCAATTGGCAGGATTAATTTTTTATTATCATTGATCAAAAAGAAAACAAAAATATAAAAATTCGGATAAAAGATTATTAATAAAATTAATTAAATTGTTGGAAGATAGCTTTATCTTAAAAAGAAGACAAATTTGCTCAAAATAAATTATGAAAGACGAAGACCTTCCGACCTCATCGTTCTCGATCACCAACGCGTTCTTTAGTCTTCATCTTCTTCGTTCTCGCGAGGGAACCCTAGTCACGTGTAAACGCAATCACACAGCGGGGACCGATTTTTATAATATATATAAAAATTCGGCATCCAGTTCGTTCATTTAACATTCTCAAAGGTCTGTATAAATTGAAGGAAAGTAAAATCTAAAGAATGAAAGATAAGATCGGTGTACAGAGATAAATAAAGTTCACTATGCAAAATCTATTACATATCACGTGAAAGAACCGTGTGAATCTGTTTCTTAAGTGAATATATAGATATATTGAAAGCAAGCAACAATACGGCCATACGCTCTAGACAATAAAAATAAAAGTGAATTATTAGCTTAAATGCTCGTAATGGTTTATGAAATTGGATGATTGGTATCACGCGAATTCTTGCATTTTGTAGATCGACTGACGTGAACACGCGAACGTACGTTTGGGAACGCATTGTAACGTACGAATAAACGAATTATTCCCAGTTATCTCTTTTATTAATCCCTGAATTATTGTGCAAATTTTAACTCAGATATTTTCAACACATGGTTCCAACCATTTCCAACAATGGTTTTACTTATTGCTATTATTATAAATATTCCGAAACTAGGTTACGTAATTTTCCAGCCGGATAATTAAAGCACATTAATATTTTTTCCCTTGTTAATATATTTTCCTTTTTATTCGGGAAATAGAATGGGTCAGCTAGAGCCTCACACAAGAGGGAAGTGTTAATTTGCAACCGTCGCTTATTCGAGGTACGAACATTTACTAAATTGCAGCATCGCGAGATTTCAGTGGAACCGGCCGATTACGCACGAGGTTCTGCCACAAGACCTCTAAATGGAGTACGTGTCGCCGTCAGTGCATATAATTCAGGCTTCTAATTAAAAGCGCTCGCACCTGCTCTTTGCTAGCTCTAGTCCGAAATCGTATAATTTCTCGACCGTACGCGCGAATGCGCAGCGTTCGTTATATTCGGTTCGTGAATTGCAACGCTTCGCTCGAGTACAAAAGAAAGCTCGCTTTTATGACGGTGACTTTGTGTACGTTCCTGAAAACTATCACCGGCACAGACAGCGACGTCGACATAGCTTGCTACCGAGAGGCAATATCCCGCGCATTCCCGGACCTTATCCAATCCTGTAAGGTCGACAGTTTCTCCCTCATCTTTTCGATTTTTCTTATATACTTTGTCTATTCCCCGAGAGAAAGTTTCGTCTTGTACTTTCGAAATCAATGATAAACTCGATATCAGTCTCATATATAAACTTTTTCATATTTACATGTAAATTGCGGCTCATTTTAACATATCGTGCTCCTTTAACTTACTTTCGAAATATCAAGCTCGATTTGAGGCCTTTCAAAGGTCAGCCACGTGTGAAGCTTTGTATGTACGTTAATTATCGCTGTTAATATAAACAATAAATAATTTTTTAACAAGGAATAGCACATCTGTCATGTTCATTCGGTTGAAAAATCTTAATTTTTATACTTTGACAAAATTATGTTTATATAATTTTTGACTTTAGAAAGCAAATTTTTAGATAAAATGTTAAAATGGAATATTCCATACATTCTTTCTGCATTCTTCGATATATTAAAAATCGTGTCGCGCGCTTCTGTATTTTGTGATACTTATGTTAGTCTGTATTGGCGTTTAAAACTTCCGTCAGGATCGGTTTTTCCTTTGATCAAGATTTCGTCGGGGTCTTTCTACTCGTCGTCTACGCAAAAAGGGTTGAAATGGTGATCGTCCATGGGGAAAAGGTTGCGCATCGTGCCGGCGGTGCGGAATATCGGACGCGCCGGATGTGCACCGACCGAGATTAAAGGTGAAAGGGGACGTCGAACTATCGGGGGAAAAAATCTCAGATAAAGTTAATGCCACCTGATGGGCTACGATATGTGAGCGATGAAAAACCTGTGAACCTGACTTTGCGTCTGGCGAAGTAATCCCTATCTCCCTCTTCCTCTTCGTTCTCTCTCTCTCTCTCTCTCTCTCTCTCTCTCTCTCTCTCTCGTTAGGTCAATTTCAGCATGGATCGCCGCCGACGACACGTTTTACTTCGCCGGCTTTGCAAACTTTATCGAAGACGCCGTGGCTTCTATCGTGCCGTTAATTAAAGATAATGACCGAGTATTTTCCCCTCCCCCTCCCAAAACATGACTGTATCCTTTTACTCATTTGTATCTTGAAGTTAGAGCGAAATTAAACTTTGCGAATAAATTACATGAACTTGCATCACGTAAAAAAGATTAGCAGAGAAACGGCGATTTGGTTGCGGGACAGATACGCTGAATGAAACGTTCAATATTCTGTTTAGATTTTCGAAAATGAAAATTTTAATTAAAACTGAATATCACATATACTCCTCTATTATTACAAAAAACAAGTGTTTCGAAAACATAACAATATCACGGATCAGGTGTACAGAATGTAAGACTTTGTGAATGAAATTTAAAAATGCATTGGATGAACTATCGGCGAGAAGATTATATAAATCGTGGTCTGACATCGAAGAGAAAAATCTGTTCAAACTTTCGTGCGTCTTACTTTCTTTAGAACGCCGAATAAATTTGACACATTCGATTCCAACTTACCGGCTCAAGTGGAACAAAATATTTGCAAAGTTCGTAGGCGCAGACAAGCGACACGTCTCGTAATCTCTCACGGTCGATTAGATCGGCGGATTTAATAATTGAGCTTCCTCGCCCGGGTTAGCGATTAGTGATATCGCGCGAAGAATTGTTCGACATTAAAAATGGAGTTAAATTGACCCGCCGGTAATCGGTGTAAGCGGATCGGATTCTTTGATGCACTTTCGCAACTAGAATCGGGAAATGCAAATTACATCTCAAATCCTATTAGATAGTAGGAAAGTCAATGCTTACGGAACCATGGAAGCATTTTAATAGCCACAAAGAAGATTTATACTTGAGTCTTTTAATTTTAATTTTAATATATTTGTACTTGAATAAAAATGAAATTAATTGTGATTAAGGTAGTTAAATAAATATTGAAATATCGAAAATTATCTTGTTTCATCGACAAGATAGAAACAAAAGTGAAAAATTCAATACTATTAACAACTTTGATTATGTGTAATAGGTTAATAAAATACGCAATTAGAATTTTGATTTAATAGCAAGTCGGATTAATAAATAGATTTAAATAATTTTCTCGAATTTTTGGGGGAAATTTAATTAAAAACTCCCATAAAAACTGTTTTTTGTGTACACGAATTGTATTAAAATATACATGTAAACAAATATTTAAACTCGTAAATTATGAGAGAGTCTTTTATCATCTAATTCTACATTTAATTGCACAACAGCAATACAACACAACAATCATTGTTAATTGTTAGAGAATGCTTACTTACATCGATATTGACATTGTTGATGAATATTTGAAATTCACTACTACAACGCAACGCACAGCGTGATAAACGGATACTGTGCAAATGTAGTATCATGTTTTAGACGACACGAAGAAACCGTCAGAATTGTACTGCCGACACAGACAAATGAGGATCGGCGCATATTTCGTCGTTAGTAAAGATAAGAAACGGCACGTTTCGCGCGTTAGGGCCACAGCCATTCCTGTACATTAACTGGCAAACAATGATAGAACGTAGCGTTGAAATTGGATGGCTTTAATCGAGTGGAATGTCTGAGGACAATCTTAAGTTATCGTGTTTCGCCGTTGCCTTGACGTAACTAATTAAGTGAATCGTGTTGGCTCACTGTAAGATGGTGCACCCTTGTTTCTCGAGCGCGTAATCTACAACTCTTTACTCAATTCTTCATATTTCAACTGTAACACGGAAAAGGCAAGATTCAATGAAATAAAAATAACGAGTCATATTTTAAATTATAAATTATAAGTAAAAAGTTATATTTCAACTTTTGGTTATTCATATCATTTAAAGGAAATAATATATTAAGTGGATTTGAACAGAGAAGATAAATAGAGAGAGAAAAAGAGAGATAAATAGAAAACAAGTAAAACAATATTTCTTGCTAAAATCAATGAAACTAAGGAAAGTAGGTTACTGTGGCTCATTAAATATCGTTTGTAAGCCCGCATTGGCAAGCTGTACAGCGTGAGTATAATACGGCGCCAGGTAGAACAAAATCGCTTAAGTAAAAGTTACACAGCTTGATGAGAGCTTTCAGGGCACGTAGAACTTTACTTTCCCTTCTATTTACATTTTTAACTTGCTGGCCGACCAAGCGGACTACACCGTGGCCTTTTAACTCCAGCTCTCTAAGATAAAGATCCTCTTGTACCGTCAAAACGGAATAAAATTTGGCTTTATCCTCGGTTCTCTCCTCTTTGTTCACTGCTGCAACATTTTTTCCCCTAATTTTTGCCATTGTAAAATTTATTCTACAGGAGATTCATCTAGAGTCATCATTTTTACAATGTGAAAAAGAAAAAATTCAAGCATATAAAATGTAACTTAAATTTGAATTGTCACTTATTTGTATTGTCTTTCGATAAGTTGAATAATCACGACAGTTGTAATTACGATAAATATAGTTAATGATAGGATATTTAAAAAAAATCGATGCTTTATCTAAATTCAACGAGAGGTTATTTTTATTATCTTTTTAATGCTAATTTTTTTTAAAGTATATTTTGTTGGAGCGAATAGTATTTTTCAGTTGCTTTTATTCGTAAACATCGTGTGTAAATCCGATAATAACTAATAAATTTCTGACCGAGTTTAACGGGCCAATCGTCAACAGCGAAGTCATTGTCAATCAGTTAATAACGTCGTACATAGTATTTAGTAAGTTTGGTGACTGTTCTCTCTCGCCTCCGAACTAGGTGGAAAGCTGTCGATGCAAAAGCAATTATCGAACAGCTGTCACGACATCAATACCTACCGCGTGAACTATTTTGAAGTGAAACTTTTAAGTTCGTAAAGGGAAATTGTTGATCCTCGTATCGAGTTCTTATCACTGGGAAACTTCGTAAACTAACTTAAGCGATGAAATTTGTTAGAATCCTAACTACTATTATGTTAACTACAATAATATCTTTTATTGTAACTGTTGTACTCGTTGTTGGGCAATACTTTAATACAATATTGCATTGCCTCCAGAGTGAAATGAAGTTGTAACAATTGCCCCTCTAGTAATTAAAACGAGATACTTAACGAGTAATTTAATTAAAAATTATAACCAAAAGTTCATTTATATAAGTTCATTAATTTTGTTAATTGAATAATTGGCCAAGAGGAAAATGACACTTATTTTAAGCTACAAATAGCAGCTTTTCTTAGCAATAAAAATCTTTGGCGCAGTAGCGAAAGATATCGAGCATGGATACACAAGTATCTTGCTTTCCGAGTAAACAAGCGCGATAAGAACATTTACAGACTTAGCCAATTTGAAGAGCGGAATATCTTGCAGCTGATCTCTCGCGAATGCAAAGTGTCCCCTCGCTGGTTTCTACGCAAACTTTGAGGCACGATTAATAGCCGCTGTTAGTGATTGATGTTGACATTAGTACTAGGGCTGGGAGCGATATGACTATTTCGTTAGGGGGGTCGTTTCGCCAATGATCGATCTACCGTCAATATACTAACACTAACACGAGCCATCGAATGTCGATTAGGTGGCAACCGTTCCCTCGAATTTTAGTTGACTCGTACAGTGACAGAGATCGGATTGCTGCTTTACGAGCTTAACATCGTGCGATGTTTTATTACCCCTAAACGTCGTTGTCCGATGCGTTTTAGTAGCGGATTTACACCCAGGTTTTCTATCGCCGTAGATTTATGACGCGCTCGTGTGATTACTCGGTAATGAAGTGCTGAGTCTTTTTCCAAAGTTGCGATTAGTCGAATAAAACGACGAGTACGTGCATGAGTAATTATCTCATTAAACAGAATCTTGCAAATCCTGTAAAGAAAGACACTAATCCGACAGTAGCTTATCTGCTATTTATTTATTGGACCGATAAAGCGATTGCTGTATTATCAACATTTGTTATTCTCCTTTTCTTAAATTAAATTATTATTTAATGAATATTAATTTTATAATCTTGATATTAAAATATAATTTCATGTTCATCGCACATTATAAAACGTACGTTAATTTATTCGGCGAGTTATTTTGCATAACGACATAAAGGAGAGATAAAAACTTTAGTGTTATTTTTATTATCTTTTTTAATTATCCTCTTTTAATTATCCCGTGAAATATTAGATGATGTTTTCTCTCGCATAGCATGTCTTTTTATTTTACCTCGAAGTATATTTTTCGAACAAAATACGAAAAAAAGCACTCTCTTCTCTCTCTTTCTCTGCTCTACGTTCTTCTCACGCGACACGTATCGAATCGTAAAGCAGGACCTCGAAATTGCACGTAACATATTAACACGTGTACATTACAGCTGTCGTAAAGTGTTCATGTGCCTCGCGACGTGTGAACAGGTGGCAGCGCAGACTAGCCGTGTGATTCTTTCGTTCGCACAGTGCACGTAGCTCGCGCGACGCGCGGATGTGCAACGCGAATGATAATTTCGCCGCGGCCCAGGAATGTAGTTCGTGTGCGGCGCGCATTAGCGACAGTGCATAACATTTTTACGGCCGAGACTGACGAGAAATTATTTCGCCGCGGAATAAAAATGTTTACGCAGTAAAAGCAACGGCATTCGTTCCTATTATATCTGTGATAACTTTTCGGCTTTGTCACATCTCGTTCGCCGGTGCGTGCAAACACGCTCCGCCCGTTGCGGAGTTCCACGCTGAAACGCTTTTCCCCACTCGGTTTTTTTTTAAATGATAGACGCGTATTTATCGTTTTGCACTGCAAATGTGCGGAATATCTAATTTTGCGAAACAAAATTACGTTTCACGAATTCGAGGGATTATTTACAGCGGAGATAATTGAATATCGCTTTTATGTCTTTCGGATATTCGTGATTTGCCCTCGCAAGTTCATTCTAATATACTTTCATAATTTGAGACACGCTGTTAAAATAATTTTCAGTGCTGTTACAATAAACAAATTAATTCTCGCCGATAATACGTGCTTTTCCATACATGTAGATTATGTTTAACATCACCACGTTGCTTTGTGATATCGATTAATGTTGCTGTACCGTCGAAAATATTAATTTTTAAATGCCATATTGCGCGACGAAGATTATTAAGATTTGACGATAAATCGTAAGTAATTTACGCATTCATTTAATTGAAAAAGGCTACATTTTTAATGGTGTTATGTATCTAATAAAAACAGTCGAGAAAACACCAGACTGGCAAGTGTGTATGCAGCTTTGCGCGCATTGCATACTTCATGAAGGATAAAGTATGAAATGTGCGGTACTGCGATTAAACTTTCATGGACGATCGATTGCCATCTCGAACGAAAGGCACGGATTTCGCACCAATATTCCTACAATTTTCGACGAAATGTTCAATATTAGCCGGCTGCCATGTTCTCCTTTTCTCGTACAATTCTACTTTTATCTCCTTTTTACATTTATTCTCGATATTTTCATTGTCGATAGCCCTCCGAATTCATGAATTCATTTAATCTCCTCATCTCACTATATCGCGATTTGATATGCAGAAAAATATTACTTTAATATCAATTATACCAGCTAGTTATAATCAGTTATAGTCACATCATGACATTTGGTATGTAAAAACTGCCGCAACTTTTTAAATAATTCTGAATAATTTAATAGAGAAAACAATTTTGTTAAATTTAGCATAAATTATGAATCAAAGAGCTGAATCACGGTCTTTTAGCTTAAATATATTCATAACGATGAATATACTGTGCTTGTAGTTTAGTTTCCTTTGATAACATAATTAGTCAGCTTAGACTGAAATCATATATCCATGTTACTTGCTATAAGACACAAATATAATTACGTAACTTTGTGTATGTTTGAAGAGTCACGTCAGACACAGCTATTATCTAGTCGGTAAATTCGTCTAAAGACTCATGGCGAGGATATAATGTAATAATTAGATATTCCGCGTTTGTTGGTAAAATTACAATTATTTTATGTCAATACAATAACTGATGTGCGTTCTATTTTTTATTTTGTTTTTTTCTTCGAATTTACTCTACGTTTATTTGTAAGAGACATCTTTAATTATCACTACGTACGCAGGTAACAATTTTTTATGAGAAGATAAATTACATTCCTATATCGGCATATTTTAGATTAAACGATGTTGAATATAAATGAGTTGCATTTTATTTCATCGTCGTACTTCTTATCTTTGCTTATCATCTTTGAAATACTGATAAAAGTACTGCTAACATTAGTCCGATTTTACTAAGCAATTAAAAGATATGGCACACCCAGTTAATTGACATACTTGTAAGAATAGTCTTTATAAAGATCTTGAAATCTTTTCAAGTAGAATTTTTGAATAATACATGTCATACTTATATTATGCCAAGATATGGCAGAAATTAATGCGTATTTTATTCCCTTTTCTCTTTTTTTAAATTTGTTATATTTTCACATTATAGAAATATCAATTTTAAAATCAGATTCGCTGCAAAAGTTTTATAATCAATTACGATTGATCGTAAATAGTGAAAACTCGGGCGACGGGATAGCAACGGAATTCCGCGACGTTGTCGGCTAATTGTAAGCATTCCCAAGTCGCTAATTAGAAAACTAGAAACTGCGAACGTTATCTCGCTCGGGAGAGATAGCAAGCTTGGCGGAGCAACGCGACCGGAAGAACTAGAACCATATTGTTTGAATTATGATGTAAATAACTCGAAGCTAAGACATTACTAAGCCCCGCGGAAACTTCGCAATGAACGTAGTGATTCTAAGCTATTTTATATACAGTATGTTATCAAAATGAATGCACTGAAAGTATTCTATTGTGTAGTAGAATATTAAATAAAATTCTATTAAATCCTCATATTTTTTTATTTCGTAAAACTCAAATTCTAAAAAAAAAATTAATTTTCAATAATCTCAATATACATAATTACATGGTGTGCAGAAGTAACTTTGAAAGTGTGTCTCAGACTGAGACTCTCAGTATTGCGATATGCTGATACTTTTCTTAGTTTTATCGCGTCAGCGAAACTTCTACACGACACTCGTCGTGTCCGAGTAATTTGTCACCTTTAAGTCTGCTTGGATCAGTCATTCTATAACGAAGTGTATCATACGTGCTGTGCATAGAGCAGAACAGAAAATGATAAATTGAATAATAAATTGAATTAAACACCCTTTTTTTTAAATAATTTGAACATATTCTATGATCACTTGTCAGTATTTAACAACTCTATAGACGGTACGCTTTTTTATCTTTGTTTCAGAACTTGAGTATCGCTACAATTCTATATATTAATATAATGCATTTAAAATAAAATCGCGTATTTTTGCATAGCTAACAACGTATGATATTTATATAATATTCCGTCAATATCCGACAACGAAGATATGAACTATTTCGTCCATACTTTATTCCGTTCTAACGTTTTCTTTCCATTGACGTTTTGGAAATGCCGTGCGGTTATTTCCTGAAAAATAACCCGGGCGAAAAGTAAGTCAGGATCCGGAAAACTCGTGAAGCGTTCCAGGAATACAATATACCATTTAAGTTCCGCGATCCATGGAGAGATACCGAGTGGAATGACTCGTCGCGAGAACTTTTCATTTCATATCTGAAATTTCGTTCAATAAGCATAACAAAAATCATAAATTTTAACGACAACTGACGAATGATGGAGTAATCCTGTTCTTTAAATTGCAATTTTTGCGAAAATAATGCTATTCAGAGTGACGAGAGCTGCGTCGAACAGCTCCCATGATTCATTCGGTAGGGACTATTAGGGGTGTTATGATATAATCAATCATTCACGCTGTGGAAGTTTGTTGGAAAAACATATTTGCATTATGCATACACATACATACACACGCGCACACATAGAAACACACATATCGAATCGCGCAGTGTTCGTTTACTAAAACTTAACGAAGCTTTGCGAAAAAATTATTACATTCTTTGTTATTAATCTAAATTGCAGACGGATATTTGCATTAAGCATACATATATTTATTCCGCAAACTTCAATTAATGACACGTTAATCATATTTAAACTATGATTTAATAATATAAAATTATTGACTTAATAGTTGCAAAATGGTATAATTTTAGATGTTATTATTAGATTTGCAGAAAATTGTAATTTGAATTTTATTTTGAAGTTATAAATGATAAATTTTCATACATCAAATCCGTTTTAATTATAACCGCAGGATGCTATCATGTTATGCAGTATTTATTTAATATATTATTTATAATATCTCCAACATAGACACAACTGCTGTGCGATAGCAAATACTCTTTGAATCTCGCATTGAACGCTGTGAAAAAAACATCGTATTTGGTAGAAGGTATCAATCAAACTTCTGTTATAAATAACACAGTGGCTAAGTATTTCGCTGATATTTTTTGTCTTGCGCATTGTAATTAACACGTCGTATTTTGCAGTACAACAAATTGTGTATCACTCATTATAATAATCTATTTTGTATAAAATTTCATGCTAAAAAAGTTCTTTAATATGAAAACACGTTTGAAAGGTTACTAACGTTAAACAATGTCCTATCCTTTTTCTACAAAAACATTTTTCTATGTCTATTACCGCTGTAAAATTGCTACGTAAATTATACAAATTTCATTCTGACGCTTTCATATCCTCATCGCCGAAATCGCGATCTTGAAATCGATATAATTTCAGTAAGTCTAAATTTCGATGCTGTTTTCGAAAACGATCTTGGTCTCTTCGTGGACAATGGAAACAATGGGATTAAGAATGAAGGTCTCTCCCGCGTTTTACAGCATTGAAAGTTGGGTTTGCCAAAATTATAATGATCTCAATATCGAAAACTCGGATATACCCTTACGCGAGTGCCGCTGCAAACTGCCACTCCCTCACGTTTGTTTCTCGCGTGCACAGTGGACGCGCGGTTGAACATGTTAAAGTCGCTCGGTATCGGAGCGAAAGATTTACCCTTACCGCCTTTACCGCCCACGGTTATCCAGGCGAGCGCAATGGCGAGCGACAGCGGGGCTGATAAAGCCGTATCCACGGGCGCCAGCGCATCCGGAAATTGCACTACCGTCGTCTATGCGTTTCCGGAGGAGGATCACTTAGTGGTGGGCTACCTGAATGAGTGGATCAATGCCTACTCCTTCATAACGAGTGAGTACACCAACGGTCGATCGTTACTTTCAGCTGGTAAAGCGCCGTTTCTATCGACCCCGGGCGAGACCCGCTTGCCAGGGTTGGATACAATAGGGTAGTTTGCCCCACGAGGGCGAACGTTGGCGAAAGACGTTTCTCCTTGTAACTGCCTGAGCATCTTGTGGTACATGCAACATTAAAAAAGATACCCCGCTTTCTGGCGAGGCCACCGGTTAATATTGAACAGTTTCAGTTTTGGGTGTTAACGTATTTTATTTTTTCATTGTTGCATCTCAATTATCGCATCAGTTTTCATTATTGTGTCTGTAGCATCCGTAACCAAACTAGTCGAAATTGATCGGTTTGTTTATCGGCCTCTCGATGTTCGAAAACATAAATGATGGGTCCGAAATGATAGATGTAACCGCTAATTGATTCCTGACTGGCAGATGCGAGTATTGTGTTTGCATTGTTTTTAGTAGCAAATAATTAGTATGGCATGTTAATTGATTTTTTTTCCCTTTTGTTTCCGCAATTCCCGAGTTTTATTCGATTGTCATGTTGGATGCGCTTGTCTAAACATACATCATTGGTAGATCTACATAAACAATATAGATTTACAATTGAACAAAAGCAGATAGATTATTAAGCGAATAAAAACGAATAAAGAATAGAAGCAATCGCGTGCTTTTTTTTATATATATATTTTTGATCATATTTTATATATACATTTCGAATCTGCTCTTGTCGACATTTCACGGGGAAGACAGGAGAAAGGAAAGAACCGCAGAGATTTTTAAGTGTTTGTTTAACGTGATTTCTGCAGACAACCAAGAAAAGTTCTACCTCTACATTATTGTATCGGTCAGCGCCGGTGTCCTGCTCTTTCTGGGATTGGTTATCGGCCGTCTGTTAGTCAGCCGGCATCGCGCCAAGAGGGACGCAAAGTTCCACACGAATAATGAGACCCTTCCGAACGGATTCACCGACGATATTTCCGAGATCGATGCCGACATCGATCTCACTACGCCAGTCGCAGTGCCAATGCAAGACGCAAGGTAAATCTCTTTCCTTCTTTGGCAAGAAAAGAATCCTCTTCCATTATTATGATAATAAAATCAATATATTTGTTTTTTCATTCTTATTTAGATCCAAAATAACTGATATGTGTGAGACATGGCAATAAATAGTATCTACTCGAAATTTTGGAAATTTTTAAACGACTTTAATCTAAAATAATTTTTGTTGCTTCTTTTATCCTATTTTTGATAATAGAAGGGGCGATTCTCTGAAAATTTGATCACAACCTTATCTTTTTACACGGCAGAACTTGTAATTGCATACTCTAATTATATTCCTTATATTTTGTAGATTGCCTGAAACTCAGTTGGCCGAGAGGCTCCACGGCGAACGTTACTACGGCGACACGAGGATACCTCTGTCGCCGACCAGCATCCACGCCACGTCGGTGGTACCACACGCAACCAACACGGGGATGCGCGTCGACCTTGGCAACCACATGGTCGGCACGGATAATCTTCACACGATCCTCCGCACGGAGAATCCCCGGAATCTCAACAGCAAAAGCTATTACTATGGCTGACAGGAGGAAGGGGTTGTCCCGCGCGAGGGACGACCCCCGTCCTTGAGCCCGGTACCGGAAGTTAGCACGCGAAAATATTGCTTTTAATTGAAAGAAACGGATTATGCGCATACGGCAGAGGCGGGCACGCCGCACCAAGCCGCTGTAAATTACGTTGATGACGTTGAAGACGAATTATCATTTGTTGCGCCGAATTATGGTACATATTGTGACAGTGCGATCTCGGATTTGTCAGTCGTCGGAACACCAACGATGAGCGTTCTGCCGATGTTTGTTAAAACAGACTCGACTTGTATATCTGTAAACTTGTCGTCCATTTCGTGGATTTGCGAATATCCTCGATTAGAAATGTATAATCTATCATCATACGATGTACGAGAGCACATGGGTGAGAGGGAAGTGAACAAAGTACTTAGTTAGGATTGTCTTGTTGTGACCTTACAACGAGAACAATGTGGATCGATTTGTAAATGTATAAGAAGGCTCGAGTGGTTTCTTCGAATAGAACTGAAAATAGCTTTAAGGACCACCGCAAATACTTAACGTTGAAACTGTGCGTTTAGGCGCCCGCGACAGTTACAGAAAGAACAAAATACAATCAGACACGTGACAATAGTCACCGAATGTTCTTGCTCTTCCGAATACAAAATGCTATTGAGAAAGTAGACGTATATTGCGGATATTTATTTCTTGGATTATTAAACTGTAAAGTGTCGATGGATTAAGTTTCGTTGTTTAATAGATAGACATATCTTATGGAAACTGTGTTATCGACCTCGTCGACTCACGATTTACTCGTTGTATACCTTGTACTACTCACTGTATACTCAACTGTATACCCACGGAAGAAACTCACGGAGCGAGTTCCATGGAGCATATCGATAAACCTGCCGGTAACGTTTCGCTGATAACAGACCTCTTATTCACAACTGATCTGTAGCGATCTGCGCTAATGCCAGGTGGAAGAAATCGACAGATCCAACATTTGTCTCAATAGAAAGTCGATAATGTGAGAAACAACCTGGAACTGTTTATGAGTGATATGTTTTGTATATAATTTCCTCAGTATCGAAATTTAAACAGGTCGATTTCCGTGATACTTGTAAGGCAACCGTGTTAGAAAAATCCGATCGCCGGCTTGTGCGCCAGTTGAAAATTATCGACCATCCCCTGAAGAAGCAGCGGCCGAACGCGATCCACGCCCATTCTCAAGAAAAATCTCTCAACGAACTTATAGCGGTTTTGTATATCAAAGCTGCCCACAGTCGCTGCCATACTCGAGACGATTTTTATATAGAAAATTAATATGTATGTATATCACATTCTGTAAATAGGGACATCTAATGTACAGATAAGTAGGCGAGAGAGAAAAAGAAGGGGAGGCCACGTGTAACGAGACATTAAATGACAGAAACGGTCGGAGATTGTAACTGGAGGGCTGTCCTTCGTGCCATAGAATCGATTTTGCAATTGTACGGGAAAGCGGGAGAGCGCGCGTCTGTCGAGCCAGCGAAAACTCTCCCTCGCGGCCGATCGCAAGGATTAGTACGTAATAAACAGAGCTCAGATTTTCCTTCCTCCTAAGGCGCATAAAACGAGTACGCCTTTTCACCCGGTGATGCGCAATCTTGTTTGCCACATGTGCTTTCTCAGCTGGCTATTGATCGGAAAGATTGTACAGCAGAGTAATGACAGGGTCGCACCGCTGTTGAGTGAAATCAGAATGTCACGGGAAAGTCGGCGTATCTGCAAGTAATCTAACGAGGCGGAACTGATTGAAATGTCTGATTCCGAATTTAATTGCATTTGGAGTCCGTCGATTAAGCGAAACTTAAAAATACGAGCTTAAAGATACGTATTTTCTTAGAGGAAACTTTAAAAAAGCTTTTTTTTTTTAAGGAAAAAAAGACTTCATTTTATCTTTTTTTTAAATGTGGAATTTTAATTTTGACATTTCTTGTATAATTTTATATTTTTTTGCAATTAAGTAATGTTTTTTATAATTTTTATATTTCTTAGAATGTATTTTCTGATTTTGATTGAACACGATAATGTACTTACCTGTTTGAGAATGAGAGATAAATCAAATAAATTCCATTTCATGTGAGAAAAAATTATGATAGATTGCGTATCACGGGACCACGTCATTTATTATTTGTATGAGCTGTATTAATGTAATTTCGCTCAACTGCCCGTAGTGTACGACAAATCCGAGCTCGAGCAAGCCCGTTCTCGTTGCTTGTTTGTACGTCGTTCGGTAAGTCGTAATCTCCTGGACTCACACACAGTGTCGTTATGACGAATCGATTTCGCGAGCATCCGGCGACGCGGAGTCGCATTTTCGACACATCAGCGAGGTCGTTAACGCAATAACGCCCGCACTGATCGTTATCCTTAAGGGCTAGGCCATCAGTTAGATAATATGTCGAAGTCGTCTGAACATCAATGGCATAATTTGACACGATCTCACGCGGGATCGCGATCGTCAGGGACATATATCATTCTCGCGGATTGATTTTTCGTCGCTATTCGCCGAGACGAAAAATATATGCGAACTTCGTGCGAATAACTCGTGCGAAAAGATACGTGCTCACTCGCATACATACATGCGTACTTACGTGTTAAACATTTTTTTTTTATATTTATATAAAAACATTAATATTTCTTTTAAGTATACCTATCTATATTTTCACATGAAAATTAATGCTATTAATACAGTTGGTATTTTTATTGTCGTATTTCTGAAAAAAAATTAAAACTTCGCGAGGAGGAAGATTCATTGGATTAATCGACACGCATATGACTCTTCTTCTGATATATATTTTATCAATAATTTCACACGAGAAATAGGGACATCTAATTTATTCGTCCCTTTATTCGTCCCTTTATTCGTCCCTTTATTCGTCCATCTATTTTTTTTTAATCTTTATGAATGAATATAGCGAACGAATCGATTACTCTGACGAGCGATTATCAGAAAAAATTATTTTTATTTCACGAAATAAATTAATTTGATAATCGATTATTTTTTAATTTACAAATTCTATATTTCCAAATTATCTATTTCCATTGTAATTCCACTGTTATCAAATCTATGATTTGAATTACATGAAGATTGGTTTATTTTAATAAATTTATTACAAAATTATTCCGACAATAATTGATATGTCGCGCGGAATAATTGATGTTTCTAATTTCTTATTTATTTATCTCTATAGTTGTCTTGTAGCGGGGAGAAATACCGAATTTAAAGGCTCTCTAAATCAGCAATAGCACGAGCAACATCGATAGAACGGCAACTCCATTTCCGCGATTCGAATCGTAACGGTGTAACCGAACGTGTAATCGAGTGCCGAGAGAAAATATAATTCCCGAGGGCTATCATCATCGTTACGCCCGGCGAGATCCAAAAACTTCGGAAAACGAGTTCCTTCGCGGTCGAGATGCAATTACGCAGCCTTGCGGATGCGCGGTATTTTTTTTTAATTGGTCCACGTTAATTAAGGTTTACGTACCGCAAAGCTGCGGAAGGGTCGCCATCCGGAAGAAAATCCCCTCATCAGCGAGAATGGTTCTTCTTCGTTATTATTCTTCCACTCGCCACAACGAGCCGGCCGCCTCTTTCGCGAGCCCCTCTCGGTTTTCTTTTGTACGGAATTCCCCCGCGGAATTTCACGGCGCCTTGTATTTATGCAAATAGTGTCGTGTAACATTTATGCGTCTCGGCGCGTTGGAAACTCGGAAACACTCGTTACTCTCGTTTTTATTTTAGTGTCCTCTTTATTTTTACCCTGGGCCGTTATTTTCGTCCTTTTATTCTCGTCCGAGACCGATAATATCATTCTTAATTCGTTCCTCCGTATGTTTTCCGCCAGAGATGCTACCAATGTCACAATATACACCGTTAATAATGTATCGCGTGTTATGCATAAAGACACCGCCGATATATTTCAGCGACAGGGCGATCGATGTCGCTTTAAAAGTTCGTCCCGCGCTCTAGGGACGCGGTATAGTTGCACGCCGCCGCGTGTTGCATTAATATTTCGTTGAAACGTGCTGCGAAATCAGAAAAATAATTCCGCTCGGGGATCTCGTTCCGTGTTTCTCTGCTTAGCAGCGAGATGACGGCGGCCTGATAACGCCCGCCGCTTATCCGTCAGTATTTACATGACAAGATGCAAATCGCACGCGCCGCAAGCATCCCCAACTCTAAAATGCAAATTAGACCTATGTAAATACGTTATAAGAAGTACAGTTTTTTTTTCACGCTCGCCTCCCGGCGTTTCTCTATTTTCCGAGCTGTGCTGTCGGTAGCGCCGATTCCCTTTCGCTTCCCGCTGGGTTCGCCGCCGATATGTCTTTTTACGCACGCGGAACGCCGTGCTTCCGCACCCTCATTATCATATCACGGCCGAGAAAGAGAGAGAAAAAGAGCTCGCGCTTTATTTATTCTTCCCTCAAGCATCCCCCGTCGCGTTCATCCAGCAGGATGAATGAATTATACCAAAGACGCTTCATTGAGCGGCGATCGATCGATCCGTGGTTGAAAAGCCGACGGGTAAAGCGGCGGATTACACACGTTCATCCCCCATTGCGAATTGACGAGCGTCCGCAAAAAGCAGGCAAGCAATATTTCGTCAGAGATTTATTCAGATGTAAATGTGTGCTACATAAAATGTGCATAATACTGTGATGATAGATTAATGACGAAATGTTAAAGGAACGTAAATGCGAATGCACGGAACAAGTGTTTATCGCGACTGCGCGCAATAAACATTTGCTCGTCGCTACTCTCTGTTATCTTGAATGTTGCATCTATTAGCGTCATTAAATGCATCAAAGAATTTTGCATATATCGACCACGCAGTATTTACCAGGTGGACGAAATCACGTTTTTAATTTTCGAAATGTGTATGCAATTTTCGAATTTAGATTTCTCCACTTGTCTGGTTTTTCACCGCTTTCAATTAATGAAGCCGCGAGAGCACCGCCGAACGATCTTGCAAAAATTGTCCCGTGCGTTTTATCGCGCCTCTTTATCTCGTTTGGTAATTAATTAGTCTATTCTCGTTGAAGCAACTTGTTCGGAGTGCCTGATATTATCTAACGAGAAGCGTCCATAAAGTACGTACTCGCAACCCCATCGTCGTGCAAACTCGCGTGTTGTATGCAACCCTCCGCGACGGAACTGCGTGCGAAATTGCCAGCTTAACGAGTTTAAGTTAACTTGTATGCGAAATCTTGGATTATATTTTTCTTTTCGAGAAATAGAGAGAATTTATGGCAGCATAGTATGGAAAATGCGGGCGAGACGCGCAATTCCTCCTCGAATCGATCGTTCATTGTGAGTAAGGATATCGCGGGATATGCCGTTTCAAAGATCTTCCGATTCGCCGATCGAAGCGTTTTGCATTTCAAATTGCCGCCTGATACGGCTGCATTTATACGACTGTGTTTCACGCGTTCCATTTTAGGCGACAGAGTGGCTCGTGTACGTACCGTTACGTTGCTTCGCGTTAAATAACGTAATGTTTCGGATGGGAGCGATATATGGAGACAGTATGCGTGTGTCTAAAAACGTAAAGAGATAGGGAAAGAGAATAAATGAGGGAATGAAAGAATGTTGTCATATTAAGACGTTTTTATTGTAAGTATAATTTGTAAGCACATCTGTAAATATCGCTGTACTATAAATAATCGTGTACTCGTCGATTCGATTCCTTTCCGACTGCGAATCGCACGTTTTTACATTAATCGAGGAACACACGCGTTGATTTGAACGGCGACTTAATAAATTGTTACTATAAAAAGAAAATAAATAATAGATATGACGTATGCGCACACACATGTAAGTGTGATATTAATATTTTGTTATATAAAGTGCAAGCGAGCGAGAGGCCTCCCGCTCGCGTATTATATAGATCGTCGTCGCAGAGGAAGTTCGGGCCACGCGTCATCTGTTCACGTCTGGAGCGACTCCGGTTCTTGAAGGTACGATTAATGTTTTCAATTTGTGTAACTGTCCCTTGGATATGATTTACAATTATAATAAATAATTTATGGAAAACACAGCCCCGCAATATGTTTCATTAATTCACTTTGGTCTTTCTATCTCCAGGAAGGAACGTTCATATTCGCCTTTTCGAGGTAATGAAAGTCGTGTGAAAAAGCGCAACACGCAAGAGAGAACGAAAATGGAACTGAGAAATAAGTTTTATCAGCTTGGTCTTTATTATATATTTGCCTCGTTATTTTTGCAGAGTATCTTACATAATGGAGTTTTATTTGCTAAGTTGCAAAAGAGAAATTTCTTCTTCGGTTTTATTTTCAGCGCAGAGCTGGTATTTTTCAGATGAAAATTGTACCGCTATTTGCTTCAAGTTTTACAATTTTCTTGTGAAAAATATTATAATGATAAATAATTTGCAGATCCTTGTATTTTGGATGGATTTTTTTCAATGCACAATAATTTCTCCCAAAATAATTACATTTATAACATTGGTTTATATGTCTTTTTTTACTTACACGTGGAATTTTTTGTATAAATGAGAAATTCTTGACTGATATTGTATAGTCTTCATAAAAAATTATCAATATACGTAATGCAGTGTTGCGTCTGTGAAGACTCTGTACATGTGTAAAGTGATGCAATATACATAACAATAACACGCGGTAGCAGCTTAATGCAGTTACGAGTAACTCTCAGTTACAATTAAATTAGTATCTAAGCAACCACACGCGCGCAGATATTATTGATTAAGGATTTAGTGTATTTAATTACGGGCGATACGTCGTGGCGAACGGCTCTTTAATCGCCTTCGTAACACGGATTAGCAAACCATAATCGTAATAACGCGCGAGGCGGGATGATAACGGGTGAATGCGTGGCACGTGGAGTTAGATTGCCCTCACGGGAATACCGTCGCTCGATAATAAACCGGTAGCCGGAGGTTTGAGCTTGTGCCAATATTACGCGTTAATTGCTCGCGAATTGCCAGATAATTATGCGCGAAAGTTGCCGCGGTGTTTCGTTAAAAACATCTGCCGTTGAAACTTCTGCGGGTTTGCATGGCAGGCGCGCCCTTTTTTTTCTTGCTCGCTCCAAACTGCGTGAGGTCCGAGATGGATTTAATTGCGCTGGAAAATTTGATTGATCGAAATCGGCGTTTGTACGCTCCGTTTGATTCTCCGTTCCTTTAAAGTTTTCCGAACGAATCAACGCGAATTTTGTTACGCACATCTGTGCAATTTAAAGAATGTTTTATTTCAATTGTTTTACTTGATTTTTTTTGCTTAACGAATCACGATCGAATAAAAACGTTTGCCTTTGTCGTTGTTTCTCATTACTTTGGATAGCTAGCTCGTGTCGTTGTCTTTGTCAACAATTTATTGAATTAGCAAACTATGGCAATAATATTGTTATCAGATAGTATCGTGGACAGCGCGAGAACCATTAATTTCTCTATTTTACGGTAATTAATATCACAATTATTGTATAATATAATATATAATTAGTAGTGATATTTTTTTTTTACGAACCTAGTTATGTTTTCTATAAAGTTCCACTTTTGATTGGACAATCTATTACCATATCAATTTTATAAAAATTCGCATTTTGCTAATTTCATAGATCTGTGTTTTCAATGAAGACAGAATAATGGAATATATTTGTACGAATTAATTATCGACACGATAAGTTGGCCTGCCGACGCCAATTTCCTTGCAGCTGAAAAGTTAATTAAATGTTATCTCGCACATTTCTCTTTGATCAGAACATATGAACGTTTGCTTGATAAGCGATTCAATATTCGAAAATAATTGAAGAATAGAAGATCAGTTTTAATAAAATCTTTATTTATATTGCAGAGATACGTGTGTGCACATTCTGTTTTTCTCAATTTTCTGATTGAAATTGATTAAAATTGCGATTGGGACTTTATTAATCGTTTTCCATGTATTTTGCAGCAAAAATACGTATCGATAAAAATTTAGAACGCAAATCAGCAAGTTTCGAAGGTGATGAAAAATTCTTAACTGAAGTGTTTCTTGTCACTTTTTTCAGAACGTGACGCGAAACGTGACACGATTGATGCTGTCAAGCGTGACAATATTTTTACGCGCACGAGGCTGTAAAACGTGAAGCATATCGCAATTATGCCATAGCATTATGCTATAGCAAGATATAAAAAATGCACGTGATCGCTATACCACGTTTGCAGACTCGTACATTTGTACATACATGCAACAATTGAGAGCTTAAAGTACACAGCATGATACGTGTCACACATGATTCCATATCGTTTTTATGGAGAAAATACATAACGCGCATACTAAACAAATAATTTGAATTTAAAATTTATTTAATCCCGATTAATATTTATGTCGCATACGAAATATAATGCTAAAAAATATATTTGCTCTATTTTACATGATTAGTTTGTCTAGCAAGTCTGAGATCGATCTAAGCTCCATGTTGATGCACACTTTGTTGATAATCAAACATAGCGTGAATGCGAGTATGAAACTTTTATAAAAAATAAACACGCTAAAGGAGAACACAATCTGATATACCAGTAATTTTTTTCTGGCGTCGCGCAGTCTGATGCAGATGGAACGCTCATCGTGTTACCTCGAAATCGAGCGATTTCTTCGACATGCACATTCAATATTAGTTTACTATTATAACGGTGCGGAAAAGTTGATTATTTTTTATCCACTTAAAATTTTTAATTTAATGGTGTCTATACCAATGATTTTTAATCGTATAGAATATCCGGAGTAAATTTTAAATATTTACAAAAATATTTTGATAAAATAAAAATGAGAGAAAAAAGAGAAAGAGCATTATGTATATGTTTGTGTATGCTTTTTAATTATCTCTCGATAAGCGCGACAGAATTTTAATACACGCAGACAATTAATCGGATTAATGGAATATGTGATCGAGAGGGTATCGCGATGTCGAATAAAACAATGTACATAACAAATAATTACATAAGGGATGGAGAATTTCTCGACATGATAAATCCGTTCTCCGTGGGCGGAATGATGGAACACGCTATATTCGATGAATTAATTTTAGAGACGTTATCAACGCGCCCATTCTGAATCAATTAAAAAGCTAGACTACCAATTGCGGCCCGGTCGCGATATCGAAGATGTAATTTCGATGGAAGCGATACGAAATCGGCGAGCGAGCGTACCACGATGAATGATTCAGGAGCCGCCGGGGCGCGGCGCACAGCGGCTGCAGACTCTCAATGCGCGACGATTTTTCTCCCTCCGTTTCCCGTTGATTGCTTTTCCGTTTATATAGGTAGCGACTGCCCCGTCCCAGCTCCTCGTGTCACTCGTAAGAAACGGCGAAGCGTCGTCGAGGCTTCCTTCCTCACGACAGGGCTCGCTCGCCCCGTCGTTCGACCGCGATCTACGTGACGACAGTCAGCTTTCCTATCGGTTGCAATAGAAATATCACCGGCGGCATTCAGCGGCGGGCGCAATAACGCGAGCCACGTAAGTATATATTTGCGGACGCGGGCACAATAAATGATTTAAAATCGCCGAATCAGTGACCTACATTTTACATGTGTTCCGCCGGCGCGATTAAATTGCGCATATATGACCCGCATGCCGCATAAAATGATATCGCGCCTGTCCTAACAATTCGTTCGTGTCGATAACGCGCATTTATTCTGGCATAAATAATGAAGCTGAAAGGGATGATAAAGCGGTCCATAATTCGTAGGATAAGAAAAATAAAATAAATCAGAGAAATTGAGACTCGACATTTTGCGATTCAAAGCGTCGACCAATATTTCTCGAATAATGCGATCGTCATTACTCGCTTGTGCTTAGTAAGGAAATAATTATAGAAATTATTGTAAAAGAGGAAGATGCAACTTGGAGAATATCTTCAGTATTATCGCGCATTCAGGCAAGTTCAGAATTAATATTTTATGAAACACTTGACCTCTCGTACCGTGCTCTACCTCGCTGAATCGTCCAAATTCCACTTAAATCCATTTAAATTTCCGCTGTCATGTTTAATTCTTTATTAAATATCCGTGCCAAATAGTTGAGAAAATTTCATTTAAATTTATAGCATATTTAATAGTTTTATACTTTGATGTGCAAAAAATTAAGCAATCTTACATGATAAAATGCGTAACTTTTCGCGCGTCAAGTTTTCAACATTTATAATGACGCTAGTTGAAATTTATCACGACGTTAGTTTACTCTAAGAGAGGTGCTTTTTCGCAAACTGATGATTTAAACCGCTATTCCAATTTTAAGCGGGATTTCCGGTAGTCAAAGTTGCGGTGTGGTAAAACTTACGATGGATCTCGAATGAAATTTTACTCGTTGCGTTAGGTTGGTTAAACATTCAAAGATTTTATTTTATCTAGCTGTCTAGAGGATCAAGCAGGACGAAGTTCTTGAGTTAAACCGAAAGCCATGGTGCGCACCTGGCATGTCCCACTTTACTTGCAAAGTTTACATGGACTGAAAAGCAGGCGTTTTCACTAGCAAAAAAAGACGATGTACAGCAATGAATAATGAAAACGGCGTATAGCGATAATAAATTCGAAGAGCTGAATACCGACCGTTTTTATTCAAATTGAACTTTAATATATGAAAAATGCATAATATACAAAAACTTACGCACGAGAGAAAAACGATTTAAGTGACCCAAGGTATAAGACGCGATGTGAAAAATCGCCAAAAATTATACCGTCTCGCTGTATTTGCGAAAGGGAAGGCGGATAAGGCGACAAAGTGGATAAGATATCGAGAGAGAGAGAGAGAGAGAGAGAGAGAGAGAGAGAGAGAGGCTGAGGATACCATTTGCATGGAATTACATTCAACTCGAGATACGTCAAAAGTGTAAGTGGACCGCTGGCAGTAGCACTCTCGGAAGTTCGCGATAGAAGAGGGATGTATAAGACAGGGCAACTGTATCTGTGCATGTACACAGTCGCACACGCCGGCGGACTATATCGGATTACGTTACGGTATCGGTAGTGATGGGAACGATACGCCCACAGCAATCGATAAAGGATTTAAGAATAAGACCATTAGTATGACATACGGATAGCAAAGAGAAAATACGTCGATGGCTCGGCGCACACGTGTTAAGCATTATCTCTCTCACGCACATGCATCATCCGGAAAAGGGATTTAAACGTTCGGAAGGTTTTAAATTCACGTTATGGCACAATTTTTCTTCCCGCGATACATATTTTAATGTAATCTCGCCAGGGAGGCGTACGCGCTGCACGTGCGAAAATTACGCGCGAGCTCTACGGTAATTAATGCAATTATCTTTTCGGTGGTTCTGCGCGCGTGTTTCGCCCAAAATAGCCCCGATGACGTTAAATTTGTTGTTGACGGATAGTCGAGCGTTCGCCGTGTCTGTCAGCCGGAAGATCACGAATATCGACTTGCATCCCTTACTGCGCGCAGGTCTATTCACTATCCCAAGGTCCACGATGCTCCTGTCGGCCGTCTTCACCTATTCGCCTCCCCTCGTTCTCAATCAACATCCCTCGCGTCAACATTCACGTGTTCGGAGCAATTCATGCGTAAATGATAGTAAACAGCGTGTGCCTGCGTGGGTGATTTATGCACGGCGCGTCGATGTGTCGGAGGAGGGTGTGTAAACGCGCGGCCGCGTTTCGCGAGAGGGATGCGAAAAGGCGGGATGTAATCAGATTTCTCGCAGCCTCTTCGCTTTTTCCGCTCCAACGTTTCTCTCTCACTACACTCTGCCTACGGGATTACAATGTAAGAGTGTCACGTCCCACGGTCCCGCGGTGTGCTATGAATATGCAATCGTACGGGAAGCGCACGGAATAATTTTCGCGCCGTATGCGATCCTCCTGACACGTAACATGCATTAGCGATGCGCAATATTACGTGAGAAAGAGTGTCGCCGGGCGATTTGAAAGTCGCGACGGAGCGAGGAGACGTCTGTCCGCGTCTCTCACGCGGGGTGCGCGGACGTCGATAAATTCCTCGCGCCATCCACCAGAATTGAGAACTCTGCCGCCAACTTTTTTTTTCCAAACTGCAGCCTGCGAGCTACCGAGAAACTAACGACGGGACGGGCTTCCGGCTCCTGTTACGAGCTTTTGGAAGTTTCGCTTTTGGAAAGCGCGTTTCGACCATTAACGATTGTGGGAAGCGCAAATACGATGATAGTGCGTTTTGCAGTTATACGGATATATGTGTATGTGTGCAAGGTGTCTCTTTGTATTGTTAGGACCGCGAACAAACGGAGCACCATCGTTACGGACAATTTAAAATGTCTCCCATTTTTATAAAATATGGCCATAAGGAGAGAGATAGAGAAACTTAGGTAAAAAAAAAACATGTTGACATAACGAGAAGATAATCGCGCCGAATATTAGGCGGTGTTGTTTCATTAAATACGATGATTCCGTTGATTCGCCAGTTCAGTTATACGTGACATTTCACCGAGGCTGTTACAATAATTTCCAAATGTCAACGAGCAATGAATTTCAAACATCAGACGCTCCTTAAGTGTGTAGAACAAACGGAAGCATGATATTCTTCACTTAGGAAGTGCCCACAAAAGGTATTATAGGCATTATAGTTGCGGTAGACAACGATATTAATCATACCTTTCTATGTTTTGAAAAACAAAACGCTTTTTGTGAAAGTGCTTAATGTAAATCTCACTGCATTATTGCGGTACGTTTTGTCACGCTACGGAGAATAAAACTTTTTATATTCTTTGAAGATAACGCGAAAGTTTTATATCTCTTCATTCTTTCTTCATGAGTTACAGCAATATTTTATCGCCCGGCGGCTTAAATTATATTTTTAATTTCCGTGCAATATACAGGACGTATTTTCAACCGCAGCGATGGTTATACACTTTGCACATTTTTCGTGAAAAATAATAACAGTTGACCGTGAGCTTTCTATCTATGTCAAATTAATATTTTATTTACAACCGTATCACAGCTTTTTTTATTTGCACTATGTTATGGAATCTAGTTAAATAATCGCGACAATACTCATAAATTCTTCTTGCTCGCGTTTTCAACATAACACACTTTCATTTGTTTTGTGAAATCTCCTGTCGCTCACTATTATGAAATATCGCCGCCGACGGTTATACGACAGCACTTAGAGCGGATATGCATTTTCCGCTCTCTCAGCCGCCGGGTGCTCCTGGCTTGCCTCGTCAGCGAATGCAGACTTCCGTCAACGTCGCATAAAGGAATGGTCGAGTATCCTCCAGCTACGGGGATGGCGAGGAGTTGTTCGATATGCGTCTTTGTCTCGCGCTCTCACTCGTGACAAATTGTCTCGTCCGAGGACTTTTCCGTGCCAGTTACGCTCGTAATGTGCACCGCTCTGCAGTTTCCGAGTCGCGAGCGGATCCAAAACGAGATCCGCCGGCTCCCGAGTGCCTTCTGTGAATGCGTCGTTAAATTTTTGCAAGTCCAAATATGCTTATCCTTGTTCCACGGGGGGGGGGGGGAGAAACTTCGCGGAATAAATGTGGAAGAGAGTTCCTTTCCCTCTTACTTTACGGGATTATAAAGTCGTTATGCTAAACCATCCAGGGAATTTAATATGCATGTTTTTTATGATACCTTCTACCTTAAAATAAATTAAGAGCGATTGGAAAAAAGTGCGAATTTAATATGCTACATGTTTAAGTAATATTTTTCTCGTATTCTGTATTCCATAGCTCACATATTAAATACTTCAAGATAAATCTTTGCGGAACAGATTAACTTTTTCCAATTTGTTAATAGACTATGAGAACGTTTGAGTTCTGCATCAAAAATACTTGCGCGCTTTCCATAATACTTTTCCGATAACGCGAATGGTAATCGCGGCATACCGATCAGAAAAATCTCATGTTTCAATTTACTTCATAGCGTAGCAAAGCAATGCATAGAACGAGTTTTTCTTCGTGTAATTTCCCGTTTTATGAGGTATCCGATAAAAATCTCATCGTGTGATTCCGCGCAGCTCCCTCGTAAGCTTGCTCCGAGTATCGATTTCTCATTTGCCGCCCTTTACACAGGTATTCTATAAAACTGTTTTTTATTAGCTACGAAAAGTGCGCTGTCATAATCAAATTTTACAACTAGAACTTCCTTACCGATCTTAAGTGCGATATAACTTTGTCCTTTCGAACTGATTAGAAAAGAGATTCCAAAGGAATTGCTTAAATTTCTAATAAAATAAAATATTATACATTTTCTTCATGTCAACAAAAGAAACATTTTATGACAATGCTTGCAACTTAGCAATCATTATATGTAACATCATTACACGTATAAATCGGTTATTTAGCAACAAAGTACATCGCAATTATACTTTCAAAAACGTGGCTGTTACAATAAAAAAAATGTTTATTTATGGAAAAAAATATATGCATTTTTGTATGAATTTTAAATTGTAATTATGAAAATCACTTTTAACGTATAAATATATAACACTTAAATCAGTATACTGTTTTCCATGAAAAATTTAGTGACGTAGAACTAACTTTTTCTTTCACCAAACTCTTCAGTTTCGACCAACTCACGTCTATATGGTCATCGAGTGTTTTGCCTGTATCCTCGAAAGCCCTGGAGAGCTCCTTTCCGCTCTCCGTTACAGACGATCCCGAAAAATACGCCCGATTGATCGGCACTCTGGACGAGAAAATCCAGTAAGAACAACGGTGTTATTTACCGTGCTGCTGTAACAATAACAGAAGTCAGCAACTTGGCCGGTGTAAAAGGAAAGTTATACAACAAGATTTATATCTTTAGTTAAGAGTTTATCTTAGAGCTTCAAACGGAATGACAAAATTATCGATTTAATTTGTTCGAAGCAAAAGTTTTCTTTACAAATCTAACATTTCGTATGAGAGGATTATGTAATAATTCGCGATCGAGCACATTCACGTTACCTGCATTTGTAAAAAATTTATGCACGTATAACGAGACTATTTTACAAATGATAGCGATATAATGCAGAGCATACGTACTCTGCCTTCGAGTAAGTAAAATTTATCGGAGTAGATAGTACGGAATGCGATAAACGGCTCGATTTTCTGCAAATCGATTCACTTATCGTACGGCTGGCGTACCTGAACTGCAAGAGGTACTGTACACGCTTCAAAGGCCGCTTCTTCGCCAGTCGTTATTATGGGGGCGAAAGGAATCCGTTGCCGCGCGTGTCGCTGCCTGATTTATGCATCAGACACGACGAATCCAGTTTATGCAAATATTATTGCAGTTGAATTGGTTTGGCAGCAAGCCCGATCGCGCGTACTGCTGTGAATCTTCCAACCGTCTATTGGGGGATGCCTTCGAACGACGCCTGCGTCGTTTTTCCCTCGGGAAGATCCGTCCGCGATCACGGGATCCAAACCTGTGTGGCTGCTAGGTGTCACGGAAAATAATTAGGCCGAACACATTTGGCATGCATCCACCGAAACAGTTTCGCTAATTGTGAAAAATTAAATATGGATTTGAGGCATTTTCGCAATTGGCCAAATGGCCACTAATGATTTACGGAGCTTTTACTCTTCATGTGAAAACATCGTCAAACATTGTTTATATACCGTGCTGGTATCGTTAATTTCACGCGGAAAGATATAAAGAATACGCCATCACTTTGGAGATGGAAGGATGACGTGAAAAATTACTCTAATTTGACGTAAATAGAGTTATCATTGCCGAGCGTGTAGCGTGAATTAATCGAGATATTTCGAAAGGATAACTCGACGTGCTCATCTGAAAAGGTTTCAGGGCATAATCATTTGCAGCGATACAATCACCGTCACGTAACTTGATCAAAAGCGTATCGCGACATAGAAAAAGAATAGTGAAAAGCACCCGGGACGTGGAAAATCACTTTGCCGAAAGAGATTATCGGCCGGCAGTGCCGAGATAAAAAGTTGAAGGTCCGCAGGATGTGGAGCAACCGCTCCGTTTTGTAAAAATTTGACGTCGTACTCGATTCGTGGCGAATATTAAATTACAGAATTCCATCCGATATTTTCAACCATAGTCCGCTTTAGGAAAAAAAAATTTTTTTTTAATTATACGCAGTCGAAGGAGAAGGGGGGGGAGGGGGGAGTCGTATTATTTGCACAGTATTTCTGAATGACATATAACATTTCGAAACTCTAATTATGATTTTGTGCACGGGATAATTTCGACATGTTCTGTTACGAAATATCAGCTGAAACGAGAGCGATTTTATGAATGTATTAACACGCTAACGTAGGAAATACTTAATCACGTGCTGAAACCATCAGCGAAAAAAATTAACAATTACGACAATGTTAATTTAATTAATTCTGGAACGCTTAATATATGTATATTACGAAATAGTTTCACGGAATAAAATTTTAAAAGATACGTAATCAACAGACCGCGACGCGAAGAAATTATGATCTACCGCAATGCTTTGAACCTAATTAACTCTATATACACATAGCGATATCGTGCTTTCCAGGTCAGTAAAGCACTAATTCAAAATCTGAATCGTCCACGTTTCATATTACGTTTCTACGGTTACGTGTTATTTTAGAATTTAATTTCTAATCTCTGAATATTAAAACGAGCGTAGTGAGACAAGAAGAATGTCGCTCGGTTTTGCTTTGAGTCAGGTAACACATACTGTAACAATCCATAAGTATGTACATATACCATTCGGTAGTACATACAAGATGTCGAATGAAGGAACGTACCAGTTACAAGATTTTAGGTTCGTTTTACGTTCAAATGAGCTGCATTTTTTTTTCAATTTCCTAGTCAGCGATCGATAATTCATGTACAATCGATTGATAGTTCTGGCTAGCCCTCTGAAAAAGTGGGGCACGCGACGTCGGAGTTACGCGACACTATGAAATCTAAAATCGATATTTGGCGCCCCGCGTCCGTGAATGACAATCTTCGTGTCGATCTCGCATAAGCACCACTTCGAGGATGCGAACAAAGAGTTCCGATACCGACGAAGCCGCGGAGTTTGCATGATTTCCGCGACCGCGGGTTCCTTCCGTCGCGAATAATTTCAGCTTTGTTCCGATGCATACGGAATATTACCATTGTTAAGCGTGAAAATGAATGCCGTGTACAAATAATGTCGCGAATATCTTATTGATAGCTGTAGAAGACAAAGAGACGAAATAAAAATTTATAAACCGATATAATTTTTTTCTCCAGAAAGATATGAAAATATATTGAATGCATTCTATAGCGCTCCTACAATTTACGTCATTGAAATTTCAATTTATAATTTTAGATATTGAGAGGTATTGAGAAAATAATTAAGAAGATTAAGTTTCTAATTTTTATTAGTTCAAAGATAATGAGTGTCTTATATTCTTTTATAATCATTACGGAAAATATTGTTAAGTACCAATTTTATACTCAATAAACGAAAGATACATCGTATTTCGTGCGCGAGCATCCTTGATGCTAAACAAACTCCCGCACTTTCACGCGAACGCATCGGAACGGAATTGGCATGTTATACCTGACGATATGTAGGTCAACGGCTGTATAATTTGCGGTGCAGGTTGCATGATTAAGTGAATAGTAGATGTGCACTAGCCTCGAGGAGCGAGAGAGAGAGAGAGAGAGAGAGAGAGAGGGGGGGGGGGAAAGGAAAGAGAGAGAGAGAAGGAGAAAGCACGGGGTCGGTCCAACGAAAAGGGACAGCTGGGCGATATATACATTACCTTGACTGCTTTAAAAACATGACCGACTTGTAGCATTACGTGATCGATTTATTTATACCGGGGACCGGGGTTCCGTCCGGCCATCCGGGGGAGATTAATCCCGCGCAATCTACGGATCTATACGGATTTATTGGCGACGACGGCGACGACGGGATGGCGATCGTCGACGTGCATAACGCGCCACGGTTCTATCGCGAGATTACGCGACACGGTTGCTGGCGGTATGCAGGGTCGCGTCGCGTAGTCGCGCGGGGGTGCGCGACACGGACCGTAGACACAGTGCAAACTGACGGCGTGCAAACTTACGATATGAAAGGGAGGGAATGAGAAGGTTGACAGCGCGGCCAGTAGTTATGCACGGCGAATGCCAGCGATCCAGGTCAAAGTTGTTCTCATCATGCCTGTAAACTATAAAGCTGATCGGCTAATGCGACTCCGTCGCCCTTTCGTCACCCTTTTTATGCCACGAATGACCCGCTTAAAAATCCGACCGGTAAACAGTAGCCTTCGTCATCGCGCGTGCGCTTGAATTTTTTATTGCCCCTTGATTTGGAACGGGGAAGATATGAATCGTTGGGTGGGTCATGTACTATGTCTATGGATATACGCGTTTTTCTTTTGTCGTTAAAGAAAATGAGTTTGCGAAAGTGCCATAAACGTTATTTAAAATTAACTGAAGAGAGTTCAAATGATTCTCTTGAATTAAACATCACTTGACTTTAACGGGCTATATAAGATTGTCATAACGCAATTTAACTTTTTTCTTGTGTAATATATCTTTCTGTAATGCCTTTTTATAATTTCATAAAGTGCGAAACTTAAAGTTTCATTTTGCGTCGTGAGTTGTACGCAATGAAATTATATATTTATAAAAGTTGAAATATTTATATCCAATCTAGTATTTTAATATTTTACCAAGTGACTTATACATCAAGGAAACACATAGCGCTAATAAAAAAATATCAAAGGGAAAGAAAATAATGTATGCTTTCTCTTGTCATGTCACATAATGAAACTGTTCTGTAATTTTTTTATTATTAGACGAAATTACTTTCATAATAAACTTAATGTATATATAAATCTACCGGTCTGATCCAAATTACAGCGCGCGTATATTGAGGTAGCGGCTTCCGGTACTTCCGAACTATCGATTACTGAAAAGTATACGTACCGAGTAGCCGAGCCGCAATACGCCGGGAAGTTTGGGATATAATGAACTTGGCGAACTTTCGATATTCCGCAGCCTCGAAAGGTCGCAGCTACTTATAGCTGTCGAACAGCTGCCTTCGAGAACCCATCGAAGTCTCAAATATTTGGAGAAAAGACCTCGCCGTGTGTTGCGTCGCAAAGAGCCAGTAAATCCAAATAACTATTAACGAGACCTTCGTGTCTCCGTGTAGTATCATCAGGACTACAGTAACGTCCGACCTTCCGTATGAAGAGAGAGAGATGGAGAATGTTCGCCTTTGTCCTTAACTTGCGAGCCTGCCTGCTCGACTCGTGACAAGAAAGATCGGTGGGGTCGTGGTCTTCGTGGGAGGTGAAACTAGGTCGCTCCTTTTTTCACGTTCTTTTCAAGCCGCGCCGTTGAATCGTTTCTCCGAGCTACCTGCTCCTGCGAAAAGCATTCAGTCTCTTTTCCGTCTGAAGCTTTGACGTGTCTGCGTATCGAGGATCCTGTGAGGATCCCCCATCCCTTCGCGTCCCTTAGCGAGCGCGAAATCCACTTCTTGGATTATAACTTTTCTCTCTCGATATCATTTTTCTCGAATATTATATCTCTCGCATGAACGCAGCTTATTAACTGTGCTATTTAAATTTAAGCCAGGGTGAGTAATGAAGGTGCGAGAAAACGTCTCGCGATTAGTCGTCATCGTCAAAGAAATTACTTTTGTGTAAGAAATATTAGAATTCTACTAATTGTAAGATTAATTAGACGTAAAATGTCGTTTCATTAGCGAATAAAATCTCTGAATAGAAACGTATACACATACATGTGGTAATCTCGTGGCATACTGAACAAACACTAATTTACATAAAGATCGTTAACGCTGGGCGGCCAAGTTAAGAGTGTTCATTCAGGTCTTCACCGCGCCCAGAAACTCAATGGACTAGTGGTACGTACACCCGGGGTGCCACACCCTCGCAAATAGGCAATCATTCGTCGAGAATGACGCAGACCTTCGCGATTAGGTGGGATCAGGCACGAGAAAGGGTCGCGTGATAGGTGTCGATCGGCGAATGGATGGAAGGAAAGGGTGGCACACAATCAATGGCTGGGACGGAATAAAAACAGCCCGATTATAGGAGATCGACCGATCGTACCATCAGTACGCCACTAACATCCGGGATTTAAACTGGCGACGTGTATGCAATTTCAAGTGCGGTCGCTATTAACGGCGACGTGAATGGAGGGCGGAGCGTTCGCAGTATCGGGGCTGTCGAAGAATTCCATTTTTAAGCAACCCATCGCGCCAAATTTGCGTGTTACGATATAATTAAGGGATAACATTGCAGATTATAGCGATCTCCGTCATTAATCAGGGTGGAACGGCAAGAAATATGTAGGTAAAATTTCTAATTTCGTTATTGATCCTAAAAGCAGCAAGTTTAGGGAACTTGGCTCTAGTTAATTAATATTGATCGCAAGAAAACGAATAGCGGGAAGACAGTCATAATCGGTGAGCGTTATTCAAGAAAGTAACATTCGACAGGAAACTTGAATACTCGTTCCACGCTTTATAGAACTCCTGGGATTTGTCCTAAAAATGGAGAACACTATGGGATTTACAATGGCGCTTCCGCAAAACCAACAGTCTTTCTGCGGAAAATTCGTGTGATACGTGCAGATTTACTGCTCGTAACATACATGATACTGGCCATGAAAACCGAGAAGAAACACGAAAGAGATAAAAGAGACTGCCTATGTGGCAGTCATGAATAGAGATTAAGATTTTAGTAGTCGTAAACAGGACAGTTTCGTTACACTAAATAAAATTAAATATTAATAAAAGTATTGAAACGCAAATCTTCGCGATATCAACACCTTATTTTAAATTATATAAACCTTATATACATAAAACAACTAAACACAAAATAAATTAAAATGTATTAAATTGATTAACACAATGCTTTTAACATTTGACATTTAAATAAAATTTAAAATTGTTTTTAAACCGCTTGTTTTTATTCAGCTAGGGAAACCGAGATTCCCTTCTGAAATTAACAATTTAGAAACATTTCCGCAGCGTAGGATTGTAACTAAATATTGAAGTGTTAAACGTGTTTTCTATTTTATATAACGTATCGCTTAAAAGCTTGATAAATATTTCTGGGCAACATTACTCATCCGGACTTTTTGACAGTTGAAGGCCTGCGGCTTATCCTTTACCCTTTCCTTTACCAGAGGAACTTTTTATTATTCTGGAACGGCTTTTTGTTATCTTGTGCTTGAGGTTCTCGATTTAACAATTTTTTATTGCTTCGAGTATACTTGCGAGAACCTGAGGGACAAAATTAAAAATTATTTACTTGGGATTAAAACTTGCAATCAGTTGTACAATTATTTGGGAACAATGAATCACTCCTTGAGAAAGAAATTAAATTCCGTTTTCATTCGTTTTCACGCAGATTCGCATCTGTATGCAATGAAAGAACGATTTTGAAATCAAGACAAAATGAAATTCGAACGAAAGGTCAGTTTAAGTACTGCACCCTGGGGCTGCCAAAGAATCCTCAAGCCGTTTTGCTCCTTTTTCCGAGAAACTTCTACAGTAGTTACGAACCTGCTGCGCGCGTCAGAAAATTTTCTAGTGGCTATGACGTAAAGAAGATGAAAGACGTGTGGAATGTCAGGCAAGAAACAGTTGCTCTCCAGAAACGGGATAGCTTTTATAAAACCTCATATATATCACTTTTATTATTCTAGATGTAACATGTTTTGCTGCTTTTACAAAATCAGGACTTGTACATCGTACGTGTATAACATTCTCGTTGCGGCAACAGTAGCAATCCGTCGACGGACTTTTTCGAGGCTTCTGTGGGGAAACGCGATTGACTATGCGGCAGTTTAGCCGCGGCAACGACGAACTATCACGTAACTCATTTTCGATATGAAAAAAAGTCTAAGAGAGAGCGCTCCTTTAACGATAATAGAGCGCTTCTGTAACGATAATAGAATTTTTCGTAATTTAAAACTCGATGTCTAGCAATTCGGCGACCAGTTTAAGATGTAACATAAAAAGTAATAAAACCTAAAAATTCTCTTGTTACAAAAATTCTTTTTGTAAATATTTTTTACTAGATAAAATTATAAAATATTTTTCATATCTTTTTGTATTTATGAAACATTAATACCGAATATTACGTTTCGTCCGATTGCAAACGAGCGGAACATTCACAGGAGTAACACAGCCTATAAGAATTGCAGCTTTCTCTCTCTCTCTCTCTCTCTCTCTGTCTCTCTCTATCGTCTTTAAATAAAATATTGACACAATGACTCGATACACCGTTTAGAAAATAACTTTCCTCGAGACAACCGAGAAATATATCATCATAAAATTAAGCTGAGATAAAAAAAATAAAAAATAAAAACTTGACGAATTGACAAGTTCTGTCGATGAAAAACGTACGTTTCTGATGTAATCGAAGAGCAGGTGTCCCGGCGATACGAGAAGAATTTTCGATGGCGCGAAATATGTCGGTGACACCTGTCCAATCCGCTATCTGCGGGCGAGATTTTCAGGAAAGTTTCAGTGAGAGAGGAAATGATATCTCGTCGAATGCGGATGATCGATGCGAGGCGGGTCACCAGAAGCATACATCGCTGGCTATTGAGCCATCTAACCGCGTTGTACGCTATCGCCCGGGCAAACACACCGACACGCGCCGACAGGAAACAATATCGCGCTCTGGAAACATTAATACCGAATATTACGTTTCGTCCGATTGCAAACGAGCGTAACGAATTTTTATGAGCGGTTTTACAAATTATTTCAACGATTTAATCAAGTATACGCGGCAGCGTTAATTTGCACATTATTACGCGAGGAATTTTGCATTTATGTCGCGATATTTACTCTTTGCATTGAATTCAATTTGTCGTGTCTTAATCCCTTTTACGAAATCTATTTTAAACATATGTAAATAGACAAACACCTCAGTCCAATTATATTTTCATTAATTAGCAATTTGCTACTACAAGGAAAAGAAAGCAAGTGGTGGCACTCTTGATTCCGGGATAATTACTCTCGTGATCGAGTTTAATTACTTAAGCCATTATCAGTGATGCAATTTACTGACAATTTCATAAATTAGGTATTTCGGTTATTATACGTAGAAATTTCAGGTAGAGAGAGGTAATGGTTGAATATTGAATACTTGCAACAAGACAGGGTGATCCGCGAGGCTTAATGACAAAGCAGGGAGAGCCTTATCGTTTCTGAGATTGTTCATTCGTTGGAATTGCCGCCGACTTCTATAATCTAGGTTAGCCTACAATTAAGGTCAGACCGACAAGGAGAGGTCCGCGACGAGAAAGGACGGTAGAACAGATTGCATTCGCGAAGAGCGCCATGCATTCAGCCCCGATGGAACGATTTGTACCCCGAGTCGATCTCGAAACTCGGACGCGGAACTTGCCAGACATCTGCTATTAATATGCATGTGTTTCATTAAGGATAAGTAATTGCTTCTCATTTGCAGCACGGAGTTTAGGTGGTAAACCAGAAGTGACAGACTGGAATTTTCCTTACGATTCAGATCAATTATCTCGTAAATTTTGCCGCACCTTCCTCTTCTTAAGACTTTTTTCATTAGGAAAATGAATGTTCCTGCTTTTTAATCCCTTCTTTGTTTTTATTATGCACGTATTAGCGTGATTTTGGAAGATATCACGCGCGTTCCTTTCGTCGTTTGCCATGTGATAACCGCCAACGTGGGACCGATCGGATTGCTACCGCACACATACGTGAACACACACCTTACAAACGCTTCGGTAGAAATATCAGTTTTTTTTTTCAAATACGATTTCCCGACATATAGCCTACGCATATGTATAATAATAAAGTATCTCACAATCGATTAAACTCAACAGTACTATGATTAGTAGAAACGAACCCTCTGCGATTTAGACCAGCTAAATGCCAACATCGGGCGGCTATTTAACGTCCTTAATTAAGTCACGAGTGATACCATGCCGCATCGTCTTTATCCGCGAGCTCCCATTCAATGAATTTCGAGCTCTTTGATTAGCCTAAAGCTCGTCTAGTTTACATTGCGCACACTTATTCGTATGTATGCGACACGCGCGCGCGTGTGTACGTGTGTCGTGTGTGTATCTGCGAGTGTACGTGTGTGTCAATTATTTGTGTTTAATTCAAAACGCTACTAATTACAAGTATAATTTATTTAGCTCTGTAAGTTTCTTCCTACCACGTGACAACCCGTCTCGGACTACCGGAGGTCCGTCCGATCGCGCCGAACGATCCATTGATCGTCGATGATTGCCTCGATCACGCGATAAAACAGCATTGGCATTGGCTCGTCCCCCTAATCTCGTGCGGTGTCAAGACGCAAGCATCGCGTGTCGTGTACGAGGAAAGTAGTAGTTCTTTGTGATACCCCACCGAGCGACCTTGACGACCATCGCGGGTCGCTCGCGAAGTCAACGTACAAAATCCTTAACGAAGTTTCGGCTCGTTTGTTTCTTTAGACATATCTAGGACAACGATCATTAATTCCTACGAGATGCGTTTCCCCTTACTCGCTCCCCTTTCTCTCTCCGGTCTTTTTATTATTATTAGTATTTTTTTTTTGGTTCATTAAGCTCGTGACCTTATTAATGCGGTCTTCCCTCGTGACTTGGTCAGAGCTCTCTCGTGGCATCAATATGCAGGTTGTCTCCAAAAAGTGCCGTTCGAACGTGCATTAACGATAAACGTGCTCTTGCAATCTGCGTAGGTCGGCTTGATTAAATGCAAGGCACAGACTTATCCCCTGCAGATCCGCATAAGTTTGCAGATACCGCTGGGCATTTTTCCGAGACAGCCGGTATAATATAAGGAAAATCGCCATGGTGCTCGATTTAAGGTTCCGCGCTTAACGTGTAACATTTATTCTTACTCGACGAATCGCGGCTCGATTTGATTAAGGGTCTTTGATTAGCCATGCCGGTGTATCTTTTGATTAAAGTTTTGCAAGTCTGGCAGTGCCCATATAATTAATTAAACGCACCATCTCGGGGGCACGCGCCGAGATCGCTCGCGCTCTCGACCCCCCCCCCCTCCCTCCCAAATGTTCGTTTTATCAAATTCCGATCGGACAATTAATCAGGTAGACGCGTGCCCCCATCCTCGCTTTACCAAGTAACTAGAATCTATCTATACTTTAAGCTAGTTTTCTCCTATACAATGCGCGGGTTGAGAGAAAAACAACGAATAACGACAGCCGTGTATCTCTGCTTCACGTTTTATATCCGTTATTCACAACGTCTCATTGTCTATGAGTGGTTTTTAAATTCTCGCGAATCGTTTCATTTTCCAGTGACCGACAGCGGGATTTTGTAACTTTGGAAGATCGAGAAATTTCTTGAATAATTCTTACTTAAAATAAATGCAACAACAGAATACAGAACGTAATATTATGTAAAATAATTACATCGTTGAAGCTATTTTGTAATTAGAAGTTAAATGAACTGTATGTAAATGTACATTTTAATACAGTATTTCCATACGTAATGTTAATGTTAGGGTTGATCGAGTGCGGATAATGTAATTTTATTGGAACAAAATGTAGGTCGCCATCCGTTTAGCTGCAGCCCGATTGTACTAATCACGTCGTGATTAGTGTAATGTATCCGTAACAAAAATATGTATAATTTCGCGATAGAGATCGAATCGAATACCAGGTGAAGATTATCACGTGCGCACACACGGTTTGCAGCGGTACGGTTTTTATTTTTCAATTTTATTGCTTGTATCGTATCATGACTTGTTTATACTGTTTCACGATTGTGCTGAGTTTTAAAAAAAGGTACACGAGAACAACGGTAGTGGCGAGAGGGGGAGAGGGAGAGAGAGAGAGAGAGAGAGAGAGAGAGAGAGAGAGAGAGCAAGATACATTTGCATTAATGTATTGCCGCGTCGACGACGAGTGCAACAGATGGCACCGATTAAAAAACGAGTTATCGATTACTGTTCTTTTTCTCCCTCTGTCACACGACCGTCCGTTCGCCGTGACGATTATTCTCGTGACCGCGTATCGCCCTCGGCAACCCTTAAGGCTCATCTTCGCGTGCCGTTATGCCACCTTCGCGGTAGCAAACGTCGTGACACAATGCCACGTTGAAGTGAAACGGTTTTACAACGAAACGAATGCACTATGCGATGTGTGCATACGTCTGTGTAACGTTCCACCGCTGTCGTTAATTGATTTCTCTCTCTCTCTCGCTCTCTTTTCTTCACGCGACACAAACATCCGATTGCCCCAGATTTTCATTCAAGATACGTGATTCGTGAAAACGAGCCATCTGGAGTGTTTGCTGCGCTGACGGTGTCTGTGCGATCAGATACCTTCGGAAGGGTCGCGACTGCGAAATAACGTTATCGAAGCACGGTGTGTCGGGGCGAAATGATACATGAATCAAAGTTCAGCGCGCTGTCGCTTCGTGATTAATAAATAATTAAGTGCGATTAATAATTGAGCGGAATGGAATATAAATCGTGAAAATAAAAATTAAAAATACGTTACTCATTTCTGCGCGTAATCATTTTTATTTTGTACATGAAACGAAGTTTTTTTCTAAACAATTTAAGTTTTTTTAATGCTCTGCTTATCCGATTTGACCGATCAGTAGCGAAAGGCAGACGAAGAAAACGTGTTCCTTGGGAACCTTGAAAGTCTCAAACAATAGGTTGTGTATTCGTGGCTTCTTTCTATACCCTCTAAATCCCCCGTACAGTAAAGAGTAGGAGATTCATATCAATCGCGTGGAATATTTCGCAGCGGTTAGACTGGAGCTTTGCCGATGTAAAAGATTTTCTAATTATAATTCTCACGCGGACTTAATGATAAAATTTCGTCCGATACAGTTTTTTAAAAATTACTTATATATAATTTGTTATTTAGACGTGAATTTAGCAAATAATTATTTTCAAACATGACTTTAATGAAAGTTTAATTTTTGATTGAAAATTTTGTTGCTTTACGTCGAACGCTGCGGTATTTATACCATCTAGTATGCGACAGCGTAATGCAGCGTTCGATCTTCCGGTTCCGCATAATTTCACCGTGCACGCTGCATGCCTGTCGACAACTTGTGTCATAAATTTTGCATTCCGCCGATAATTAAGCACAGACACTGCATGACTCAGCCAGAAATCTAAAATTGAGTGAGTCTGACAACTGATATTATAGCGTGACACGCGTCAAAGAAGTTTATAATATTTTATAATATTTTAGTTAAACGCATATTTTTCTTTAAAAAAAATTACTCAACAATATCAAAGTAAAATTGAATAATGTTGCATTGTAATAACGATAGATTTTAGCAAAGTGATGCGAGATCGAGATTAAAAACATCGTACGCTGAAAAGCCGTCCAATCGGAATGCAAAGCTTCTACAAATTATTTTTTGACTTAAGAGATCATATCACACACGTGGAAATGTGTATCCGTGCAAATTCTATTGCGAACTCGTAAGCGCAAATCGCGTTGCATGCCGCGGCGAATTTCACTGGCTCCAAAAACTGCTTGCCTCGTAAGCAGAAAGAAGCACGCGAGCGCCCATGAAACTTCGCGTATAAATATCAGTGGGAGTGGAAAAAAGAATAGAAGCCAGTGTGCGGCACGAGCGCTCGATTATCGTTCCGAAATATATTCGAGACGCTTTCGCTTATCGTAACGCGAATAATTTTGTTATCTGTCCTTAAATTGCCCTTAATTTGTGCTTAGGTCTTCAACGAAGGACAGTCCCTAAATTTTAAGAAAGTACAATCATTCGACATATTAGATGTGAATCGTATACATCGTTGTATCGTCAAATCGTAATTTCGTCAATCATCTGTAAATGCATTTCATAAATTACTGAATAAATCGATATTGTCAAAACGTTAAACTGAAAACCTTTGAAGATGAAAAAATAATGCAAACGAAATTACGTCGTTGCGAGTAAAATTGCGAAGTAAATCATTTTCCCAGGAGTCATGAGAATATGTAGAGCAATATTAATCGCGCGTAAATGTTGAAAAATAATTAAATTTGGTAATGGCAATTGTATCCACTCTCCACGGGCACTTGATAATTTAAGAGGGATTTCGTTGCGTTTGATTTCGCTTGTTAAAATCGCGCGAATCGGTCGGTGGATAATTACTGTCGAAAACCCGGAAGCGAGTCCGACGGTAATAAACGCAGGCCGCAGATCTTGGTGGTCCGCTCCACGTCGTACGCCGGTATGGATATTTTACCGAGATGAATGCGTTCTCCGCGAGGGCGTACAATGTAATACTTGGTGTGAGATGCATCTGCTACCTTTCGTACATTAATCACCGTCGACCCGGCGCGGCGTGCAGCGCGCTGCCTCCATTAGGCAACTCCAAGTACAAATGAACTATCTTCGAGGGCGCAGCAGACGTTAGCTACCCGAGAAATTGATATCGTTTATCGAGAGCCAATTCGGCCCGGGAGGGAAACGGAAGGCATATAAAAGTCCAATATTCGCGCGGAAGTCGCACCGACGCTTACTTTTTCCAGTGGGAGGAGGACGGCTATAAATACGGAGAACAAGCAATTTGCAATCGAAATCCTGACAATGGCCGAAGCAAATTCGTCGCTGTTAATATTCACAGACCGCGTAATATCCTACGCGCACGTGTCCTTCGTGAATTGTCGCTCTCGCCGCACTTGTTTCATTAACGGTCCCTCGCGCATGAATTTACATGTAAATTAAGTACACGAAACCCCAGCAAAGTTTCCGATCTCTCGTGAAAAATGCAATTGTCGTGCAGCTTCTTTCCGTGAGTGTCAGTGAGACGCTTCTCTTGCGCGATTCAAGATCAAAATTTACGTAGAGCGGTAGAGAATTATTATCGAATTCGCTGCATAACGCATTATCGATCCTTTCTGCAGGTTCTCGTGTTCAATCGATTGACTCCAATCTCTAAAGCACAAAGCAAAACGCAGGCTGCAAAATATATTCGAGACTTGTAGGTCAGATTACAAAAAATTTAATATCACGCATAATGAAATAAAGAAGTTGATGTCTCTGATAACTTCGAACAATTCTGTTAGTTTTTTTTTACTTTTGCTTGTATCTTTTCAATTTGATATATCGAGAAAACCAGCACAACTAGGATGTCTATCTCGCCTCTGTAATTCTCTGAACTCGATTCCTCGCCCTCCCCCTTTATTTTTCTTTCGCTCTCTCTCTTTCTCTGCTTTCTCATTTCTCAAGAATAACGACTTTCTAGTGGCAGTAAAATAAATTGGCTGTCGCGAGGCCTACAGTCGCGCCTGTCGATTTCGTAGATAGATTTTAGATAAGTCCATTTATTTCCAATCCGACGAACGAAGATTTTTCGTGCGATCTGCTTCTTCGTGCGATATGCTTGAAAAAAAAAAGAAATATATCTTGCACGATAGAAGTTAACGAAAAAGGTGAAAAATCTTTCTTTAGATAATGCATGTAAAAACTATTTATTACTGCATGAAAAAGAATTATATAATGGATTAAAATAATATAATTTAGTATAATTTTAGAGATTTCTCATTATCACAGAGAGTTATACAATACATGATATTGCACGAATTAATAAAAATCAATAGAAAATTAAATAAAACGTAGAAATTTAAATTTAGGAGAATATAGAAGTAAACTGAAATATAGAGAAGATAATATTGTTAATGCGATATTATTTATTAATTATTCTGTAATTTTACTAAAGCGTAAGCACTCGGTTTTAGTATATCCGATATTTTCTCTGGTTAACCATGACTGCGATACCGAAATTCGGAAGGGCTCGCACGTGATCTTCGGTTAATTTTGCGAACGTAAACTTTTCCAACCACGTGCGGGAGCAATTGGGACGCATTCACCTCGCCATACGTGGCAGGAAACTTTCAATAAATGTGTGAGTACGACTGGTTATACAATCAGTACGTTTTGCGTTTACGTATTGAGTCAGCATTTTCAAAATTTCGCATGTAATAGGAGCGTAATTTTATTTGCGGCAAACGCATGAATTCTTATTTACCGAAAATATTTGAGGAGCATTATACGCTTTATCGTTTCATAAATTTCGTTGATGTTTGCACTTAATCCCGGGCAGACCGGCAAATATTGATTGCTGAATTGAAATTCTGTATATAACGCCGAGAGAATTCGAAGCGCGCATTATCGTCAAACGAAACTAATTAATGCGCATGTAGGCCAATAGTGATTGACGGTGTAAAGATTAGAAATTATAGAGTAGGTTTCGCGATTTTAAGGGGATTTTCACGGTTCTTTTCCTTCTTCCCTTTTAAATTAACTGGGCAGTTGATTATCGTATCTTGTCTCATAGCACTGTTCGAGTTCTAATTGTTAGCGCAGTATATAGAGTATACTTTACTCTTTTCCACATTTATATTATATAAAAAGAAAGAAAGTATCCGAGAGAGAGAGAGACTCGCACTCCTCTCTACTGCTTAAGAAGGCATCTTCCACACGAGAAAATATTTCCAGAACATTATTAATAGTTACAAAACGTCATTCAACACGTGATGCCGTAATATATAATCGTGGATTTTAGCGCCAAATTACTCTCGTTCTGTACACGATAACCAATTTGTACGTATCTTTCTTTCGATCGCGCGATACTCTACGCGCACAATGTTTTTTCATCGCGCGTGCTTTTTATAGTCGCATAAATCACACCGTTCAATTACCACTAAGCTCGCGCAGTTGACAGTAATTACCAGCTGCGAGAACCGCCCTTGTACCAATTAACCACGCAGTAACCATGTGGTAATGTCGCCAGTAACCGTGTAGCAATTGCTGCAGGGCACTCTACTCTTTATAGTCGGCGGACGAGTCCTCAGGAGGATCGGAGGATCATTTCCTCGTTCCTGCACCTGTGTTCGCGTGTTCGTGTGTGTGTATGTGTGCCTGCGTGTTACGTATGCGTGTAAACGCGAATGTCCGTTTGTACGCGTGTGGTGGTGCCGAGTGGGGACGGTCGGTATGAAGTGCTGCCGGAAAACATGCGGAATTTAACGAGAGAGGATTGCAGCCGAAGGGTCGGAAGGACGGTCGAGGGCGGGAAGAACGAGGCCTAGAAGTCGGACTGCGACGTGGCCAGGGCACTCTCGGCCGTCTCCTCGCGTCGTCATAAGGGCCTCGTCACCTCGCCACACTCGCAATGCGTCGGGTGTCCACGGCGGTCCACGCGGTTGCTGATTGAATGGTCGCTGCAACAAAAAGAGTGAGTAAAATAATTAACACGAGTAAAATAATTAACATCGAAGAAGAGCTAGAATATATTTAATCGACGTCGTTAAGCTTGAGAGGCTCATTATCTTCGCAAATGTATAAATGAAGAGTCCTCGTTTAGACTAATAATATTACATATTGTATTGACTTTCTTTTATAATATTAAATAAAATTAATATTAGCAATTAGATGTGCACACAAGTGGTTACAAAAAAAAAAGAGAAGTGAAGAGAGAAGAAAGTTTCTCCGACAGGCGAGCATGGATCAAAATACAAGTAGATATAATATAAGTTATACAGAGATAGATATCGTTTCTTATGCAATCTTTCTGTTTTACTCTCTTAATAAAACAGAAGATATCGAAGGTAATTTTCCATTAAATTATGGAAAAAGCCGTGTAGCCGTTTCTTCCAACAAGAAGCAGCGAGTTTAATAAGCTCTATTAAAACAGTTTAATGTCCGCGGATTGCAAGTTGATGAAATTGCAAAATCCATTTAAGTTATATTGAATTTACGGTATATGCCGAGTGCATATAATCTATTTTGATATTAACCCTTTAGGACGGGAAACTTCTATTGCGTTAGATACGGCTTCTTTATTAAGGCACTTCGTTAAATCAGTTGAGATGAGATTCTTAGAAATGCAATTTGTTGTGCAATGTGTAACGTCGGTGCTTCCTATTTTCTGCTTACCGTAATAAATTTATGTAGCGAAATACCTCTCATTTCTAGAAATAAGGAGAATGGTAAAAAAAAGCTGTTTCTCTCGTTTATACTTCAGCAATATTTTTTTCTTTAGCATTTATATTCATGTGACTTTCTTTGATGAATAGCAAACGTATTAATTTAAAGCGCGAAGTGTGGAGTTAACGAAAGGCTTTTAATTTGAAGTTTTGCTCCCTACAGTTTTTTATCTTCTTGCTTCAATAACATAAAAATCGACGAAAGGAACGCGCGCGTAATGAAACAATTGAACACAATAAAACACACAGCGTGGAATCCTCGATTGCGCAACGGCGAACTCGCTGTTATAACGAGTGAATAATCGAGTCGTCCCGCCCTGCCGTTTATACATGTATATGTGTGTGTATGTGTGTATACGCGCAGCGATGGAATGATTTCGCAATGTGAAAGATTCCTTCATTTGTTAGGGCAAAAATGCATTTCAGTGACTTCAGAAATACAAATTATCGAGATGAAAGCCAGATAACTGAAATGAAATTAAATTGCAATTATTTCCAAGTCTTACGTCGAAATTTGCAAGCCACTACCGTTTATCCCGTTTGTCTGCGTGGGCTATATGATTATACGATTAAACGCAGTTTATGTGAATGTGTATGAATGATGTGACGTCAATAAAGCGGTATATGCCGACAATGTTCGCATGACGGCGTGCAGTGTTACGCAACAATTAAGCCATTTGACGTTCGTTCTGTTGAAAGAAGCATGCTGATTGCCATTATGTATATTTTCCAATATTTTTCAATCTTGCTGCGATGATTGAAAAGAACTTCGCCATTTTCACTTTTGTTTTGAAACTTGTGAGATAAAATGGAATGGCTCAGCATATAAATATATATGTATATTGTATAATGAAGTGCCAAAATACTGTGTGTGTGTGTGTGAAATTCGTAGATAGAATTAATTTTTAGCATTGTTGCAAAATATTCTCGCCAAGTATTCTATCCTTTCTTTATTTGAATATACTATCACAAAACGCAATAACTCTTTTATGATGATCGTATATATCACTGGCATATACCTAGCAAAATGATTAAAATGCTACAACGAAGGGCCGAGGAATGAAAGCGCTGCGATGTATTGCGATGCCTTATTCTTTTACGACTTCATTGAATTTTTGCCACAATGCGGCTGGCAACCTACATGAGAATTGTTACATTTTGATTCGCTTTGAGGTTTTCCCTTTTTGGTATATCCTGCTGCTGCCGCTAGTCTACAGAAACTATTTCAACCAGAATTTCGCGGATTGCCTCTTTTGATTATACGTGCCGCAAAGAATACAGAATAGCCAAATCTTGGTTACAAAAGGTTCCATTGTTGAATTGAGGACCGCCGACATTCGCTCGTGCGCTAACAATCAAGCTGAAGCTTAAGAATATTGCATATTCATGCGGGCTTTGCTCACACAATAGAATGACACCATTATCATAAAAAATACATACTAGATATCTTAGACTTAAGTTGATGACTTATGACAAGACATTTCTCAATTAGTTTGAAATTTCGACGTTACCTTAAGAAATTATTTAAGCATTAGTAATCTTTATTGATGAACATGTTCAATGAGTTGTCATGAAATTAATTATTCAGAAACGCTACAAATAAATTAATCAAATAGAATGTTATTAAATTTTTGATATCAAAGATTAAGAAACTGTACAAAGAATAATATCCGATCAATTTATTGCCAAGGAAAAGTCGGTTTGAAATGAAAAAAAATACATTGTTATAATCGGATCGGTTCAACTTCAAATATCTCGCAGCGTAAAAATAGCGTTAACAAAAAGCAATAAAGCGCAGGAAAAGCGTAAAATAATTCTTGCGAAAGATTGAAACTATCCACAGCAATGTAGACCTGACATAAAGGGTTTATAAGAGAAATAACGAAGATTAGCACGTCGAGCTGGCGGAAGAGCTGACCGGGATGACAGGGATGGGAGGAGGCGGGATAGCAAATCGCCGTGGGTGATGAGAAAAAAAAAAAGAATTCTGAATGCGATATCACCATGACCTACATCGTCCCGCTGAAAAAGAGCGGTGAATACTGAATATACTATTGTCAGGCGCAGTAGTTGTAGACCGATGGTATCGGACAACGTCGCTCACGCAGTGGTTACTACTCAATAATGGCCCGACAACGCTTAAGTCAGATCGCGTGCCGATTGCTATCCAGCAAGTAGTGAGCAAGAATTTTTTAATTATTTGTTATTCCGTCACTTTTTCATGTCCAAACTGTTTATATCCCTTGTCGATTTACGATATCGTTCGCTTAGCTCTTCATTAGCTCTATCTCGCGGTGAATTACAGTAATAACAATTTAAACGTAAGACAGAGTGCATAAATGAAAAAAATAGAACAAAAAAAAAATAAAATCAATAGGTAAAACTGAAAACTGAATACAAAGTGTAACGATTTAGTTGACATTTATGTAGTAAATGGAAAAATAAGCTGATTCCAGAGACTTTTGAATTAAACATTAAAACGGGGAAAATAAGAAAGCCGGATAGAAGTGATATCCAGCTGCGATAGTCTAAATCGTTCTATGACGTGATGTCATACAAGTAGGAAATCGATAGCAAGTGAAGTACTTGTTACGTTTATAAGCGTGCAACAACGGGACTTTGATAAGATCGTCATAAAGTGCATCATAGGCTTTAGCGCCTTATTAATTCAAACTTTCATTGTAACCAATAAAGTTACAAGTCCCTGTGCGACCAGAAGTGATTTCTACCGTCGTGCTCAAACGCATTTAAAGTTTAAAGCAGAACAAATTGAGCGAGACAATTCGATAACTGGTTAGGAATTAATTTTCTGTTTTGTTTTTCTCGCGTTTTATTCAGTTTTTTCCATGTTTTGCAAAGATTACAATTTCCAGATGAAAATAATATCGAGAGAGATAGAGTAGAGACTACAATAAAATAAATTGATACAAATTATTTGAATGTCCATTATTATTTTACATAAAATGTATACCTCTCATTTGTACATCTACAAAATTTTTGCTCCAAAATTTATTTTATTTCCATTTTTTCTTTCACAAAATTTAAAATCTCTAATATAAATATGAAATATATATTTCTAATTAAATCTCGCATTTTTTAATTCCTAAAAAAATTTAAAATTAACCCTTAATGATAATGACATATAACAAAAACTATTTGTGTTTTTTCGCTTTTATTAGTCGCGATATTTGATGTACGAACTTTGAAATACATGGAAGCTGTAAATATGCCCGCGATAAGCATCGCTTCACTTTGGCGTTAAAAATTTCTTCGAAAGGTAATGCCGCTTGGCCCGCAGGGCTGCATTTTAGATGCAGTTAACTCGATTCTCTCTCTCTCTCTCTCTCTCTCTCTCTCTCTCTCTCTCTCTCTTTCACGCTCGTCCATCAGCATATGCACGGTACCGTGGCCAACGAGTATGACCTTTTCAGAATGTCAACGAGTGTTACAGACCGTTGCGTGACAGCAGAAGAGGCGACGGATACGCGTCCTTATCCACGCGCGCACAACTCTCACGGGACGCAAAGTTATGATTACGAGCGTCCGCGATACGCCCAAGGGACATAAATTTTAGGGCCGCTTCGACTGACATGCTCGATTGAAGTTCGAAATTTGAGTCGCCCTCTGCACAGTATTTAATAAGGACGTCGCCGTTAGCGATCAGCAGGGGATTTCGCAGGTACCTGGAGTTGACAAGGTCGAGGACGACGTCTCCTTGGAACACTACACATGCTCGCTTTTAGGCAAACTAATTCTTAACTGACGTAACGGGAGAATGGGAGTTGAGATAATTGTGCCGTTGGGTGGGCACAGTAGTATTACTCAGCGGCGAGTCATACATATTACAGAGAGCGCATTGTTCAATCATTTACCTTGATCTTTACAACTATAAAAGAGTAGCGTAATGTAAAGTAACTGAATTTTAATAAGCCCTTTATAAACTTTTCTCTTTAAAGTAAGATTTAGATATATGTATATCGCAACTTCCACTTAATTGATCGAGATTAACGTTTCGTTCATATTTCTAAATAAGCCGTTTGAAAGATTTTAATCTAAAGGGAAGATATATGATGAATATTAAATGGAAATCTAAGTAGGTATGTTCTTATACCTACGCTCTGTTGTTATCGTCACTAATCCCCGAGCTGCAAGCTCGTACGAAGCCGCCGCTTTAAGCTATAAATATGGATTTTATTAGATTAAGCGACCGCCTTTTCAGGGGCTTTGCCAAAAATCCAATAGATTAAGATAAGCTGTATATATAGTTTTGATCGCTATACCTGCAGGATAGTTTAATTTTGTCCCATACAATTTAATCGACGGGTTAAATCGCGCAGTATTCATAGCAGCGTTAAATTGTAATCAATGCAATAACAAATGTTGCAGCTACGGCTTGACATGCGCACATGATTTTAACCATGTATCATTTATTATAACTTAATAATGCACACACACGTATTATTATTTATTGCAATTTGACAAACAATCGCAATTGTATCAAACAGGAATGTGCTGGCGACCTTCGCAAATGCAATCATGGCAACCGAGGCACGCATGTGATAATCAAGGGAGTTCGGTGTAAAGCTTTCAGTCCCGACGTAAATTCGTTAGTGTCACGCTAACCGGAGTACGCACGAACGCGTGCATATATGGTGTTCGAAACACACGAAATTTGTGAGAACAGGAACGTTAAAGCCTCGTTATACTTATAGCATTATAGCGGAAGACTGTTTCGTGTAAAGGAAACTTTTGCGAAAGTATACAGTGATAATCTAATTATCGTTGTTGACGATATTTGTCGAATATCCTTATCCCTTTATAAATATCTTGCGATCCTTTTATAGAAGCTCTTACTTTCCATTCTTATCTTGAATTTTATTACAAATACCTTTTTTTTATATCAAAGTAGATATTTCTACATCCCTTCAAACTTTTTCATACGCGTTTATTTTATGCAGAGTTATTTTTTGACCACCAGCAAGATACATGACCGTATATATATATTTGAGTTAAGTTTGATCACATAATAAATCGGCAAGAGGGCTCGAGATTTATAACGCATAATCAGAGCTAAAAATAATCCTAACGGCGTCGTGTGCCTTACTCATGTCTCGTTTCGATCCATCTTCGCACGTGACACCGTCCGTTGGCGTCAACTCCTTACTCAAAGAATTATGAGACGAGGGACTCGGGTTGCAATATAGCCGGCTGTTTTATTCCGCGTGCGTGGGACGTTGCTGACGGCGATCTTTAAGATGTGCTCTCTATTTTTTTACACGGACTATTCGTAAATATTCAACGGGGCCGCAAGTACGTACCGCTGCCTACGTAAAGCTTTACCGCCTACCATCGCCATAATGCGATCTTTTTTTACTACATGCAAAATTACGCTAATGTAATATCATAAAAGGCGCTCCCGGCCTTCCTTCCCGTTGAAGAAAAGTCTTCCTTCTCGACGAGAAAGTAAAATTACGAAGAAAACCAGAAATTCAACGTATCTAACTCTTAAACTCGCAAAAGAGGATACGAGTACCAACAGTTTTTTATACGTTATTTTGAAAATATATTTAGATTATTAAATCAAAGCAAAGAGACGACAAGTCACTGCCTTCGCGGAAATAGTAAGAGCGCAATTTGAACGATAAAAATGCGATGAATCTCATGTACAAATAAAGGGACAATGGGCGCATTTCTACCTTTCAATTGTCAACTCAACCACGATATCGCATGTAGTAACGCGACATTCGTTCCAGTGAATGCCGAAGTGCCTTTTGATACACTGGGTGCAGAAGAGCGATAACAAATGTACGAAGGACCGAATTCTTTGCGCGCACTCGCCGAAATCACGTACAAAGTCGTCGTATCTGTTCGCCACCGTTCGAAGGCGTGGCTTCAAATTTTCAAAGGAAGTAATCTCGAGTAAACTTGAACAGAATTTTGATGTTTGCCCGTTGTCAAGAATAGATGTTGAGTCTTTTGGCCTAAAAATAATCATTTGTACAAACTTCCAGTACATAACTGGACAAAAAGATAAGATAATTATAGATATTACAAAATCTGTTGTACAATTTTTAAAAATGTTACTTAATTTTAAATTGATAAAAATATTTTTGTAAAAAATTTACTTTACGAGATAGCAGTAATAATATCATTTTCTCCTTTTTCCATTTTTCTTGAAATTAATAAAACAATTATTGCTATATTACAAAATCTGTCGATTAACTGGGATATTTTTTATGTATTAAAAATTAAACTTTAAAAATGAATTTTATATAAATTATACACTTGTTGTCCTTTATTGTTAGAACAAGCGCTGGGAAGAGACTGAATTATTCGTAAAATCCCTTGTGACCAATGGGGGCGGAAAGCTTAAGCTTCATTAGTCTCCGAATAGATTCGTCGCTGCCGCAGCATAAATAGGATCGACTCCAAATCCGTTCAGGAAAGGTTCCCAACGTAAATGTGCTAGAAAGATTGCGCGTGGTCAATGATAAGCCATGTCGCATGTGTTGGAAAATGGTTTGACATAGAGGAAGCACACGGCGGTCGATGGATGCTTATATCCTGAAAAAAAGTTGGAGGTGAAAGTTCCTCGCTTCCTCTCCCTCGATATATTAATACTCTTCGGAGAAAAACTGGGGCAGTTTCCCGGCACCGCCGGATATTTCTTTGACAGATTGTTCGCGGAGATTTTACAAAATTGAAAACAGGCCCCTCGAAATGTCTTCCAACAGCAGATTCAATTTAGATTTATGTTGCCCGCGTACTACACGGTCACATGTCATTATGCTTCTTCTTTACTTTTAAAAGCATACGAGATTACCTATTTTATTCTGCGCACGTATGTCGGTCTCTGTAAGCTCACTCCTCTCGAAATTTACTTTTATCCATTGCATACGTTTTATCGCTTGCTGGAATTGATAATACTCATACCGATTATTAGAACATTACTATATTTTGCCGACTGAAGCGATTCTGTAGAAAGTAGGGTGATTTCGAAGAAAGCTATCGATCGTAAGTTGCTTTTCGCGAACGTGAGATAAAAAAAAAATTAGTCGTTCATTGAAAGATCATCCTGAATTAATCGACGGCCACGCGCATCAGCTGCCAAGTTATCAGTTTAACACAAGATTAAAAAATTGCGAGCAACGTCGCGCTAGTCGGTGAGATATTTTGCATGAAGCGCCGTCCCGACGGCGTTCTAGAATAAATTTTATAAAGCAACATGAAATTATGCAAATCTAAAACCTCGCTCGTGCAAGAACTTGAATGTCTATTTTGCCGAGCGATCTTCGGAAAGCTACTAAATAATATTACAAGAACTAGTTAACAAAATTGATGCAAATAAAAATGAGTAAAGTTAGAGGTATAACAAGATCTCTTAATAATATTTCATTTTAATTATTTTAATTATATTTCAATAGTATCCTCTAAAAGATAAAGCAAACATTTACATTTATATATTATTGCCCTCGCGTAATTATCATTTTCGTTCTTAATGCAGTCGTTGCACGCATGCAAAAAATGCGCGGTACATTCCACAGTCTTACATTTTCGCGAACACGTTCGCAGTAAAAGAAAAAAAATCTGTGGCGCGCAACGTTGACATTTTAATGTCGAGTGTAAACTTTAAGATTTGCACGTTAATTAACTTTAGCGCATCGCCACGAGGTTTTCGCAGGGGCCGCCGAGCTAATCACATTTCCAATTATTCGCGGTGGAAAAATTGTGCCGTTCCGTTCTTCAGGTACTCGTAACCGAATCGCCACGCTTCGTTTCTGGACGGATGTTGGCCGTTACGAAATTCAGGTTAACCGCTGATATAGAACAACACCGCCGAAGCATTCACGTGCAGAATCCCGCGAATCCCTGACCTATATCCCTTAAAACATCGTATCGCCATTACGTGTGCCGCTTCTCGCTCGTGTTCTCCGTACACGAATATAACACATGTATAAATATATATATATATATATAATATATAATATATATGTATCTACATATATGTATATTTATACATGTACATGTATATACCTATATATATTTATACGTGTATATGTATACATGTATATACACATACATGGAATCACATATGCACGTAATGTTGTTGTACGGTGTCCTCTTCGAGATAGGGAGTGACCGTGGAAATCACAGCATGTGCTCTTATTCGTAAAGGAACCCTGTTTCCTTTACGGATAAGCCACTTCCGCGACGGAAGCCCGTTTCTCTCGACGGCGTTGGAACCCGATAAAATTTCGGTCCGGAAAACTTGCCCGTTCTATCAGTATGTGAGAAAGATCGCATAGAAACGTAAGCTTATTTCGCGAGTTATTGTTTAAAGGTACGCCATTAAGAGATTCTATCAGGAAAGTACACTCAGAGGTAGGAGAAAAATTCCGCGCGTGCTCTGTATAAATATAATTACCGACTTCCTTACGTTTTCTGATAATATCATTTTCTTAGAAAACTATTTCGCGAATGCTATGACGTATGACACAAGTTATAACAGACCTGAGGTGCGCTTCTATCATCATCAAATAATATAGAATAATAAATGTTAGGTATAAAAATATTTTTGTAAGATGACGCGACAATTTCCTCGCAATTTCAGGTTCGAACCTATAACTTGTTCGATTTAAATGCAGACTTTTAAACAGATTGCAATCGATATGAAGGCATCAATAAATTAATTTCTTTATGATGTCTATTAATAAATAATTTGTTTTTTATTCGATAATACTTCTCAGTAGTTTCAGTAGCTTCTTTAATAAGTTCTTGAAACATTATCATGTGAAATTAGAAATGAACTCGTTGTGTTACACCGATTTAACGACTTTCCTCGAAGCAAACTTTCTCGGAAAGCTCCTGACAAAATTTTCCGCGAGAATTGCGCGTCACAATTCTACTGAGAATCGCACGTATCCTGTGTGGACCATGTTCAAGAATGACAGCGAGAACATACATCGTGGCGTCTATATCGTGATTACGTAATGGAATAGAAGTTTCCAAGTAAGTTCTAAGTCGCTTAGTTTCAGACTCAGTTTAGTTTACCACGAATGCAGAAGTGGTTACAAGACGAGCCCGTAGGAGCGCCGCGGGAGAAACTTTGGATCCGATTATAGAGTTTTGAAGCCCGATTTCCGTATCGGTTGTATTCCGCGCATTTGGAGGGCAGTCCGTGCGCAAGTTAATTACTAATTACGTATCCTCAAATATGAATACGTTGTGCAACAACACGTACGGATGCACATTGACTTAATGCAAGTGCCACGCAAAGGTCGCTACTCTCGGTTTATATCGATAACGTCCTCAAAGGGACGATTTGCAGCGTGTGTAACTTCACAGCATATTTATGAAATAATTGCATGTGCATATCCAATCGTTGTTGATCGATCTCTTTCATGGGATAAAACAATCGCGTACATTAATAATAGAACTGCATATGGAATAAAATTTTCAGCTGTTTTTTTAAATTTTTAACCGTCTTAATAGTTCACAGTAATTGTCGCAAAAAAGTTTAACTTGCTGCAATAAAAGTTTAATTAGTTGGAGCTCTGTAATCTTTCGTATTAAATAATAAAATATCCGAGTTGAAGCTCGTTCTATGAAATAGCTAGATATAAATTAAATATCAAATTATAAATGTAAAAACCTCGCTATATAAACTATCGAACAGGGAGAGAGAGGGATACTAGGAGTATATCCTATAATTCTCTATTAAATAGCATAAACTGCAGTTATGAAATACAATTTGTTTTGACAGACATTTTAATTTCCATTTTAATCAAATTTTACCACAAAACCTAGATTTATTTTTACAAGGAACATATTGCGATCTTGATTTTATAAATGACCGAAGTACTCTATATTGATCTGACTTAAAAGGGGAAAAACTAAAGGCAATTATTATATCTTCGTAAGAGTGGCTCATGAGCGATCTCGGAAACATAGCAAAAAGTTGGCGATGAAACGAAGCTGATTCCGAATTGGAGTGTGTCCAGGAACTTTCAGCTAATAACAACCGATACGATGGGGCAAGAGGCGTACGGCTCCAAGTTTATTTCGTCGAGATCAATCTCCATCTCAGAGCACACCCGACTTGCGTTAAATTCTCGTCTTTTGTCGGGCGTCACCGCTGCGCGATGTGAAACAGTTGTTATCTCACTTGTTTCGACGAGACAGAATAATCGCTGGAACCATGAGAATCTTACAACTGCGATTACAACTGGCGACGGAACGTAAGTCGAAAATTGTCTCTTAACCGAGCGAGATCCTTCTTGAAATTTCAGAAAATTAATTAAAGTTAGGCGTTATCACTGACATGTTACATGCACGCATGTGGAAGTTTCCTCGGCAAACTTTATCGATTTCGTCATAATTTTATTTACCTTATCAAACACTCGTTCAGCTTTCATTGCCATGGCGATACATCACTGTGCGGAAATCGATTCGCATTCTCGCACGCGGCGATACACCGCCAATGCTATTTGCGGTAAATTTTAAAGTGTACTAGTTCGGATTCGATAGAAATAATTAAACGCATCGATAAAACTCGCGATAGGGAGAATTAATTATAATTTAAAGCCGAGCACTTTCGGCGAGCGCGTTTATATGTTGGGAATTTAATATTACTCATGAAAGAGCATCATATAAAAATTAATTATTGCACCGCGCAATATCGCGCGCGCACAAGCATTTTGTAAATTAAATTACGAGAAAACAGAGCGTTATTAGTTTTTAATAAGGCTAACCTTAATTCAACGAATTGGAATACTTAATAAAGTCTATTAGCCGATAACCAATGGAAACGTTGGCGCGAGTAATTTTCGCGGACAGATTCCTTACAGACGAGGCTGTTTCGATCGTATTATTTGCAATTCGCGTATCGAACGGCTTATGGTTGCTTAGACCCCGCGATGGGACTATGCACAGCGAGCTGTGCTATATCGCGCGACATTTGCTGCGTTACAGCTTATCTGTGCCACAAAGCTCTTGCATTAACCAACAACCGGCGAAAAATCGAAGATGCGTACTTGGTCCTATGGTCAATGGAAAGAAACAGTTGGAAAGTATTTCCGGAAGGCGACCTCCGCGTGAGTGAATCACTTTTGATCGAAGTTTACACGGGTATAAATACACATGTGTGCAGCGCCTATATCGAACGAGCCGCTAACTTTTACTTGCACAAACCGTTTTCCGGGTCGCGGCTGCGAACAACACGCCTGTAAGTGCAGTCGAATCGTTTTCCGCAAAGAGCTCGTTCAAACGAGAAAGGAAAATGGAAAATGTGCGAATTCTACGATATTATTTTTCATCCTGCGAACGAAATTGAAGAGCTATAGATAAAAGTGACGATTAAATCGATTATTGAACATTTGTGTAATACCGCATCGTCGTCGGGGATCACGATGCGGGTCGCAGCGTCACGAAATTAATTCGCGATGGACGTTAATAAACGAGCCTTTAGATCAGGGCCAAATCAGTGCCCTATCAGTGTCGCATATTCAAACTGGTCGATGGCACTCGGAAGATGATATGAACTCGAGTTTCAGTTAGTCGCTTTTAAGCACCAATTTGCCGCGTATGTCAGCCGGAACTGCCGGAATACTTGCCTCGCATATAATTTCGCCGTTACGAAAATGAGAGACGGTACACGATAATACGTCGGGAAATTTAATATAAACGTGTGCGTGCAATTCGACAGAGTGGCATGTGAGCTTCGAGAAGCAATGCAATTCGTGAAATGACACCGCATATCGGGTATCAAGTTAGAAAACACGGTACGGGAGAGAAATAAAATAAAATATAATCAAATAGGTTTACAGCTTTATAACTTTCTAAATACGTGTTTGTTTATTTATTAAACCGATGTAAATATGATTCAATATAAAAATGTGTAAAAAATAAATTAATATCAATGTTATTTGCCCAATATATGTATATCTATTTCTCGTTATATAATACTTTCAATAAAATTGCGATTACGTAATATCAATATAATGTCGCTTGCAGATTCCCGACAATTATTGTCAATTATCTGTATCTGTCGAATAAAGCGTTCAAGTAAAAAGCGACGTGATGTTCCACGACGGCGAGTGCGGCATATTGCTGGAAACGCGATCAAAAATTAATAGCGCGAGGCGCAGTGCCAACGACGGCGAAATCATTGATGATCCGATGGAAACTAGTTTCCAGTTTAGCCTGAGGCAGTCGTAGGAATTTCCCTAAATTCTGAACTGTTCTTCGCTCGCTTTAAATGTACATCTATTTCAGATTAGAGAAATTTCAATAATTAAGGACAATCAAATTTGCATATTAAAAGCTGCAAAGTTCTATATACACATATATATCATTTAAAAATTGCGTAAATTAATTCGTAATAGTATTCATATTGCATAATGTTGGAGAAGAAAATGGATAAGGAATAATCTTCAGACACCGAGATGTGCGCTTTAAATAAAATAGAAAATTTCGACATCTTTTACATGATGTAGCACGTAATTACATCACTGAAAAGCATGAAATTGAAGCTTTAGAAAGATGGATAAGGTATTTGATTCAAATAATATCTCTCTCGCTAAAACTCTCTTGCTATTTCATCATTTAAAAAAAATGTTTCCGCGTCCATATAGATACTCCGCGCACTTCTGTCACAGTCATATATTTTTATAGACATCCAAATATCTGATGTAAAATGTATCTGTATGATTTTTTCAGTATTTTCACTAGGGAAAAGGTCAGGTACATTTTTCGAATATTGATAGCGAGCACTCAGAGGTCCTCTATCATATATTTCCAATTTCTCCATTGCTTCTTATAATTTAATATCATAAGCCGTTTTGCCGCGCCGAAGAATACAGGGAGGACAAAACTGGAATGGCGTATTCTAAAGCGCTTTCAGTTTTTTTTATTAAATAAAAGCTGCACTCTTCTTTAAATCCCGCGGCGTCAAATCGACGCAAAGCCGTCCCGCCTGGCATACATGGCTCGTATTATTTCAGCCGTAAAAACAAACCAAGAAATTTAATTTCACCGTGGCTTAAACGGCGAATCGCTTGGAGAACGTGGTGAACTTCGTTAGACCGCAGCATTGGTTTGTGTCGGGAGCGGAGAAATAATTGCGGAATTTTAGTTTAATTAACCACATCCAGATATTCGCCATGCGATACTAAATTCTCTTCATTAGCCGATAACTGGAGCCCCATTTTCTTCATCTCGAAAGAGGAATCTTAAAATTAAAGTGCTGGCACGCCACGCTGCCCACATTTTTTGCTGCGCGCCCAAGGGAGCTTTTCCGAGAAGCACAACAAGTCGCTTGTGTCCAGCAGTCTGGATGCCGCGCGAATTCCCCAGCAGCAACTTGTAGCTGTCAAGCAAGTATATTTCTGACGCTCGACTACGGACGAGGGAAAAAAGCAGCCACCACAATGGTGTGACTCATTACAAGAAACTGTTTCTTCCTGTGAAAAGCGTGGAAACGTCATGGTGAAATGTCCCTTCGTGGAAAACGGATTTCGAGAAATTTTGCAAATAGGACTAAATGAATGTTCACCAGTTTATGCAAGCTTTATTTCAAAGATAGCTCTCCCCGTTATGTAATAGACCTTTTATTTTCATAGACGCGAGAAATACACGCGTAGAGAGAAGTAAAGTCTTCTTCAATATTTATTTTACGTTTTATTTTACATACCGTCTGTTTTCGCCAATCGCATTCATAGAGAATTATTTGAGTCAATAAAATAGAACGAACCGCACCGAGACTGATAAGCCATTGCGGGAAATATAACGAAAATAAAGGTGATAAGATGGCAAAACAGTGAGTATCGGCCAATGCCGAGAGCGAATAGAGCGGAGTGCATTTTCGACGCCCACGCCAGCCGTCCTTCGAGCCGAAGAATGGCGCGGGAAAGAAATACCGTAAGAAACTTACGATCTCTCTTTTTATTATACTACCACCAGTGTCCTTGCCAAGCTGCATTCCTCTCGACCGACCACCTTGCGCCGGTCACGGATTTTTCTCGCCCCGTTTTGCAAGCCCTCGCAGTGTTTAGCCGCTTTTTTTCCCGTTGTCCTTCCCCTAGCGAAACGCAGCGGATCGATATAATATTCCTAAGTGACCTGTTACGACATGTATTACACACATATTCGCCTGAGGCAATCGCGATTGAGCGTGATAAATTTACTTGTTGGAAATATTGGCAGGTTTGCAAAAGGTAAAATAAATAAATAAGATAGACGTGAAATAAAATTAATAAATCAAACGTTACACCTACTAACCTACTAACGACGCAGAGAAGAGAAAGGAAATAGGAGCGCGCCGTTGTATTCTATAAATTTTTATCATCAGTAGAATCTACAATTTCAAGCGAAGAACGATGCCCCGTACGTTCTTTCGCTGATCCATATCGGCATTTCTGGAAACATAATTTCGAAGATTTAACAGAAATTCGCTTGCACGCTGAAGCCGAGTTTAGTTGGTTCGCTGAAACGATTTCGTTGGAATTGCTTCATTCGATTTCCAGGGAGACCGACCCTCCATTTTAACCCGCAAGCTTCATTCAAGTACATACTTGAATGTACCACCAACTTCTTACTTGAGAAAATCTAATTTACCATTTACGTGCCGTAAAATTTAAAATGTAAACTGTAAGAAGCGATATTTCTCCGTAATTGCGCATTGAATTATTTTCATTATTGAAAGACAGATTTAAAATAAAGTTTATAGTTCTTGCTGCAGAAATTAGTTCTGAAAAGTGAACGAAATAAATAAATGTAAAAAATAAACGAGGAGGGCTTGTTCTTAAAAAATTTTAGTAACAATCTGCCTTATTTGCTTTCTAAGTTACTTGAATTTAATTTAAATAATCCTTCTCTTGAATTAAAAAGTGAAAGATTATATTAAATTAAATATTTTTTTAGTATCTGTAGCCTTCTAGCTTAGTTTATATATATAATATATATAATATATATAATAATATTAAAATCTAATTCGCATTTTAATCACACACATTTCATACATAGATCGTCATCAAGTACGTGACAGAATTAGTATTTCATTCAGAACGTACGACAGAAATTAGAACATGGATCCTGGGTGAGAACGCATAGGGAAAATAAATTACGAAATCAAAATAGTTTGTTGGCGGTGTTGGCGAAACGGGGAAAATACTGACTTATCCAGGTGAATGCATGAATCCCATATTTGAAATACTTTTCGCCGTATCGTGACTACCCTTCACTGGGAACTGGCAGCAAGACGACAAGGGACACGATCGATGAGCGGTGTTTCGCCATCTGTTCCCCGGACCGCTTGGGAACTCGATTCAACGCTCTACACTTCGTGCATAACTTATCTGAGGGGACGTGCTAAACGTATTAGGATCGTTTTTACGGCTCGGCCAATGGGCAAAGATTTACCGACTCACAGGCGAGCCCGATATACCTGTCTAACGTGCCTGAATAAATACTGAACGCGTCAATCATCGTGTCCCATTGCAGAAATGCGGATCGACCAATTTAGGATCGTTTTACCGTGGCTCGACACAGTGTTGTCGACGACTGACTGAATAAACTGTACATTATCACACCTACGCGAACGTTGCGTAATAATGCTACAATTTGCAGGAACGCGAGGGATCTCAAGCCACATGCTCTCGACGGTATTCAAATGCGAAGACTCAACGGTCCTCTAAAATTCCGTTTTCGGATTTTCGAACACGTTTCAAACATTATTTACAGTTATATATACAGCATACTCAGCATTACGGTGGCATTCGCATATATACCTATAAAATGTAGGACAAAAGTTATCAATGCAGGGGAAAGGAATGTAATGGAATTGAAGCGACTCGATTGAAATCAAAGCTCTTTAGTAGGTGGTAGCTCTTCATAGAAATGTTGTCAATTGATGATTAACGCCAACCTCAATGAACAACTGCTGTTTAAATGAAGATACTAGTATTCACACAGGATACGACGTCAATAATTATTATGTGTTATGTATACATGGTTTCGTTGCGTAGTTAAATTAACATCAAATTTAGTTGCGTTATCAGAAATTGCTATTGATTGCATTGTTGTTGCGGCCGGTGCGTGTTGTAAACTCGAGCGTTTTTAATTGATTTTGATCTCGGTCTTTTGATGAGCTGTCATAAATAAAGGCGCTGATAATCTAGGCAGATTCTTTGTGTGAAAAGTCAAGCTTGTTCAACGAGGGCATATGTGAAATGCACTACAAAGAGATGCGCCTGACCTGCATTCCATTCTTTATATTGTTTCTAGCATAGCGACTTTTCCTCATCACGCGACAGACGGCAGGAAACTTTCAATGGGACATTGCGGAGTAAACAACAACAACGTTGGCACCGTTTCGAATAATCTAAAAGGCGGAGGAAATCGGTGTGCGGGAATTTTAATAGATAATTTTTCAGAGCTGCTAAGTTATGAATTCCCAAAATTTCTTGAAAGATATTATATCAAGAAGAGCGTTTGGAAGCTCAACTTAGCTCCTTAACTTCAACCCTTTGGTAACAGTGGTGCGCAATACGAAAATTCCTACAGAATTTATCACAATTTTGTTCAAGTAACTTTTGTTCAAATAATAGCTCTGTTCAAATTAATATTGCGATAAAATGCAATTTGTCTTATTATTTTAATTACGAAAACTTGTGAAAGAGGATTATTATCGCGACGGTCGTAAAAATATTTTCGACTTTGTGTGCTCTTTAGTTTAAGACATTAATCTTACTTCAACTTCCATCCCCTCCATTAGAGTCAATTCCTTTAATCATGATTAAAAGGGCAAAATCCAACAAAGGTCTTCGATAATACTTCTCGCGATTCCGTTCCCGTTGAGATTCGACTTTACTTTTAAAAGGACTGGAGTGGCTCCACGGCCGGAACGTACGTCAAAAGCAATTAAACTACAATCGTGCCTAATGGCGAGCTAGATAACCACTTCCACACCGATCGTACCGAGCAATGGCGCCTGCCACTACGTAAATGTGTGCAACATCGTAAGATCGTGTAGCATACGCGCGTATGAGTATGTATAAAAGACGTACTTGTATGTGTCGGCGCGCCGTGAACTGATTTAGTTTGATCGAAACCGTAATTCCGCGAGATGGGAATAAACGTGTCAAGCACGAGCGCAAGATTGAATAAATAGTGAATAACGCAGGGATCCCGAATGGGTCCATTGTGAAAGCGGTGGATAATGTAAGGGATTGTTGCATAGTAATCGAATAATTTCTCAGAAAGTTCTGCCCTCATCCCTCTTCCGACGAAAAGTCAGTTGCACGGTTGATGAACAAAATATTAGTACAGACAACAATGCGAAGAAAAGCGGAAATACAGAATATTCCGTTCCATTAACCAGAAAATTGAGGTTTAATGAATTTTATGTTGCATTCCGGTGATATAAACGCAATTTATATATACGCATCGAGATATATCTTCTTATATGAATCAAGAATATATTTTACATGCTGTCTCAAATTTCAGCTTCATCTAATTTTGTCCATTATTTCAATTTCTGCGAGGATTTAATTACTATGATCACATTTGTCTTGGTAGAAGTAATTGAAACGTACCGAGAATATTATTTAATTTTCAGTCATCAGATCTGTTTTAGAGCGTGGTAATTCTTAAAGAGCACTAAATTTTCGGATAAATCTATCGGCGTCGGAAATGCCGGTTTTCTCACGATTAATATGCCTTTTAGTTTCCGTTATCCTTCTCCGTCGGATTAAACCCGTTGCACAAGCTCCGTGGAGTTAATCTTCCTTCGATGTATCGCCGTTACCGCAAACGCCTCCACGTTGAAGGTGGAGGCAGTTATACGACCTGTGCAACACGAAGCAATTAAGCACCGGTATTGCAACTGTATTTTGCGTGCGCTTCGGTAAAGTCAGGCGCCCTTAAGCTCCACCTGATCGTACACGGGCTGTAAAATCGTGCGTAACCATGTGCGGTTTTACATGTGAGTTACGCGCCATACATGCGTTTATAACCAATATCGCGGTAACTAATTGCCCGAGGAATTACGCCACGCACAGTAATAATTATGACGACAACAGAGTGCCATTTATGAGAAAAATAAATAAATGAAACTTTCACAAGTTGCATCAAAAACAAAAAAAGGTACAATAATCGTGACATATCACGAACGAGAAATCAGTGGAATACAATTTGCAAAGGACGCTTTATATCCCTGATAAATGTCCAAGATAAAAATGCGTTCTTTCTTTCTTTGCGATTTGAATTATTACAACTAGATTAAATCGTCCGCGTGATCAACTTTGTAAAAGAAAGATTACATATCCCCCCTCCCCCTCGCGTTCCTACGTGTATTCTTCGATACTATCATCGATTATGAATCATCCGTTAGACACGACAACGCTCGTGATAACGTATATGCGATACGAAGTAATGATGTCTATACGGGGATCGCAAACAATCGTACCAGCTTCAAATTAAATAAATATTTAATAGAATTGTAAAGCTAGCAGCACGTGCTTTTCGCGGAATGCAGGACAAATGCAATTGCAGGCAACTGCATTGCGTGTGTGCGCGAGACAGTGAACGATCTACCCTATTTATTTATCCCTCTCTCGATCACTGCCAATTTTTTTACGACAGTTTCGCTAGCGATTTGCGAAATGAAGCAGCCGTAACTTTATGCGTCCGAAGGGTACGGAGTGGCATTGCTCAAACGTCAAATTAACCACGCGCCGGTGGAAGCCATGCAGTTTGCGCATAATTGGAAATTCCAACGTTTATTCTTCCCATATCCTGAGTGTGCCGTTATCAGGATAATCAGGATAAAAATAAAGCTTAACTTTTCAGACTAATTGATTTTCACACAGACATATCAGTCTGATTATAAATATTTCACGGAATAAAGGAATTGTAAAACAATGTGCTTTAATACATTACTGCGTTAAATGTATTATTTTACGTATAAAACGTACGCAAAATATTTCGTTGCATAAAGAGCTCAGCGATATATGCAGAACATAAATTGGAATACATAAAAATAATTAGTTTCTATTCTTTTTTCGAACTTTCTTATTCAATGAAATACTATAAATCATGAATATTTCTCGTTATTATATTATAAACATTTTTTTAATTAAATAATTTATTCGCGTATATGTCTAAAAATAAGAAATAACAATTTTAAATAGCAATCCCAAAATATTTTTAACTACAATTTTTCAAGAAGTGCTGGATAAATGGAAATTACTTATAAATTAACTCTCCAGCAAAAGTATATTCTTTTGTAAGTTTCTGGCCAGGCTCCAACTATAAAAGGAAAGCCAGCCATGAACGTCATTGAGTAACGAAAGATTATACAAATGATGGTAACTTTTGCACGACATTCTTCTCGACTAACTGTCCTCAGTATGTTCAAAGAAGCTATCTCCGATGTGCCAGTTTAAAATCTCATTCATTCTCACGCTAATAGCCGCGGAGACTTCAGCCACGCCGTTAAACGAGTTTCCGAGACATTCTCTTATTCACGTGTTGACACGGAGCTACGGCTCTTTTGGAGAGCGCTGTTTCAATTAAAAGTTCGAGAGGATTTTTTTTATCTCTTTCATCCGCTTACGTACGATGCCATCTCGCCGTGGTCGCAACTTAACGAGTACGCCTATGAGTATCTTGCTCTTCCCCGTACTTCCCGGGAGTCCGATTCTCTCTGATTCTCAGAAAAACAGATTGTCAAATATACTTATTATTTCGCAAGACGTACTTTGCGCGACATAAATTCGAGAGAGCAAACTCTTCCTTTCCTTCAGTCTCTTTCTTTGCGGAAGCAACCTTTCCTTTTTACGAGAAGTATTCCTTATCGTGATTACAAGTTTATTTATCTCGAATAATTTATACACCGTAAAGCTCTCGAGCGAAAAGTTTGCCGTAATCGCCGGTATGATGACAGCGAATGTATAGCGAGGTGAATTTTTCGCGTTCGGAAAGAATTTCTCGTATTTCATAGCACGGCCGGCTTATCCGTCCGTCCCGTAGAAATTCTGAGAAAGAAGGATAACGGAATTTGCCGTACTTCATCTTTACTCTTCTTTGATACGAAACGTGATCTCCAGTAACAGTGACACGACAGCAGTATCGTGTATCGCGTCTTTTCACTGTCGTGCACGACAAATTTCGAGGATATCGTTGAACGGAGATCAAATAGCGTGACATGCAAAATCGTCGATTTAACAGATCACTTTAAATTGGTGCCATAAAAATCCCATGGAATGCAGGAATTACTGTACGCCTTCACTGTTTCTCACAAGCATTTTATTTCATACTCTTTTTTTTTCTTTTTTATCTTTATAATCTTTATATATAAATTCCAGGAGGATCTTATCTTTACTTGCACTACTTAGAAACGAGAATCGACGGCGACAATTTCACTGAGAGTCGTTGTCAAAATACGAAAGTATGAACTACGGGAAATGATACACGCCAGTTTCACTCAGATAGCACGCGATTACCGAGATAATCCCGGAATCTAGAGATTCCGGGCAAACATAATTATATTATTACGGATTACAACGATTTGTGTGACAACTCTCCTGACCTGGCGAGATAAAAGCGAAAAATCCTGGTAACAAAAATACCATTTGCGGTGGAAATGCACGCGATACGTTTAGTAGCAAACAACTTTGCGAAGAGAGGTGAGAAAGAAGAGTTATAAAAAGAAGAGAAGTGAAGAGAGAGAGAGAGAGAGAGAGAAAGAGAGAGAGAGAGAAAGGAAGAGAGAAAGAGAGAGAAAATAGAAGAAAATGAGAGACAGACAACGTAGCCAGGGTCGCTGGTTAATCCAAATCTGATGTATGACAGCCGAGGCTGCCATTTGCCAGATGTCATTCTTGCCATCCCCGATCCTCCGTCTTCTAATACCATCGTCGTGGAAATGACAAACGGTTGAAAGCAGGAAGATAACAAGGTAGCTTTCGGGGAGGGAATGAGTCCTCGAAGTGCGTCACGTTGAATTGCAATGATTAAAACAGCAGAAATGACTTCAATCGCACGTCTACTTCTTGCACTCGCCATCGCTTGGACATGGATTAATATCTCACCCTCGTAGATCCGTAGCGCAAAACTCGATAAGTCCATTTCCAGCGAAATTCATTCTTCGGCGTGTGCGCGACGAGATGAGAGTATATTATAGAAATAACAATACATATAATTCTTTTTGTTCTTGCTACTCCGCGAGCTGTTATTACATTAGCTTCTTGACACGTGATTTCTTGGTTCAACAGTCTGGTCCCTTTTATTTTTCTGAATATAGCGTTGATTTGTACGAGGGAAAAATCTCATGCGATAGCGGAAATTCAGCGGTTGAGCGAAATAATGATCGACAGGCATGGTCGATAACTGTAAGTCATATATATTTTAGGCGATATAATAGTTAATAATCCTGGGCGACTAGAAATTTTTATTTCAAGCGGTTTCGTTGGGATATTCTGTGCAAGTACTTTAGGCAGTCCTGTTGATTTAGAAAAATTGCTATAATACATTAACAGGATTTTATACGAGGTACTTTCATAAAACCTCTTACCTTAATGAGAAAAATGTGACTTACGTGATATATGTACATGACTCGTTTCGCTCAACGACTCAATTAGGAAGAAAAATTAAGGTGAGAGGAAAAAAAGACATTCGGAAGAATGATAGATTACGAGTTACGCGAGTTACGCGCTGTTCTATTATGCTTGTTCACGCATATATCAACTTTCATGAGAGAGTGAGAGAGAAAGAGAGAGAGCTGTCGATTACTCCGAGTGCACGAAATTACTTACGGCATCCGATCGATAATAAGAGATCTCTTTTTACATGTTCATTGCGTTGCACGGAGAGCGCAGTCACGGCTTTCGGCAGCGCACTCGTTTCGTTAATGAGATGAATGCGCCTTTTGGAGCTAATTAGCGGAGATTACGAGAGAGAGATGATGAATCGATATCCGATTTCCGTTTCTGCGATTCGCTCTTTTCTGTAATAATATGATAAATGTGTATTTCTATTCCTAAGGCAGCGCTCCGTGTTCCGTCGTGTATCCAAAAGCACTAGTATTTGCGGCAAAGCGTTTTGCATGTAAATTATAGCGAGTCAGAAGAAACGTTGGTCTATATCACTTTGCAGTGAATATTATGAATTGCATGCAGTAACAAGCTTTCTCGGGGAAAGTCAGCAACATAAGTCAATATAAATATCTAATTTAAACGATGATATTGCAAAAGCGGACAAGCGTCAAAGCGGTTTTAAAAATTCACTCGATAAATAATTCTTCTTATTATTCTTGATACATCAAAAAAAATTATCGATTGTATTATATTTTTATTTTTCTTTCACGCTCCAAGACTATGATAAACGAATATTAATTTTCATGAAACACAAGAGAAAAGATTCTTCTGCAATGTATATTAAATCTGTAATCTAATTTTGAATATATATGATTCTCTGATTCTGATTGAATATACATATATAACAATCAAAACATTCGACAATGAAAATGACTACAATTACATTTTTGTGTAAAATTCTTGATATTATATAACATGAATAAAAATCAGTTATTTGCCAATTTCTGAATATAAAAATAGAATGAAGAAATAGGAAGATTGTGTTTAGTTTGATAACACGCGTACGCGATCATATAAAAAATATTTATGCACAACGGAACACGAAGATTGATAAGATTACACCAATCAATCCTTGAAAAATCATCTTTGAGATACCTTCTAAGGCAGTATTTGCAGCCGAAAGAGTTTAGCATCATTTCACGACGACAGTAAGTACGGTGGTAGTAACATCATTGTTAAGTCGTCTTTGTCTTATGTATGGTTTAGAAAGTTTATTTGCCTCGTCAAATACACCTTCTAAATCGGACGACTTCTGGCACGCTTCTAACCCGTTATCGATTTTTTATAGTCATGCAGCAGCTGTAATATTACAATATGCTATATTAACACCAAAATTTACCAGCTTCGTGTGTGACTTTGTCATTGTCATGAATTCGTATTTATTTAATAACTTGATTAGTATCAGCGCGCGATTAATATTTTCAACGCGTTTCAACAATATTCTTTACATTAATGAAGCACTTTTATTCCGCGTGTCACAACTCTACTCTACTCTACTCTATTCTAGATACGTTACATTCAACTAACAAAGGCAAAACTTTAACTCATTCCGCAACGTGTGTATCATGGACATATGGTTACTAGGCTAATGACAATCCGTAACGTCCGTCGAAAGAAAACTGTCTAGGTATACGAACGTATGTGTATGTGTGTCTTGCTTTGTACTTTGGCGAAACTAATTACCTGAGGTCGTTGCCCCTGGATCTCCTCATGCCGCGCGGCGGGTGTCGCGGTGGCGGCGTGCACCTGCAGTCACAGTGCATCACACACAGCGCGACGCTGGTCGCGAGAGTCACTACGAAAGGCGCCGCGAAGAAGTGCATGATGGTAGCGACCTGTGCCTCACGATTATAGTTCGCCATCACTATACTGCCGTTCACGCGGCTGTAGTGGCAGGGGAACCTCGCGCCCTCGTACCCCAACTCGCGGGTGAAGTTCTTGCAGTCGACCACCGGCGGGTATCCGCAGCCCTTGATGTTTACTAGCAGCACCGCCTCGACATCCCCCGGGGAGGACACTGCTCGACAAAGAGACGTTTTACAGAGTAGATTAACATCGGGAGGGAAGATTTGAATTTTTATGCTTGCCGAGTACGCATGCAATCCGCAACGTTGATCTACCAAATCGGAATGTATTCCAATTTCTCTTCGATTTCCCAGGCGGTACATTCTATTTTATAGTCAAATAGCAGTAGAGAAAAAACCAGCGATACCCATTATATTTTCGAATTTTACCAATTCCGTTCGCTATATCTCGAATTTTAAGTTTGGTGACATAAATCATATGAACGACTATCTTGCGTTCAACAATGCTATATTTCTCTTAAATAATCAAAATCATATTACGATATTTCAGATTTTCTTTGCTTATTTCTCTACAGCATTTACTTTAGCTTTTTTTTGCAAATTTGATTTAACGTCTAATTTATTAATTTATTTTAATAATTATCTATCATTTACTTCTTAATTAGGACCATTAGGCCATACAGAAGAGAAAAGAGGAAAACGCCAAGGAAGACTACGACTTGGTGATATCCTACCGGCAGTGACGGTGCCCAGATCGGCGTTCACGGTGGTGTTGGCGGTGATGTTTTTGCCGCCGGTGTCGTTCTTCATGCTGGTATTACTCCACGGCGTGTATGTGACGTAAATGTGAGTGCAGCTGTAGACGTCGCTCGTGCATCCCTCGCGGCACGAGCTCCACGTACAGTTGAAAAGACCGGCGAGGTCCTCGCGCCGCGAGGTCGTACAGATGACCGGCTCCGGCGAGAAGTCCGCGGCTAGGGTGCTGATGGCCGGGTCGACGTAGAGCGGTACCAGGAAGAGGAGCGCCGCCCCGCCTGAGGTGGCGACGAAGGCCAGTGCCGATGTCGCGTAGAAATTAAACCGCTGACGGCAGGTACGCCGTGGCGGTCGGCGCCGCGACGCGCCGAACCCGAGCTCCAACAGCTTGCGACGACGTAACTCCCGCTCGTGGAAGTCGTGCTCGCCGCCGCTATCCCGACCCTGGTGTCCGTGATCGCTCTGGCACTGGCTGCAGCTCGCCTCCAGCAGGAGTTCGGAGCTGCTTCCGCGCATCACCCGGGACAGGCTCTCTCGAGATCGAGACGACGCTACGCGGCTACGCGGCTCCTCCTACAGCTTCCTCTACCTCGGCTGATGCTGGCTGCTGCTCGATGCTCGATTCCGCGACGGAATTCATTGAGCGCGCCGATCTACAGGCCGATCGTCGCTCCGTACGTTAGACGCGCGTTTCATGGAGGGAAGGGGGGTCCTTGATCCGCCAGGATCAACTGTCGAGCAGGCACGCATCGATCATCGGTTTCCTCGTGGACGACTCGTCCGGCAGGCTGTCGGGGATCAAGTGGGCTCGATCGCGATTCCGTTCTTCGCTAGGAAGCATTGAGCGAGGCCGTTTACTAACTCGTTTGCGTCTCGAAATTCGATGTACGGTCGTCAGGCAATCTCGTCGTGTAGACCGATGGGGATTTCATCGAACAAGAATGAGTTCCTCGATACAAAAAAATTAGGCTACAATTTGCGCGGGAGATACAGCTTAATTGAGCCTCTCGATCGACGCCGCCACGTTATTGTTTCCGCGTTATACGCTCGGTTGTTGTGGATCTCCTCCCGAAATTCTGAGGTGAAGCACCGTGAAGCAAGATCTTGTAATCAATGCTGCGCGCCTCGTAAAACTCCATGTATACCTTCTCACGGTGGCTCGACATCACGCATACAAGATGAATTTGATTACGTCCGCATCTCTTCAAGTTCGACGCTGGCTCGAGTAGCTACTTGAAAATCTCGGCATCGTGTGTAGATAGGCCACGTACTAGGGCTCTCCAGCGAGCACCACTCTCTCGGCTCTCCTTCTTGACTTTTCAACTGTGGAAAGTCTCTACCTTATCGCTATACATAACGACCTTGCACGCTTTAAGGTTCCTTTATCAAATTGAGTCGATCGATCCCGACCTTTCAGCCGCTGCCGTTTTGCAGGAAATCGTGCATTTCGATAATGCGCGCGCGTAGCAGCCCCGCGCACAGTATATGAAAAATCGAGAGGACTGATGATCTCTTTCACGCGTTAGAAAAGCCGCGTGCTATTTTTCAAAATTGTTAATCTGTTGATCCCAAGTTAGGCCTATCGTTCGGTTTTTTTTCTTTGGTATCGGTAAGGCGCACGTTGTGATATTTGTGAAACGACGGATATCGAGTCAAAGGAATTCGATATCGCGTATGTTAAAATTACGTGGCAAGCAGGTCGACGTGAAGGCGACTCTTCCGTACGTGCCGATTGCTCGCCAGCTTTAGGACCGATACGTAAATTATGCTAGAGGAAGCCACAAATTGCCGACGACATTCTCTCTCTAATGAAGGCGCTTTTCATCCGGGATGTTGGTCGCTGTGCAATCAACAGCGACCGCGACGATCTGCCACGCGCTCCAGATCGATCCACCGAAGTGTCTCGGTCTCCGCCGGAAGCGTAAGGTGTTAGGCGCACTCTTCAGAGAAGAAGCCGTGCGAGCTTCCGCCGGTGAATCCTGATGGTGCCTCGCCTGGCTCCTGGCGCTGAAGGAGCATTCGCGGGTAACGCTCTTAACGGGTCCCGCTTAACACCTCACCAGCTCACATCTGCAACTGGTTGCCACGCAGCGGATGCCTGGCATCGACATCGGTCGCGCCGCGATCCCGAAATTCCTGGTTGCACACGCGACTCCCCGTCGCGTACCGGACGATCGATCCACCGCCGTCGATCCTTCTTGAGCGATGGAACACACTCTCACACACACACACCGGCCGTCGCGATCGAATCCTGTTGATCCTGCGATTTCGAGGAGGGGGGGGGAGGGGGGACGGCGAACCGGATATTTCGCGGTGAAGGCGCGACGGACCGGGGGACCGGGACAGATGTTCGCGGGGCCTTCTCCTCCTCGCGTACGAGCACCAGCGCGTTCCTGGCGAGTGCCGTCCGCCTCGCGGATCGCGGGTTCAAGCGTGACTATTCGACCACCTCGGCGAGAAGTCCTCGACAGGACAGGCTGTGGTCCGAAGCGACAGGGCGGGGTTCCAGGCGCGCATGAGCGACGGGTACAACCCCCTCGCCCTCGTACCCCATCGTGCTACCCCGCGATGGATTCTCCTTGTTTACGCTCCTGCCTATCCCGCCTCGCTTCCTCCGCTCTTCTCCACGGGATGTCCCGAAGCCACCGTGTGATGTTTTAGCAGCGATCGAAACTCATTGACACGTCGATGTCAATTTCTCGTATTCTAAGACATAATTCCGACAGTGAGATATAATTTCACGCGAACGTCTCTCCTACATTTTAGAAAGTACGTTTACGAGAAAATTATTTAATTGTGTATATTATATTTGGATTTAAAATGCTGTGTTTTAGAGATAAAGCGAAACTATTAAAACTTTGTAAGTTTTAAGTACTTAATATCTTTATGATTACTGTGGAGCTTTAAAAGAAAAGAAAAGGGGAAGAGAAGGAGAATATAATCGAGTTTAACTAAAAAATTGACAACTCAAAATTAAAGAATTAGAATATCGAATTAAAAAAAATATTTCAAATTAAATATTAGATTAAAGGTTTTATTTAATTACATGTAGTTTGAAAAAATTGAATTTATTCTCGCTTGCAGTTTAAAAGATATTGATCATTATTTTAAGAAGAAGAGTTTTTTTAACATCGAGTAGGGAGTCTCGAAAATACTCGACAAAAAATTACTCGACGGATCTGGGACACTATGTATATGTCAAGCGTAACCAGCACTTCAACCAGCGCGTTCTGTCCTTTCTCTCTCTCGCTCTTCTATTATCATCTTTTAATTACGTTCCGTAATGAAGCCAATTTTTTAATCGCAAAGTCTTAGCTCTTTCGCATCACAGCGTGCGGAGAGATGATGTTTTAAGGCTCTTTAAAAATTGTTTGACGGAAGTTCAATACGGTTAATGAAAGAGTTTGCATAAATTAAGAGGCAATCCACGAGAACGCAAACTATGGAAGTTTTATTAGCAATTTTTAAATTTTCAGTGTAATAAAAAATATATATTGAAAAATTTCGTGAATTATTAAGACTATTTAAAATATTCATGTCCATCAGTGAAAGATAGAAAGGTACCATTGTACAGTCTTGTTGTTGCTCGTTGGTATCGATCTCGGCTGTCTCCACTTTTATTTACGGGCCTCCTGAAAGTAGATTCTACGTACGAAGTCTACTTTTGCTGTAAAGTAGATTTTATTGCCCGCTATATATGATGTTATACAGCGATAGTTTTCGAGATCATAGCAGGGGGGAACGGGACGCAATTTACTTCTTTTCCAGAGACTCGCCCTGATTGTCGCGGCAAAGCTGGACGATCCTCGCGGGCCTTACGACTGGCTGACGAGCGCGGCGTCGTTACCGATTGTCCTAGATCGCCCAGGTCGACCCTAATTCGCCACTTGAGTCGCGCGATACGGGTGCCCGATACGTGGACGACCGTCCGGGAATTTATTATAACGCTAAACCACCCGCCTTTCTACCCAGATCTACGATAAGATCGCGCTTCCGTTCATGGCCGAATCCGCGGCCGGAGCTCCGGGGTGATTTAGGTGACGGGCCGGAAACATTAGGTCACACCTATCGTCGGCTGATAGCGACGACTCCGAGGAACGGGGTGCCGGCATACTTATCAAAGTTCACACGCTCAACTGCGCGCGACATCTCACGTTGATTGATGTGTGTGCCGTAAGTTTTCCCAAAGTATGCGATAACTTGGTCTCAAACTTGTCAAGCCACCGAAGTTCGCGACAAATTAGTTTTTACTTACATCTCTCTCGCGTTGCAGTATTACGAGCGGTAATTTTTCATTCTTTTCCGTGACACTGAATAATTTCCGAGTAAATGATTTTAGAAGTGATTTTTAACGTCGCACTGAATTTCAGGAATCGAGCGATGATAATTTGAAGACGCTAAGTTACATAAATGTTTTGCTTAACAAGATAATAAAAATCGAAATATCTCTCATAAAATGCATATTATATTTTGAAAAATGTTATTAATTCGTTAAATTTCATTTTTATGAATTACTTAAATTTTATCATTCTATTATATACATTATACAAAATATATATTTTACCTTCAATTTTGGCTGAGTTCCGATATTCACTGCCAGTACTAAAAATCTATAGTATACGTGACATCAACTATAAATTTTCAATATTGTAGTGAATATCGGAACGCAGCCTTTATGTACGAAAGTCTGTATTCAGAACGTATTTCTAAAGACGTTTTATGTCTTTCTATCCTTGTTTCACGTTTACTGAATGATAAAGATAGAATGACATAAAAAGGCGCTAACATCTTTAGAAACGCGCTCTGAATACGGGCCATATAGTACTTTCCATTTTTCACACTTTTTCGTTGAAGGCGGTCACGTGGTCGTCTAGGGAATACAAAACGAGAAAAGACGCGCAAAGTTCCTAAACATCAACGCAGGCTGGCGTTTTCTGCCGCAAGAGTTGGCGGCCCTGCCGCTCCGATCGTCCCGCCAATCGTCGCGCGCCGCGGGCGACGTTCGACCAATTCCGTCGTCGCGTCTCCCACAATGCATCGCGCGGCAACCGGCGCGAAGGGGAGAGTGCCATATTTAATTGCCGCTGCTCCCCGCGTCGTTCTCTCTTCGTTGCCGGACGCCATAGTGCGAGGTTGGTTCGAACGGACGCGTGCGGTGGAGGAACTTCGCGCGTAGGCCTGGGTTTCGTTCACGGCTGACTCGAAGCAGCAATGGCCGGAACGGAGACTCCGAACGTGAAGTCTGAGGCAGCCAACGCGCCGGTCGAGAACAGCAATGAGAATATGCGGGAGCGGAATCCGTCCGGCCCTGGTGGAGGCGGCGGCGGCGGCGGCGGTGGAGGCGGCGGAGGCGGCGGTGGCGGCGGCGGTGGAGGTGGCCGCGGACCTCGCGGGCGAAAAGGCGGCACTCGGTTTTCCGGCGGCCGCGGCGGTGGAGGAGGAGGCGGTGGCGGCAGGAACAACGAAGCGGTAATTTTCTTCTCTTTTATTATGATTTCGCAAAGTACTCTGCGAGCCGCGAGATCGGCCTCGCGACGGACAACGTCGCGCCGCACCGGCGCCATTACGCTGGCGGCGAGAAGCGAAGCGCAATAATTGCCTTCGAGCCGACCGCGTGCGTGCGTCCGTCCCCGTCCCTCGTTCCGCGTTCCTCGATCGTGGATCGCGCTATTTCCGATGCGTCGCGCCGTGGCTGCGTGGCGATCGGTGGAGCCTCGTTGCGGCGCATTTTTGGCGCGTCGAGAGAACCGCACGCCAGAATTCTTGTTCGCTTCCCGATGTTGGATTAAAATAGCCTCCGGAAAAGTGGCTGCGCTTTTGGCGGTGCGGCGGGTGACTGTCGAAATCGGAGTCATTGTGCATTCGCGATCGGCGGATTTCTGTACGCTTGCGATATCGCGTTAGCGTTGAATCTAAAAAGACGTTGGGCGACCGGCAAGATATGAATCATTGCTTTAATCTACTCCTACGCCGGTGGAGTAGATGCAAAATGGCGCCCGTGCATATAAAATGGCGGTGGGCAATTCTTTAATTTCTGCATTGCACGTGTCTCATGGAGACGCTATGGGATTAAGGGTGCATTCCACTTTCGCTTGCAACGTTCATAGAATCATTTCATCCTTATTATTTAGCAAATATTAAACAAGAATGAAATGATTCTATGAACGTTGCGAGAGATAAGTGGAACGTACCTTAAGATGTTTTTAGCATTTTACAAATGAAGAGTCGGTATATTTATTGAAATATTTTGTATAGATTAGATATGCAATAAGATGCATTTTGAATCACGCTACGATGCGTATTTTGTTAAATGAATTAGATACATAGACGATGAAAAAATGAAACTTGAATTTATTTTGAAGCTCGCTCTGTAGAGAAATGAATAAGAATAAAATTATAAGAAACAGTTTATTTAATGAATTATTCACGTTTTATGTCAGATTATTCAGAAACCGTTGTGTTCTTTTGCATAGATGAAAATGAACGACTCCATGGATGGAGGGATGGATAACCCTATGTCTGAAGGTATGAGTGGCGGCATGGGTGGCGGAATGGGCGGTGGAATGGGCGGCGGAATGAGTGGCGGTATGGGCGGCGGTATGGGTGGCGGTATGGGCGGCGGTATGGGCATGAATATGGGAGGTCGTGGAGGTGCGATGCGAGGAAGTGGCAGAGGCGGTCGCGGTGGCGGCGACAGGAACATGGCTAGTAGATCACAAGATGTAAGTTCATGTCTTATATTCTTTGTCTTATATATCGTTCATTCTTAGTGACTATAACTTATCTTTGATATTATTTTTAGGATCGTCTTATGGAACGTGTCATGACTATCAGTGGACCTACTCATGAACTCCCACCACAGGACACAACAGAGAAGAAGTACAGTGGCCGAAACCGCTTGTATGTTGGAAATTTGACAAACGACGTGACCGAGGATGAAATACAGACCATGTTCCAAAAATATGGAGAAATATCCGAGCTGTTTGTGAACAAAGAAAAAAGTTTTGCTTTTCTCAGAATGGTAATTATATGAATTATAATTATTTAATAAATATCGTTATAAGTCAACTTTCGTTGACAATATGAAATGATTATAATAATTACCGTTTGATATGAAATGATAAAAATTTAAGGCTGTATAATTTTGAAATGATCACATTATAATTATTGAGATATTTCGTGCTTTATAATTTCAAGTTAGAGAATAATTGTTCTCCTATTTTAGGATTATAAAGCAAATGCTGATACGGCTAAGCGCGAACTAGATGGTTCAATGCGCAAAGGTCGTGCGCTGAAAGTACGCTTCGCTCCTCATTCATCGACAATCAAAGTAAAGAATCTTACAAGTTGGACATCTAACGAACTCCTTGAGAGAGCCTTCGGTGTGTTTGGCGAAATCGAGCGTGCAATAGTTAAAGTTGACGACAGAGGTAAAAGTACTGGTGAAGGAATTGTCGAGTTTTGCCGAAAACCTTCTGCTCAGTTGGCCCTGAGAAAATGCACGGAGGGTTGCTATTTTATTACAGCGTAAGTTAACAATTTTTAACAAACTTTTTGACAAATCCCCAATGCCACGCTTGTTTGATGTGTTCTAATCTACAAGTGCCTAATAATGATTTTAGGGGTATAGAAAAATATAAGTTTCACATAGGAAACATGGTTGATTAGTTTCATTAATCGCTGTGTGCTGACTCGTGAAATACAATTTATTATGAAAAAAAAAAGATTGATATAAACAGTGAAAACGTACATAAAACGTAAAAATTTCTCTTTCAGATCTCTTCGACCAGTAGTTGTTGAACCGTTTGAACAGCAAGATGATGTGGATGGTTACCCCGATAAAAATTTACCGCGCAAGAATCCGGAATTTTTCAAAGCACGTGAGATCGGACCGCGCTTTGCGCAGTTAGGTAGCTTTGAGCATGAGTACGGTACAAGATGGAAACAATTGCACGAATTATACAAGCAGAAGGAAGAAGCACTTAAACGAGAAATGGCGATGGAAGAAGAGAAACTAGAAGCCCAAATGGAATTCGCCCGATATGAACACGAGACGGAACTTTTGAGAGAACGTATGTATTCTAATATTAATATGTAAAGTACTGTCTCTTCATTTATAATTATATAAATTATCAAATCTTATGTCACAGAACTGCGAATGCGCGAGGCGGATCGCGAAAGGCAAAAGAGAGAATGGGAAATGAAGGAGAGACAGGCTGAAGAGCAGAGAACTCGCGAAGAAGAATTAAGACGGCGTCAACAAGAAGAAATGGCAATACGTATCAGGAGACAAGAAGAGGAATTGCATAGACGTCAACAAGAAAACAATTTATTTATGCAGGTGCGTTTAATAATACGTTTAATAATTTGTTTATTTACTATATTTTTTTGAATCCACAGATTTAAGATTTCAATTATCACTTACTGATGATTGTATCTTTTTATATTCTAGGAACAAGCAATTCGCAGCGGTGGTGGCAAAAGTTATGATTCTGTCAGTAACAATGATCGTGATGGATATGGTCAATCTGATGGTAAGTAATGAGTTTTTATTTTAGGAATAGAATTTAAGCTTACGAAGAGATGTAACTATAATAGAGCTGCAACCTATGTATATATTACATATATTATAGCTATATGTTGAATATGTCTAAACTTGCCGCTAGAACTATCACAATTTATGGTTTTTTTCAGCATTGTTATAATTTTAAGTCCTTTATCTTGTATATATTTTAACAATATATTTTTGTTCATTTTTACAGGTGGAAGCGGCATGCCAGTGGTAATGTATCTCTTTCGTTTACTATTTTCTTCTATAACTTATTATATTACAGCATTAAGTTTTTTCTCGTGACAATTTAACTTTCTTTTCTGAACATTTTTTTTCTTCTTGGGCGGTACAATTTCGAAATATACCCTCTCGTGCGTTTTGCGCAAACCTCCATTTATTGCAATGAGCGGAATACTGTGTCGTGCATGACGAGATGCAATTGTTTATCATGGTGTATAACACCATAAAGTTAAATTAGGAGGGTTGATAAACCCTGATATTATCCCCATTGAGCATGCTCTTCAATATAAGCAGAGTTCTAATGTCTGCAAAATCAACGTATAATATTTATTATCTTATTTTAAATTGAATATATTCATGAAAAAATACATAAAAATCTGTTTTGGATACATTTATAACATGTGGAGGTATCAATAATGTGCATATATTTAGACAATGAGAAATGATACTTCAATACTACTTGAAGTGCCAATATTAACACTGATTTTAGTTACAAATTCTAAAAAATATCTATTAACCGGCATTGCCGTTTGCAAAGATCTGTAAACGATTATATAGCTATTTCTGCTATTTAACTCCAAAGCATATTTCTACTGACGAGGTACGCTTTTGTTTTGCATCTAATCTTGATGCACGAATATTTGAATTTATATGTGATCTACTGTTCTCTTCAAGATGCGAAATCTTTCATCGAAAGTACCGATGCTAATGACTTTATACTGAAAGTTTTGCTCAAAACCTCCGACTTCTATGTTATATGTATGAACCAGCATGCGAACAGCGCAATATATAAATTTTATCGCAGCGTTGACGCAAATTAATGAACTGTGACTTTCATAACAAGCATTTTACTACTCTTTGCTGCAAGCATTGCAGCTAGAAATAGCGGCCATAATAATAATCATCACCATTAATCTACTTCAATAAACGAATAAAGTTTACTTAATAAGTTTTACCATATATCGAATCAGTTGTTAATATATATATTAATAATTATTAATATATATACATAGGGGACATTCTAGACAGATATTCTGTCATAATGTAATATTCTTAATTTTTCGAAATTGACTTGAATGATCGCGTACCACACTTAGCCCATATACGATTGTAATATATATATATACACATATTACTAAAAATATATTACAATCTAAACTCTATGCCTCCGAAAGTGGTTATATATATCTACAAATATAATTGCCATATTGGTTTCTCCACATGATTGCAGACAGGAGACTCTGGCCTGTTATTCTGTAGCCTTAAGATCAATTTTATTTACTATGGAACATTGATACATTCATAATTTCGTATCAAAGACCTTATTTTTTTTATGATAAAAAATGAAAATAATGTGGCAAAAGATTCATGAAATAGTACTGTTCCATAGTAATCCTGACCAAGAAGTGCCTAACTAGACTTTTCTTCTAAATAAGTATATTGAGTCATTACTTATAAAAATATTTCCAAGGAAATTTAATCGTGCATGCACATATTTCTGCAGAGTTTTCCAGCTAGTTAAATTTGAATCTTGTTTATTTACTCTAAACTTTAACTATAATCTTCAATACTTGGAAACAGCTGTTTATGTAATGCCCATGCTCTTGCATATTTTGACATATGCTCATTGTAGGAATATTTTATACATATACTGATTCGCAATATGATACATTTTTTTGAAGCATTACGAGCACAACAAAAAGCTTGCTTCGAGACCTTGATCACGCCTCTTTGCTGCTTGGGTTTGTACTCGGAGTTTCAAAATTATGTGGAAGCTTAATGACAGTACTTTACTATTAAGCAATGGAAATTATTTTCAGTGTTTTCTCTCTAATGTGCGAAACTGATTTATTATATGATAAAATGAATTAACCGTTTTTATTCAGAGATATTCATATATATTTATTAGGTTTTTATTATTCTGATTACTCAATTATTCACGAGGTAAACTCGTTTATAATTTTTATCGAATATCACTCTATTGGGGTTGGGGAATTTAAAAAAAAAATTTCTTCTATTTAGGTCTACACATTACATATACATAGAATATATAGGCGTACAAACTTGCGTTTGTACTATGTTATATCTACTAAACTGAAACACCGGCAATTTCTGCTTATTTATTGTGTGCTATGCAAAATGAAATGACTTATTCTTATATTGTAAGATCTCTAATATTTATTAGCTGCATTATTATCAAAATAGCAATAATTCATATCGTTTGATCTTAATCGTGCTTCAACTTTAATTTGAAATTCAACTCCATAATGTAGAGTGTAATATTAAATATAATATTTTGTGAATTATATTCAATGTTACGTTTCAAATACAATTTTCAAGTTTTTATGTTTTGAATTGAAGTCACGATTAAGAAAAGTTTTTTTATTGTTTGTGTGCGATAAAATTACAAAATTTCGCGTAAACAACTACACTGATATTTATCTACTCGTATACAAACAACAAAGTCTGTCTACGTTGGGCATTCTCTTGGTCTGATTAATGTCACAGAACATATCCGCCAAAAGAGATATTTTAGTAAGAGCGCTGTATTTAATGCAGTCTACTGCCATCAACACACAAACAGCAATCTAACATTGTGTTTTCCCCTTTCTTTTCTATGTGATTTGACGAAAATTGACGATGACCTGTGCTGCTGTCAAACATGGATGGTCGCCCTGAATCATACGGAATGTACTTACGGTACATCCGCAATTTACACGCACACGCGTATCGTGCGTTCCTCTGATGTGAACGACATTCTCATCAATGATTAACAACAAACTCTCATCTTCCCTATACGATTCGTATTCTCTGCGCGTTTCTCTAGGACCCAAAATCATTTATGGACGCGTACAATATGGACCGCGGTAGTCGCGGGGGCTATAACGATGATCGTGGGCAAATAATGGATTTAATGGACATGAGGGTTGACATGGGTAATATGGGTGGTGGTCGTGGAGGTAGCGGTGGAGGTAGTGGACGTTGGCAAGGAAATGATCGAAATCGCCCAGATGATTATCCCACCAAACGCCGACGATATTAACATGCGCAGTACAAAATCTTACTTTGCTGATTTCTTGACACTCTGCAAATCATATTATATCCTTCATTCCTCACTTTTATATTACTTGATAATCAATGAGGCAATGGGGAAATAGTGTTGAGAAAATATTTATAAGCATGATGTTAGACATCGATGGCATTAATATACCAATTTGAGAAATTCGACCTGCAAATGTTTGGATTTAATGTTTTGATACTTTGACAGATTCTGTGTCCTCCAGATGACATTTCTTCTCGAGCACGTATTTCGATTGAAATATCAATAACGCTATTGGTGTTAAGAGAATTAACGTCATCAGTTGTATGTTTTAGAAAACTGCTTTAAATTTCTGTTTTGAGATTCATGCAAAATATCAATTGAAAAACAACATTCAATATACCCGATATTTTTTATTGGACACAATTTATTCCGCAATTTCATCATCAAATCATGACTTAAATAATTCGAGTCTTACTTTATAATTAATATGTGTATTTTGTATTTACAGCTGCGGTTCACTTGACGCTACAATACTTCAAAGCGTAGATTTTTTCGTTGTGATTGAATCGAACGCTTCGAAACATTGTAGAATTGCCAAGTAGATTACAGCCTATAATATGTAAATATGAACGAAACATGATATATGCCCATAAATATATTAGATAAAATAATTTGAATTTTCATATTACGTTTATATCGCAAATATGAGATGCATACATTTATTATGAAGTAAGATTCAAAATTACAGTTTATTTAAAGATCTTAAGAAATGTGAATAACGTTAAGATGATATTATAATCGTTTATTCTACAGTATGTTTTTATTTTGATTATCATTGCTTATTAAATCGTTCATTCTAAATTTGTATTGTATCATTTAATCATTCTTTAGTTAAAAACCATACTATACATTATTTATCATTTCAAAAGTTATAATTAATATTTTTATTAACTAGACCGAACTTTTCTCATTTATTATTTTATACTCTTTATCTGAATTATGAAAATATCAATGTATAAGCGATGATGCAAAGATGTCATAACTAGAATTTAATTTTTCAATCGAGACTTGCAATACATTTGGTTTGTTTTAAAAATTAGTATTATGTTGTAATAGGTATGCTGAGTGTGATTGCATCGTAATATGCAAATTTATCAGTTCTTAAATATTCAGTAATTATCTTAGTATATAAGCTATACATACATATATACAAATATATATACATATATACAGTACACATTGCAGTATTTGCAAATATAATATCCAATACTTTGTGGAGAATCTTAATCTATAGCAGCGTGATTAAAAAAAATAAAGGTATATAATAACAAACTTATATATCTTAGCCTCTAATATCAATCAATATATTACTTTTTCTTCTGTTTGAATTGCATACATAATTGATCTTCTTTGTGAATTATAGATTACAATGTTTGCTACATGAAATATTGCATAAAATATTTGATGGTCTTAATTTTGCTTTCAGTTCAACGATTTTCTTATATCTTCTACATAGGAAAGGTTTGATATATTGATATTGTCAAAGAAAGTTTTTAACAAATATCTTTGGATGTTATATGATTTATTTCTCTTTGAAAAATCTGATAATTTATTATTGTATTTTATATACAACTTGGAAAAGTTACGATTTATAATAGTTATAGAAAAGAGAATATACGTTATGAAATATACAAATTAAAGCATTTTATAGAAAATGTCGATAGAGTATTATATACTGGTTAAAATTTTTTTAACGTAAATTTCCTAATAGATAATTAATATAGTTGAAAAGCTTTCAAAAAATGTTTTGAATCTGGATTTATATAATTGTATTATTGTAATCGTCATATTTGAAATTTCCATTTTTTTATACAATGATATAAAAATCTTACATTCTTTATAATTTAAAAGTAAATAATGTAAAAGAGCTTCAATATTATAGTACCCGCGATTCAAAGATCTTATATGATTTTTTTTTTCATTATTTGTACTATTGGCAAGTTTCTATTACCTTGATTCTTTAAGAATCGTTATGGATAATAAGAAAAGTATTTTCCATCTTCAAGAATTTTCCACGTTCCAGTGCTTAATAATACTTATTTAGAACTGAATATAATTAATCAAGAATCTTTTAATGGAGAGGAGACTACAATCACAAGATAGGCTTACTTACTCGAAACTGCTAATCAATGAACTACCTGTTAACGAGGTGAGTAGAATTTGTTGAAACTATTATGCGTAATCTTATTTTAATCTTCGGGTGGGACGTTAAACATTAAGCAAAAATTACAAAGTGATTATTTGTTGACTCCCTCACTTCCCCACTCAATAAGAGTCCTATTGTTCTTGTTATGATTCATTATATTATGCGCTAGAGAGGGAAAGAAAGAGCAGACTGAAGATTACTTTGTAACATTTGCTGACATATTACTGTTGATTGGAATTTATTATAATATGCAACTAATAATATTTAAATAGGTGATTTTATCTTCGACTCGCTTAAGAAAAAACTTTAAATATTATTCTAAATAAATATATAATAATTTAAGCACTTATCAGCCTAGACAGCACTTCTTTTCACCTATGACAACCACAATATCTGGATATGTACTTTGATGAAAAGGTTGTCTTGGTCTAACTATTGAAATCTAGGCTGTGATGACAGATAATCAATTAAGTAATAAGTCTAACAAATTCTGGCTTTGTGCCACTTTTAGTGGCAAGAAATACTTGCGATGAATCTTTTCTATCAATTCTGACAAACGGTTTTATTATATAGCAACGATCGAAAAACGAATTTCGTGAAATGGTAAATAGGCATTGACTATGATTTCATAGGAAGGAAATATTTTTAACACACAAGCATATTTCAGATAAAAAATGAGAAATGCAAATATTTGTAATTTACTAATTCTTAAAATACGCAGCTTTATGAAATATTACATGATGATAGAGTGTATGTGTAAAAACCTGAGAAAGTTCAGAGATTTTAAGAAAATCTGCATGGTATTTTGATATATTATAATTTTATCAAATATTTATATATATTTTTCACGCAAATTTAAACAAGTTACTTATGATTACTTGTTTTTTTGTCGTACTGTTAAAAAGAATTGATGTAAAAAAATTTTCGTTGTATCTTGAATATTTTTCTGAGGTTTTTATATATTTTTATAATTATTACCATATATGACAGAAATTAAAATATACTAAAAATTTGTGTCGCCTAACAAAATTTGCAATTATTTTACAACATAAATTAAAAATTATCTGTTGAGTATATCTAATTTATTTCAAATATAGTAAATTGAAATATTTTTTCTAATTAACAATACAATTTATGAACTGCATAATATATTTATGAATGCTACGAACGTTTCAGTTTATATTTTAGGACATTGCATACATTTTATGGTCTATCTATGTATAATAGTTTTATTAGATTTCTTAAAATATTTCTTAGCTTTTTAAATGAAAGACATTTTAGGAATCACATATATATGTGTAACTTATTAAAAAAAAACTTATCTAATACATATATACATATATGTATATAAATAAATAATTGTATAATATATTTTTAATTACACGTCGCTGTTTTTTATGATATAAAATTCAATTAATTTCAATTAATATACTTGTATTACATTCTTGGTGTAAAAAATTCCGGTGTAAAACAAATAATTATCTGTTAACTGCTGTACTTATTAAACGATGCATATTTTATAGGTTGATATTAATTGTACGCGGATCCAATTAGAACTGGAATCGCCCTAATACATCTTTAACAATTATATATTTATAATATGTTGTATGTTTTCAGATTGCAGTACCAGGTTGATCAAGAAAATACTGACAAAATATAGGTATAGTTTTCCATTTTTTATAAAATATTCCTTAATAGTCTTAATTAACTTTACATATGTTAATCAGATTCTAAATACATGTAAAAGTACATTGACAGTTTAAAGTTTAAAGTTATCGAATTTGCAATCGGATATTTCTTTTGTATAGACGTTTTTGGAATTCTTCCTTTAATTTTCGCTGTGTATTGTTGGACTTTTTACGTAAAAGTGCATGTAAATTTTTTCATCATTTTAAAGATCTCTAATGGACAAATAGATAGAAATAGATGTACTAATCTCATCTAAAAAAAGTCTATTGTAATTGATGAATATTTTTTGTAATATAATACAGTTGTAATATAATTTTTTGTAATTTATAGTCTGATACCGTGAGACAATCTCCAGGCTTGACGTCACTTACGAAGTAATGAACGTTTTGTGTCCAAGGTTTGTATAATCTTCAATTTCTCTTTCATCATTTGCGATTATATTCTTTATGTTAATTCTTATTAATTTAGTTGTGATGAAAGATTGCATAAATGATTCTAATGATTTTTAATATCCAACGTGTACTGAATAACTAATTAAAATCTGATTTATATAACATGATAGGGTTATACATATATCGCTAACTTAGCTATTTTTTATTTTTGTTCTAGAGGAAAGTTCGTAATGAGGACGACGACACGTAAATTGGTTTGATACATGAAATATGGATTATACTTTAAAGGTGAGAATATTATTAGAAATATTTTTTAATGTACATATATAGGTTTAAATAATGCAAACTATGTAAACTATAGAGAGAAAATTTAATATTATAAATATATATATATATATATCAACTTTAATATAAAATATTATCAAGACTTGAATGATGAAATACTTTCGGGTCTGAAGCCTGATGTAAAAAAACTTAACTCCAACGTGTACATTTTTTTTGACTGAAGCAAGTCTTGAACTATATCTTACTCAATTGGTTAATTAATTGTCTACAGTTTTTTATATTTTGTAAAATATTTTGTACAGGGACTTACAAGGCGTGCTCTCTTTCAAGAATGTTTTCCAGCAAGTAACTGGGAGGCTACTTTAGCTTTATTTAGAAGTAAGGTAAATTGCTTATCATAATTAATGTATTAAACTTTTCATTTTTATAGAAAATCAAAATATTAGATAAAAAATCAAATTGCATTAATTTTATTAATAATAATTTATAAACTTTCCAATAAAAAGAATTTTTATTAGCATTATATTTGTGGGAGGTGTAAGTAAATATAAGTTACACAAACGAAATTTTTATAATTTTGTATTAGAATTGAACTGATGAATAACTGGCTAGAGTCCTGAATGAAAGATGAGAAAGTATTCGTTCACATACTGATTTGTTTGACACATTTCAATTTTTACCGTGAAAATTTATTTACGAAAATAATCAATTTTTATTTGTTACAGCATTCTATGGGATAGGGGCCAACAGTCGAAACTTAATTATTCAAATATTCGTACTGATATTTTATATTTGAATAAATATATTCTTTTATTAAAAATGTATTAATAGATTTATTTGATTGAATTATCTTTACCGTATATCATAACATACCATTTAGCGGATATGAGAACTAGAATCAGCAAGAGCAAGGACATCGAGACAAATGGATATTGATATTTTAAGACATTTTAGAAAAATATAATAAAAATGTATATATATCGTGAAAAAAGCTTTGACAAAACATTTTATTGTTAACCGCAGAAAAAGCCATGTACACTTTCACACAAAATCGATCATAGTTCGATAATAATATTGAAAAGTTTATAATTGAAATGTACATAAATATAAAGACGACGATGATGTTGCACGTTCCTTTCATATGTGCCAGAACTGTAGAAAAATTATCTCGAATATTTTTCGCAACACTCGTTGAACAACTTATTATTCGGTGATGATACGAGCGTATATATAATATAGTTCCTTTCCTTCATTTAGTAAGATGACGATGCTAATTGCGTTCTGAGGTGCGCTTTTATAAATTTCAGAGCTTTGACTTCACATGAGATGCGATATATTTAAAATCGAATACACGGCCGGAGCGGGTGGAAGGAACGATTTTTGGTGTTTTGCGCTTCTATAAATCTATCTAATCCTATATACTTTTAGCCGCGGTCAAGTGCCATATAATATATTTATATATATATATTTTTTTTATTGGTACTATCCGAACGCAGCACGCACCTTTATTTTTTATATCGCAAGTTAGTACAGATTAACAGTAGCGATTAAAATGTTCACACATTGCGTGCTCTATCGTATAAGTCTCTATTTTCTGTAATTTATATAATATATACCTCTTTTCTTCTAGAATTCCTTTGCGATGATCTTAAATTTCTTATGCGATATTTTATTCCTCTTACTATCGTATTGCTCGACCAATGCCTCGAGAAACCTGCGCTCAACTTGTACCAATAAAATCCGATCGTCCTTCGGTTATTTCTTTCCTCCCATCGTTCAACATTATCTCAATTATACTTTTATCTGTTAATACTTATTAAATATTCTTTAATTATTGTAGATCACAGACAACTTGTTCTTAATTCATAAAAACAATTCAATTATCTTTTTTTCCTCATAGGTTACCGATGTGTGTAGAATGTGTCTTTCACGGCGGTGTATCGTGTATGTGTTGTGGATATTGCTCGGTACGTGTATGCCCGCGGAAAACAGCACGAATCCCGGAAACGTAAACCGATGTCGAGCTATAATTACATATGGTCTTTTTTCCACATCTCGCCCAGTTTATTGCCGCATGAAACGCCAATATTTTCAAGAATGGAAACCCCAGGTAAATTGTAAATAATCAAGTTTATACATTTTCAATAAAGTACCCGAAGTGTTCCGATAGAAACACTTTAACAAAATGCTCACGGGCATTTGCAAGTATTACTTGGATACTCCCAGAGTTTCCATGCGGCAAACGTTTGGTCGATACCCCAGGCGAAGTTAACACTAAAATCATAACGTAGCGTATAACTAATTATATTCACGGCCGACGATAATAAGACAAGCCGTTTTTTTTTTAAGTCTGAGGAGTAGCACGAAGCTCATTACGACTGATATTATCGAAATTTATTTTAAACCATTGGGCACCAAGTACGTTTCACCCTTTGAGGGAGACTCGCTAAAATCTATGCAGAGCAGCTCAATCTTGTCAAATATAATGTTAAAATACGCATAATGATACATTAAAAAAAAATATTTAGCGATGCTAGATCTGCTCTCAATATCTATTTTCACTTTTTTGCTTTCTGAACGAACAGCGCATAATTTCTCTCGAAATTTTTTTTAACGCGGAAAGCGCACCTAAAAACAACAAGCTCTATCTCGGTTTTGTCTTGAGAGAAGTTTTCTCGTATTATGTACCGAATATTTCTTCGCCTTATGCACTCGTATCGATTTAAATGCGCTTATGTAGCAGTCGTAAGACTCGCGAAGGTACCTACGTTTCTCCGTGCGTGTCGGTCAGGTACCTGAAAAACGTTAGAATTTGTGCGTGTGGAGATCATAGTACATGGACGAGGCCGCAACGGGGTGCGGGGGTGGACATTTGCGAATCGCGCGTATTTTTTTTTTTACTTGCAAAAGCGTGTCGCCAGTTAAAGTGGAACGGACGTGATGTTACCGGTGTGTCTGATAAAAGTGTCTAACGATGCACGCGAGTGGACGCATCATGATCACACAGCAAGCGAATTACCTGATAATACTCGTAATGTTTAACGGTATTTAGCTCATAGTTGATTAAGTTCTTTAAGTCCATAGCTAACGCGTGACTTTAATCTACAGATAGCGCGTGACGCCGCGAGTAGAACCTCGCCGCGTGTCTTTCCCTCTTCCGCGTTCTCCAGATGGACGTCCGTTCGGTATCGTTGAGTGAACCAGAGGAAACGTAACGCTCGGTATTGCGCTTCGTTGCAAGTTGGCATCGGTCGTTTTGAGAATGGCACGAGTCCTTTGAGATTCAATCAGTTAATGGACATAGATACGCTAAAGGTGGAAAAAATTTATCGTTTATGTAAAACCGATAACGATAACGGCTTCTTAAAGTAAAAAAACGCGCGTCTTTAAAATCCGTAGCGTGATGCCGCGTAGATAGAAACGTTCCAGAAATTGAAGGACTTGCACAGGCAGATTTATAATCCGCCGTCAAATTCATCACTTGTATTACACACAGTAAAGTTTTTAATTTTTTACATTCATTTAATTTATAAATAGGGCAGATTTTGTTAGTTTAGGACTTGTGCTGTTTCCAAAGCAACCGACTATATTCCCTTTCTACGCAGAACGATCGCTTACTGCGGCGGGTACATCGTGGAAAATCGTTTAAAAATATACGGTGTACCCGAATGAACGCTACGTATACGACAGTAAGGACAGATCCTTCGTACGTTACGGAATGCAATATACAGGCACGAGATTCGCGAGTTGATTTGATCGCGAATCGCACTTAGACAAGCTACGAAGAAGGCAATCGTGCGAGGTAAATCAATCTGGCGCGCGGAATAACGACTGCCGCGTGCCAACATTAAACATTGCAAGAAACGAAGAACTTTTCTGGCGCATACGAGCATCGCACTGAAGATACCGTGAAAGGACTGCTGCCTCTCTGGCACGAGCTGCGACAGAGTTATCGATACGCACGACTTCGCAATTATTGAGCTATCATCGAGTAGGAAAAAGTATGTCGCGAAATATCGTCGTGTGACACCTGCAAGTGTAGTCGGCGTTTTATAACGGGGACAGATTTACAATAGGGAAATGGCAGATTCGTCAAAGAGGTTCCCTCGAATCATCATGTATGATTTGAGTTGCTCGAGAGAGTACCGAGTGTGCCTCTGGTTCACTCCGTGAATCGCGAGGGTGGATTTTTTAAATCGATCCTGAGACAGAAAGATAACTTGGCTCCTTCCTCGGTCAAGAAAGCTTCTTCGGCCACTGCCTCGCTTCTTCATGGACGGCGATGGGATCGCCTAATGTGGTCTCCACGAGATATTATTCAGACCTTGAAAATGTCGCTTCAAACTGCTGCTGTCGGCCCAGGGGGAGTTGAGATACTCGTCGTCATCATCTTGTTCAAGTTTCTGAAAGGTAAAAACAAATATAAAACTTCTCCTACTTAATGTTTTCTTAATAGGTAATACTATGTCGGGTTTACTTATTGCTTATTTTGATATGATTTGTTGCTTGAAGTTGTAGAATGAGATCGAATTATTTACGAGTTAAATTATTAGTTATAGTAAAGATTAACATCGTCATGAATCATCTTTCAACTTTTCCTACTTAAATAATGTTTAAATTATTTCCTATTATTTAAAAAATAATTCACATAATATTAATAATTGCACATATAAAATTGTATAAAGAATCCCAACAGGATTTAGAAGTATTATTTTATCTTTACCGTGTACTTTGATTCAGTTCACTCTCAACGTTTCGCATATTAGTTCAATTTGCGAATTTGAAGCCTCGCTGATATTCCAAACTCGCTCGTCTATGTGCATGGAACGCGAACGACCTTAATACCTCGGTTTCTGCAAGCTCGCGCAGTATTCGCGAACAGACGACCGCGAGAATTCGGGAAGGTAGGAGAGCTCGAGGGCTGTCGTTTGAAAGCTATGGGGAGAACTGAGAAAGGGAGGACTGAGAAAGCAAGGGTGAGTTTAGGCGGGGCTTGGGCGGTTGTTGGGTCAGAATCGATGTTCGCGTCCTTGCTTGGTCTCAGCGCGCGTGGCCTCTCTCACGCATTCCGTATAAACGTCGAAACCGCAAGTCCCCGTTTGCGTGAAGGCTAACTCGCGATTGATCATAAACACATGTGTGAATTCGTGCCGCACGGAAACGTGCATGCTTCGGGCAAAAATAGGTGAATTAAACAAAATAATGTTGGGAATTTGCTATGTAGGATAATACTTTTCTAAGCGCTGAAATCTGAATAGTCTGGATATTTAAAATTCCTTTTTTGATTCACAATATTTTATAATATTTTCTCTCTAACAAAGTCAAATGCTTTAATTTCTTTTGTTATTATTGAAAAATACCCACAGAAGGAATGAAAAGATTATTTATTATTTATTTAATCTTGATTGCTAATAATGCAATATGATTTTGCTATATTAAGAATAAAAATAATTGCACAAATTTAATATCTTTTCATAGAATAGAAAGTTTTTGAATATAAGTTTTTCAGAAAATTGAGAAAGACAGATAGCGAAATGTCATCTTCTTCAACTAACTTTCGTATTCGTAGAATAATTACAATTCTTATTCGTTTTCTCGCTGACAGATGACAAAATAAACTGGGGCGAAGTAGTTTAAGTAGTTTTACGTGAAGAGACTACTCGCTATTACATCTCCCCGGCTATATTTGTATAGTCAAACATTGTCACGCGTGTAGTTCTTTTCGAGAGTGGAACGGATTATTTGCGAATGTAGAACTCTCGCCCAGTATTTACTTAAAAATGTTTCGTATTTCCACGCCACACATATGTACATACATGTTCCGGAAATCACTTATAATTTTTTTTTAGAAACATTGGAAAACAACCTACATATGGGATTGATTGTCACATTTTCACAACTTTATTTAAAAGTAAATAACTTTTTGTCCAATGATATATTCAGGCCTAATATTATTTGTAATATTTAAGGGAAGATGTATTATAAAGTGCACGATGTTTAAAAATATCGTATCTACTTTTTGTTAAAAATTTATATTTAAAAGTTGTGACGACTGGCCCTGGTCTCCCTACTTGTTTCCACTTGAAAGATCGAATATGAGGAAATAGGGGTGTGTGATCGTTGCTTCTGTCGCTGCTTTTGAATGGTAGGTATGAATCGAGGATACTTCGGATAGATTACTCTGTGTATGCGGTTGAATGATGGTGGGAGAAGGTAGCGGCGACTCGCAGTCTATCGCGCAGCCGTTCGACCTATATCGCCCTGCATCCCGAGTCGCTATTTATAGATAGATGCGCCGGTAGTGTGGTTGAGAGCACTTAACTGCGCCATCATTTTATTATGTTGGTAACTTTTTATGAACAATTATTCTTATGGAGTTAATCGCGAATTAAGGAAAAAAAGTTTATGTAAAGAGTAGAAAAAAAAAAGGATTTCTCTACTATGACTCACGTATTTCCGTAGTGATTCATTTAACATTCTGCAGAATTCGTGAGTCAATATATCTTCGACGAATTTATCCTATCTCTATATTCTACCCACGCACATTCGATCAAAGGCACCTCGGGTATATCATATTCTCGTCGGAGGTCTCGTCGGATTGCTACAGTTCGGAATTTTCGGTTATTAAATATCATTGGACGGTGTGTGTCGTAGGATTTCTGTAATCGATTCCTCTGCAGACCTTTAGAATCCGCGGTACAATTAATCGTAATTCGAATCGTGCTGAAATAATGTAAACGTCTGATGACGAAATCGGAACTGCCATTAATGATATAATCCGACATGTACGTGATTTGACATATTTTTACGTACAACATACTCGACATCTTTTCAAGTCGCATTTATTCGTGTGAAACAATGTATATGCAAGTAGAAGTATCTCAGGTAGAACAAAAATTATAATGACATCGTATTGACATCAAAATAACGCTAAAGCAGCGATAAAATGACATAATAATGACATTTGGAATCATTTTGATATCGTTTTGACATCTTTGTGATTTCTTGTTCTACTCGGGATTCCATCGTGCATATGTTAAATGTTTGTAACATATTGATTGCTTATTTGTCACTAAAGAGGTTTATGTACGTTCCAGCGAACGTCTTTACGTACAATGTCCTCAGCACGTCAATATTCGTAAAATTTACTCCACTGTTATTGTTAAATGATACGTCCCGTAATTGACGGCTGTAGATACATGAATATTTTAAGATGTTTGTGAACAACTTGGCACGCCAATTCGATTGTTCGTGACTGATCAATTTTATACAGAGAGAGAGAGAGAGAGAGAGAGAGATGCTTGTTCGCATGGATTATCGAACACCTTCGGTTCGCCGCAAACCACGAAGGAAATTGACTGAATATTCCTATAGCAACATCATACTTGAACGTATAAACCGGTGCGGACTGCGGGATGACATTTACGCACTCAGCGCGCTATTTCTATAGCGAGTCGTTCATTCAGACGACGTTATTATGCCTGGCGTAAAATTATTGCATCTGAAGTGAAGCACTTAGACGGTAAAGTTAGCTCTTACGACAGCATAAATATCTTTACTGTAGATTACGGAAGCAGAGACGGATAAATGAATAAAGAGAGAGTTCTGCTTTATTTTAAATTGCGCCTTCGGAAGTTTTATTAATGATTTTTTATGTTTATATTTTTTATATTTGTTATATTTTTGTTTACTTTATACATTTTCTATATACTTATACGGAAAGAGAGAGAAGATTGCGTCGCAATAGCTTCTCTGGGGCTTAGACAGGATTACCATTCTCAGGGAATAACTTTAAATCGTCGGCGATTGCGGTTAAGGTGATTATGCCTATTTACAGTTAATGCTTGGAGAAAGTCTTTTCGAAGCTCTACCGAAGACCACGAAGACGCTTAAAAGCTTAGAGCGACAGTCAACAAATAAGATAGCGAATCTGACCAGTCTCTTTGCGTTTTGACACGTTTCCCAAATGCAATCGATACCAAGAGATTTTCGAAGCGATGCTTACCCCTGAACGGAGAGCGAGTTAGGAATCCCGTCAAGACTTTCCCTGCTGATGTCGTCGGCCATTGCGACCTTGAGTTGGTGCCCGAAGCTCGCCAAATCCTCCCTGAAGGCTTCACTTCCGGGCGTCAATGCACCGCTAGTGGGTGGCAAGGGTGTACCATCGCCTTCCCCTTCCTCCCCTTCCTCACCCTCTTCGCCACCTACGAGGACTTCCTCGTCTTCGTTGTAGATCTTGAAGTAGGCGATGGTGAGGTATATCACCGAGATTATGAAAGATGGTATCGGAATTGCCATCGCGTACACAAGGTTCATGTACACCTGAGGAAGCGTTTCAAACATGTGACCGGAGCTCAGCAAAAATTAATAATGCATCCGGGGTTTTTTTATCCAAACATCGACAGCGTTTTGTGGAAGAAATCCCGCGAACGAATTTCGACTGAAAGATTAATTTAATTACGAATGTTTTGTAATCAGTTAATCGAATTGCTGATTATAAAGTATACACATAAGGGAAACTATAATTTGATCAATAAGAATGAGAAAAACTATGTAGATGAATATTATATTTAGTTGTTAATAAACAAACAAATGACAGAAAGAGTAGTGAAACTGTACTGTGACTCGACAAATGGTAACAGTCAATGTATGATCAGACATCCATAGATATTTACATATTGAGAAACGATCAAGCGAGAAATGACCAAGAAAAGATCAAGCAACTCTTCCAATTAAGTATAAATCATGAAAAACGTTACTCGATATCACTATGGCAATTTTATTGCCAAGACACGCCCGAGTTGATCCTGTAAAGTGACCTTTTTATAAATTTGGCGGAAGAAGTCTCATGAGAGAGCCGTGTTATTCGCGCCACGTGATCCTATTTCTTCCTGTCGTCCATTCGTTCGAAGGATTGGTACTCGTGCAGCATCGTGAGCACGGCGGCGGGCTTTTCCGGGATCGCCGATGTTATCGGCGGTTTATAATAGCACGCCGGCCGCACACTTGTGGAAATTGGATTTCTGCGCGCCGGGAGAAATTTTCTTTTCTTCCGGACGGCGCATCGCACGCCGCGATGGCTTCCGTCTTTGTCATCGGCCGCCCATTCAACCGCTTGAAATGCATTGTCCGTTCCTCGTGCGGACGATCGCATTTCCGTCTCCGTTAACGCTACTTCGCCGTGCCCCGCGCTCGGAAAATCCCTCTTCCGCTTTGCTATCGCTTACATCTTCTACGTGCGATCTTTCGCATCTAATTCCAGTGAATTGATTCTCGGTGCAGACTCGGAAAAATCTCTTTTACGCTGATTGTCTTGAAATAGGTCATTTTTCAAGTATTTACAGCGTCGAAGTTTAAATTCGACGAAAATTATATTTCAACGTGTGGTTGAGATTATGAGAGATCAATAAAGTGGTGAATTCCAGAACAGGAATAAACGCGCGACTCATTTACAGCGTGGTGTCGCGATTAAAGTGACAGTCGGGAGACTAACTTTCGGGAGAGTAGTTTTGCGTGTTCCAATTACAGCACGATTCTGCACGAATTCATTACCGTGATCCATTTAATCATCTCATACGAAACAGTTTCGGTCGTATATTACGCCCTTCGCTCCCGATAGGCAGCCGCAGTATTGATTCTCAAGTGCGCGGCTCGTCCCGACGTTAACTCGGGCAAAAGTCACACAGCACTTTCGCGTGACTTGCAACATACCGATATACGGGGGTAAATCGCTAGCTGTAACCCGGTCACCGAGCATTGAAGCCACCGTCAGAGTCCGACGGATGCCATCGCGTTTGCGAAGGAATTTGTACATCCCGGATTTGGGGATTGAAAATAGAGATAGACGCGCGATAAGAAGGTCCACGCGTGGGAAGTGTGTACAGTAATGCCAGAGACCTGCCACATGTCGAGGTCGCTGATAACTATTCCGGGATCCACTTTCGAGTAGTAACAGCTAAAGTTCTGTCCTATGTTGGCGTACTGCCGGTAGAAAATACTGCAATTCAGCATTGGAGGGTATCCACAGCCTTTTACGTTGGGGAACAGCTTGGCCCCGGTGAAGTGCCACATGGAGTCGTTGCCCGTGAGACCTGCGAACTTCCCCTCGTTATTGTTCGTCAACGGGTATGCTCTCCAGCGGGAGAAACCGGAAGAACAAACCAAGACGGGGACAAAGAAAAATACTTATAATGACTTCGGTATACCAGTACTTTCGCATTCAGCGATGAATCGCTGAAACTTTATCGTAGAAAACTTATCTCTTTCTCTCGCGGAGTGTTATAACAGTTTTAGTTCTCTGTCTATTGGTTTTGTTAAATCCGCGCATTGTTTTTAACAATTTTTGCATGTAAAGTCAATCGGAATAATTTCTCACAAGGAAGATTTTTCGTTTCAGATAATAATTATAAAATATGAGAGAAATTTATTTAATAGCTGGAATATAATTATGAAAAATTGACAGTTATCAATAGTTTTGAAATATTGCTTTTACTTCAACCTTCTTATTATTCCTGTTAACCTTTCGATGGAATAACAGAATAGGATATTATAATTTCATGATATTTGTAGCGTTAAATTACAAACGTCTCTGATGCACATGTAAAATATCAATTACACGAATAAATAATTAGCTTCTCCTTTCGATTATACGTAAAACAACGTTTTTTTGAAAATAAATATAAGTGAATTCAAATGAGGCAGGATTGAATATAATCTCAAATCCTCAGCGTGAACACTTTGTACCTGTAGAGGAAGATTTCGGCAGTCCGTTCTCGTCATCCATGTTCTCGTACTCGCCTAAGGAACGCTCGTAACGAGGCACCCGCTTGTTCTCTTCGTCGTCCTCGACACTTCCTACCGCTCTGCCTTCCCCATCCGACCCTTCGGTCGTGTTATCCGGTAGCTTATAGTTGACGCGTATTTGCGTGCAATCGTACAGTTCCTTAGTGCAACCCTCTCTACAGGATGTCCATGAGCAATTGCTCGTACCTGGACTCAACGATCATTCATGGAAATTCACGCGACCGCGGAATATAATCCAAGCACAATATACACAGAACATTCGCGCGTGAATAAATAACTGGAGAATGAGTGACATCCAAATACACGTACACACATACAGCCAGACATACATCAGCTCGTAAGAACGAAATGAAAGCGTGAAACAGCAGATTAAGATATTAATGATTCCATGAAAAACAGCGCTCGGATAATTCTTTATGAAAATTCATGAGAATAAAGCTTTTAAAGCTCGCAACTATCAACAAGTATTATTTATTGAAGAATATGTACGAAATAATTGTTAGTCGAGCGAATTTTTGAAAAATTGTTATCCAACGCCGACGTGACGTTCGACGAAGTGAAAAACCAATATGAAAAGAATCATTGTTGCTAATTTGTTCCAAATATATCCAATCAACGCGAATAGACACACATTGCGAGGGGACAGATCCATCCAGTGTGAAACAATATCGGAAACGTGCATGCGCCAGAGGCGAAGACGATAGAAGCAGAGAATGTCGGAGATCGAACCGTCAAAAAGTGTTTTGCATCGTGACGTAAGTTGCAGGGATATTGACACGAGGCCGGTGCTCAATCGTGAAGAACACCTGCACCCTATTGACGTCCGTGAAGAGAAGAAAATTCAAGTGACGAAGGAGAAACGAGGGGAGACTCGAATGAGCGTGAGTCGCGGGGGTACCAAGAGCACCAAGACACCAGTTGCGTCGATCTTATCATCACTCGCCGCGGCCTTTCTCCTGAGTAGCGATTGACCAGTTCTTTCAATTCTTTATATATATTTTTTTATTCGACAGATAAGGTCGTTTTCGTAAATATTATTTGATGATAGCTAAATTGTTTCGTTGGTTTTCTCTTTATCTCCGGATCTTCAAAAGAAAAACGAAGAGTTATTAATCAAACGATCACTAATGATACATATTTTCTTGTGATTTAAGAAATGTCTTCTGAATTATGCAGAGAAACGTCGTTCTCTATATTTCGAATATACATGAATTTGAATGCCACATCGTCTAATAGCGAATTAAAATGTATAGGACAGTATTAAACTTTTATGTTCGGTATTCACGTATGTGTGATGGACGACCCGGCATGAAAGGCAGATGCGTGCCATTGGGGAATAAAAAATTCATAAGTTTTTTTTCTCTGTGTTGCAATCTCCGCAGAATTTATCGTGATCCAGAGCGAGTTAGGAAAACATTTCCCAGGCGGCAAGGAAAGACGAGGCAATCGCGACGAAACAATATTTTTCAATATTTGCCGTTATAATTAAAATCGCGATTGCTCTCATAATTGTTGTCCACGTGTTGATTCTTACGACTTTGCTACTAACAAAAGAGTGGATGCAATTGCTATTTTATGACAATTAAATAAATTATGACACGATAAATATTAAATTAAACGCGGAAACGTCAGCTGTCCCGTATGGATGTTCTTCGTCACTTTTGTTGAAGCCTGGAAATAGCCTAGCCAATCATTTATGAAACTTGCATATTTTGACGCTGACCTAATTCCGTAAATGGGAATTTACATCAGTTGCTGATGTACGTTTATCATCTGTTTATCGTCTGTCGTATGAAATATTTTTATAATAAAATAATATATAATTTTCTGAGTCATTTTTTCTACATAAGCGTTCTTTTTTGTTTTAAATTACGATAGATATCTTTTATAATGAGATCAGATGTAATTTGTGGATGCGATTCTTCCCGTAACTTTAAAAAAACATCTTTCATCACATACATACAAAATGACATATACGTTCATACAACAAACGCACATGCTTGGACACAGAAACAGAGAAACAGAGAAACTTGTACTGCGCGCGGAGGAAGAATCTCGGTAGAGCGAAGAATAGGAAATTTACAGTGTTCACACAACATGCAACGAGGAGCGACAACGAGAGCGAACAGGCGAGATAAAGGGTGCCATTTGTTCACCTCTTCTGGACTCAACGTCGATGGTAACACACTCGGCGGGTCGAGTGTCGAACTGCATGAAGATGGTGGTGAAGGCGGGGTCGATAACGAAGGGGACCAAGAAGAGGAAGGCGAAGAGGCTGAAGGTGCTGAGGAGGATGAAGAACGCGGTCGTGTAAAACAGCAGCTTCTGCAAGAACGTCTGCTTCTCCTTTTCGTCCGCCATCTCGGAGAACAAACGGCAGTGCTGGTATCGTGCTGGAGGCTCCTAAGCGACGTCGTCGCCGCCGCCGTCGTCGTTGTCGTCGCCGTCGTCGTCGTCGTCGCCGTCGTCGTCCTCGGCGTGCCTCCTGCTCGTCGTCAGACGTCGGACGTCGAAGAGACGGAACGATCTACAGACAATTCGCGGGTATTTGCCCTCCGTTTCTGGACTGGAGGTGCGAGGTCGAGTTTTCTTTGTGCGCCCCCCCCCCCTCCTCTCCCCCGAAAGATCCTCGTGAACGAGTTACAGAGTAACTTCCGAGAGATTAATTCTGTCACGGAGATTTCCGTGGATTACTAGGCGCTGAAACGCTTCCGTTAAAGGTGAGATTCTTTTGTACGCATTGTACAACAAGCGCCATTTATCTTGATCATCCTGAAGCGACATATCGATTAAACGACTTTTTTTTCTCTTCTTTTGCGACGTACATTCGGTCGAATGATGAAAGTGTATAATTTTTTATATTATCTAGAGGTTGTGTGATGTTGTTTCACAGTCTATTTTATGCTTTGGCAAACTAGGGCCACGTATATAGGGCCTGTAAATGGCAGTGGAGATAGGTGAAATCAATACTATCAGCAATGAATCTAATATGTTTTTACCGTATTCATAGATTGTAGTAATCTTTTTCTTTTTCATTGGAGAGGGGAATTAATAATATTTTATCTAGTTATTAAGACTCTCTCCGTTTTGTTTAAAACAAGAACGTTATTAAAACTGAGCATTATAAATATTATGACTTACAGTACAACTTCATAGAGTGCCTCTAATTTCAATGTAGGTTATTGCAGGAAGCAAAGTATTGGACAATTACGTGTCTCTAACTTTGTCTACGGTACTATCGGCTTTCGGGACAATGACGCGATCGTTCGATTCTCATTATAGATAAATGAGAGGGACAATGCCTATTAACATTGCATAACTCAATTTTCAAATTCTTATCACAGAGAAAATAGAAGATGTCTCGGTTTTATCATGGATATTTTATCGAGAATATTTTATCAAATTGCACTTTTTTTATATTTATAAAATTTATAAACATCAGAAAGACGGAATCTGCGCTTTTTAAAAAACCTGTCTGAAGCTTTCAGTATAAGATAAGAGCTCAAGATAAGATTGCTCCTCAGGTTTCTAGGCCGTCAAAGGCAATTTATGAAATTTTCCGCCGGAAATTTCTGACGTTCTGAAGAAAGACGAAATGACCGCTTTAGAACTGATTCCAATTCTGCGATCATCCGAAATATTGCTTTGCATGTTATTGAATTTTATTTATATGGATTATCGTCACATGCATGCACATTGCATGAGGGTCGATAAAGGATAAAACTTATGCTGAGCTTTAATACATTCACGTGGAGTCGTTTAATCGAAGAGATTAAAGACTTTATGTGTCCTTCGTGCTTGAAAATAACCATTTACTTATACAGTTCATCCTTTGTTTCATTCAACAAATTAATTAATGTGATAAAAATAAATTATTTATTCTACATAATAAAATTCTTAACATTACTAAAAATAATCTGTTATTTATCTAAAAAAAATAATAATTAATTCATATTGTTTACTGAATTTTAATTTAATTGCCAATCTTTGACGTATTTGACTATAAGATCTAATAATTGTTTTACTTATACTTTTATTGATAAGTTGAAATTTATATATATTTTTTTACGACATGCACAAAAAGTGCTTATATAACTTTTTTAAGCTTGCTGCGCTTGTAATACATAACTTATATCATGGAGTATATACCCTATTGGGTGGCGTGTCTTGATTGCAAGTCTATCTAACCTTTCCTTTGTCTAATGTAATTTTTATAGTACCTAGAATAGATAATAAAAAGCCACGATTAGTTCAAAGCTGTTAACACTTCTTAATAAGAACAAGTCGTGAAAGCGTTATCTTCTTCTTCAATTTTACTGCAATCACTAATATACAATAATTATAACCGTAAATATAAAAAATAATACAGCGTAATTTCTTTATAAAGAGAGATATGGTACTATATATTATCAATTCCATAGCGAAATTTATTTACGCATCTCTTTTTTAGTTACTTTTTTCTCATATACCCTTTTCAAGATATTGAAAGAAATAATTTCATCGACTATTTTTAATGACTACTATTTTTGCTATAAAATAAGAGAGAAAAAAAAATAAGTTTGAATCATGTTATATGTTAATTTTAGAACTACTTAACATTTTGAAAAATAATAATCAATGAAAAGCGTCTTTTTCGTGGATACTCCAAGTATAAGGCTGACGTGAATTAATTCCTTAGACGTAAACGTGATTTTAAAAGTCCCTCTTTATCGTGCAAATTTACCCCCATAGAGGCAACGTGTTATCCTGCATAATACTCTTCGAATGTTTATTCGCGAATAAATTTCGCTCAGCTCGCGAAAATTTAAACTCTCTTTTATGGGTTAATTAGCAATATTTTCAGCATTCTACTTCAAGGCGCCCCAGGCGATGCTAGATCTTCAAGCGATCTGAACCCCGAGAATCTCAATCGGAGCGAGTCACGCAAAGAAAACTCGATCAGCAGCTTTCGGGTCATCGGGGTCGACGTAACGGTACCCCCTATGTAGAAGATGCGAATGCATCAGGGCTCGGCGCCCTCTTCCTGTGCCCCCTCATCATCATCATCCACCTTCTGCTTCTTCCCTTCCCGCGTTCCTCGCTCCTCTGCCCTCCTGCCGATTTCTTCGTTCCCTACTTCCGCGCACTATGTCACACTGCAGTCCACCGTGCACATTTGTCCCCGTGACACGCGAATCGCCGCAAACGTTTTCGTTTTACGACGCCCCTGGCCCGTTGTCGAAGGACGATTAAATCGGGGGCGCGAAAGAGATGAAGGGGATGCAGGGGATGAAAGAGGGAGAGGGTGAGAGTGATGAGATAAGGAAACCGATATACCGTCCCGTGGATTTTCGCGGATCACGACGGGGCCCGCATAGCGTGCGCTTTCAGCGACGGACTTCCATCGGCAGACTTCCCACGGCAGAGCGGAGTCCGCGAGCGTGCGAGAGGCTTTTGTTCTAGCCGCGGCGCCGACGGATGCCGGGCTACTGCAATCGGTGGAGCTTTCGGGCGAGCTTATTTTCCAGCGATGCCAGCGCCAACGGCGGTACCTCGTCGTAGCATCGACCGCTGCCACCCCCGTCGACGACGACGACGGCGACGATGAGGACGACGACGGCGCGACCGCCGTCGTCGTCCGGGGCGGTCCCCGTAAGCTCCGACCACCTTGCGTTCCCTCTTCTTCGAAGGCGTCCCTCGCGCTTTCTCTCGCGATTGCCCCGTACAATTTATTGCTGTCTTGTTGGATAGCGCGCGCTGTTTAATAATTTATATCGCTATAACTGTCTCACGAGTTTTGCACGAATACGCGATATCGAAGCCTTCTTCCCCCTCCGTCTCAGATCTGTTTTTTGTTTTTTTTTCTCCAGTGGTAATAATTTAACTTTCTTCTTTTAGGGTGTTTTACATATTATTTAATCATGGAAAAAAGGGTAGAAACATTGTAATTTGGATTTGGACTGATTTTAGAGAAATATACAAATTTCAGTGTGCAATGAACTATAATTTGTATTTATATATATCAATACAAATATACATTTAATTTGAGATATTTAACATAATACAACTCTGAAAATTATATACTTTGTTTCTAAAAATTAAATGTTTTGATGCAATAGAAATGCAAGAAAATTAGATTTTTATTTTTACATTTGTTCTATTTTACGTATGACATAATTTTGCAAATTATTCTACAATATTCACAGAATTATCTTAAACGATTTTTGTCTTTAATATTAATGTCTCTATTTTTTGCTATACCTTTCACGTTGTTTCTTATTATTTATTCAATGTAATGTACCATCCTTTCAAGAAGCAATTCTATCGAGCAGTTCGATCCAAGAATTTCAAAGAATTGGTCGAGAAATAAAGATAATGCATTGCAATTACGTTGATGTTGAACGCAATGGAGACATGTATTCCGCCTTGCAGGGGGAAGTAAGAAAGATTTTATCATCGCTGTTCCAGCATTACGACTAGTGTATGCTTGAATCTTGAATTTTTAGATCCATATTTATAGTTATATACTTGAAATCTTGTCTGAAGAGAATACCAAATGAGATTAGAATAAAAATCCTTTTATTTAGAAATGTCCGATATAACGACTTGATTAGAGAAGAACTGCGATTACTCGGCTGAATATTCGACTATCCATAAAAATTTAACTTGACATTCAAGACATATCGATTAAAGGAGCGATACGTACTTTTTTCAAAATCGATATCAAGATTTATTTATAAAGTTATAAAGATATTTGCAATCCGAGTAAGAAACAAATTTATATCTCAGAAAAGTCTCAGATTTGAAGAAGATGAAGAACAAAGAGAAAGCATTATCTTCTTCATATACCAAATGCACTTTCCTTTTATCTGACGACTAAGTGCTGATATCCCTGTGGTTTAAGAAGGAAAACCAATAAGCGCTCCGGTCTAGTTGGAGTTTGGAACAGTGACGAAGTCACCGAAACGAAGTTAAGCCCTTCGCTGAAGTTCGCTTCATCTGATGCAAGATGCAGAAATTTTGAGAGAATATCGAGTGCCTTCGATGCATCGTCGATGGCTTCAATGACACAACCTCATTTCAAGTATTCATTCATTAATAAGTACGAGGTTGCTATATTCCTAGATGGCTCGGGGAGTTATTATTATCGTGAATGATGTAACGAACGATTCCAGACGATCGGCCGAATGGGGGTCTCAATATTAATTTCCGTCTGACGACGAAGAAGGCATCGTTTACCGCGATGCAGCTTCCGTCAGTCACTAAAATTGTATATATAAATGCTTTTAAGATTGTCAACCGTCTCGCAGCGGCTTCCATTAACACGACGAATGCAGTTTATTGTACGCTCTTCGATACTTCGCGTCGCAGTGGCTGCAAAATGTAGAGCACAGTTTGCATTTCGTGATTATCAAGTCCAATCACGTTTAAATTTGGTTAAAGAAATTGGATTTCGCTTTTGATCAGTAAAGAAAAGCGAGGTAGCAGCACAGAAAAAAAGAGATATGTGATATATTATAAAATAAATTGCTAAAAAACCAATATCTATTAATTTTTTTTAAGTTTGTTGAAAATAAAACTTTTACGATCCTCGATATTGACACATGGATTCGTTGACAATTTTAATTTTTTTACAAATTTTGAATACTCTTTAGATAGATGTAGATAGATTCGGAGACTTTTTTATAAATCTTTTACATTGTTTAGCCTTTTCTACTCTTGTACAATTAAGAACATTGTCGACCATCTTTATTAAACTGGAGGACTGACTGTACTTTAGTATAAAGTGCTCTCAATTTGAATGCAATATCTAAAGCTAAAAACTTCTTAATAGGTACAATTCGTTTTACAACACATTACGAAAAATTTATCATCTCGCTAATTTATTTTGATTGGTCCTATATTATATATTGTCCTATATTATATTATGTTAATATTTATTGTTAAGAATTAATAGAATAAACTTTAAAATTAGTATGAATTTTTGAATTGTATGTAGAGCAAGAAAAATATTATTTTTTATAAATAAAAGTTTCAAAAGAATTTTTAATATATATTTCAAGAAACTTATTAAATTAAACTTTTGGTTAATTTTCTGATTAAAATATATATTTTATCTTTACATGTAATGATTAGAGACACCTTATGATTTGATATAATTGAAAAATGACAATTGTTTAATTAATTTTTGAATACAGAAGTCATAAAAAAACTAATTGAAAAAAAACGTGCTCTTACGAACGCATTTTAACGTGAAAATATAGAACTTTTAATTTTTAATTTTTTAATTTAATTTTTAATTTAATTTTCTAATAAAAAATGCAGTATTACCCTTTTTCAAATAACTCTATGTTAATGCGGTGTTTTTTGTGAATGAAAATGTTTACGTGAATCATCAGGCAATAGTAAAGTCGCTATCGTACTATCCCTCTTTATCAGCGACATGGCACTAGGTGCCACACTGGCATACTGAGACAGATTGACCTTAACGATGTAACCCCGGGATAGTTCCAGGCTGATTCGTCCCTCTCACTCAGTCCTGCGGAAAATTGGCCGATAGCCAGTGAAACGAAATGTGGGCCGCTTGTTTTTGTGCCACATCGAATGTAAATGACGTTGCCAAGTCTTCGCTAATTGTCAGATTCGTACGAATCGGTACCAGTTCAACTTTTTGTTTTGGCAGAGATAAACTAAAAAAATTTATACCAATAAAAGTATATACATACTTTTATTGATATTATATATATATATATATATATATATATAGAATATCGATAAGGTCATGATCACAAGAGATTGATTGACTATAAAACTTTCGAATAATTTAATAAAATTATAATATAACAACAATGAGAGACTTAAATAAATTTTAAGAGTAGTTAGATTGTAAATCTTATATATGTATATCGTTATATATTTCTTCTTTTTCAAATCACTGAATGTGAATCAATTTCTACAATCATAATATTATTATAAAATTCAGTTTGTTTAGAAGCAAATCACATTGGATACTCGGCAATAATGTCCGATCTGTACAGAGAGGGGATTTCACGGTAATCCTATATCGCAACAATATGACAGATGATAAATCTCATAAACTTGCTTATTAATTCCTATATGATCAATTGGTAAGAGCAATTGATATAATACTTTTCTACATAAATTTCCATTTTAAAAGATTTTATTTCCAATATATAATTATAAAAATACCTATATTTTACCAGTGGTTCTATGACGCTTCCTAGTCGAATATTATCGAAAGAATAAATTTGGAAATTCCTCAAGTTAATAAAGAGACGAATATATATTTATTTGCATTGATATATGAGGCTTCTACATTTTTGTATAGAGAGCTCGAAATACGGAAAAGCCGGAGGGATGGATTATTGGAGATATCGGACGCCGTTTCTATTTATGGCCATGAATGCGCACACGAATGGATGCAAATATATCTGTCGGACGAGCCGGTGCTGTATCTGAACGATGCAATCTTAACACCCTTTCCAATTTCGACTAAATTAACGACGTGCTCGAAATTAACTGCACGCCGTTTGTTGTCGGTTTCTATCCCGAGCATGTTCCTAGGGACAGTTCGAAAGAACATCGATACAATCGAAGAAGGCAGCCGACAGGTCCGGATTGGAACAGTAATTAGGACATTCCTAGGATTCCCGCGCGTAATCAGTTCCTGCGAACCTCTAATTGGATCAGCGAGCCGGCGGAGTAAGCGAAGCGCGAAGGAACAAGAATCAATCGATCCTCCGGCTTTTTATTTCCCAGTCCACTCTTCGTGACGTCAAACCGTGCGAGAGAGTCATCGTTTCTTTCGCGGAGGATCGCCGTTGATCGAAACGAGACGGGGAGCGACGTCGAGACAATAGCGGAAGGAGCGCGCGGATGAACCGACTTCGGGGATTTCGATGTCCAGCGTGGGTGGTTCGGAGGTGGTCGTTACATCAGCCGGGACCTGACCGGGATGTCGGAGGATCTTCCGACTTCCATTCAGGTCAATCCTTTTACTCCCACAATCGCCGTGATGAGGCGGCCGTCGATCGACGCGCGTGGGCGGCTGACCGGTACGAGAGCGTGGATATGCGTGCCGCCGTGGCCTGCTCGCCGTGATGACAAAACGATGGTGTTGGTAGCAACGGGGGTGTATTGATTTTGTGGTACAATACGGCAACTGCGAGGTGGAGCCGTTGCAGCTCCAGTACGACCATCACACCGCCATATTTGTTTCCCTCAGCGGACCAGACTGCGGAAAGCGGATTTTCTGCGGTTTACACTCGCGGACTGGTGAATCGTCCCACCATTGCGTAAGTAACAGATTGAAGATCTAGATCGCAATCCCCGTGCAGTTCCGCGGACGTCCTCCGACCGTTCTCATCCCTCGCGAGCGGAGCGCGCGGACTCCGCAGCGCCGTAGCATCCCCTTCGGCTCGAGCAGGTGGTGAATCCGCGCACGGCGAAGCGTCCGCGTAAACAACGCGTGACGAGTGTTTGACAGGTGATTGTTTCACTGTGAAACTATTCCCGCAACTTTTTCCAAGGTGCGTCCGAACTTTGTGCATACACGACGCGCGTCTTTTTGCCGTTTCATCGGCCGTCGCATGTCGCGCGAATCCGCGACGCTATTGCCGGCTGATCAATGAGGAGAGCAAGATAGTAACGAGCCATCTCGCTCGTTTTTATGTCCTCGAAGATGACCCTGCTGGCGGCGATCTGTTAGTGAACCACCGTGGATTATTCGTGAGTCGTTATAATTTCAATGAGAATAGCTTGTGATACGGCACGGGGGATTTCAATGACGTGTACCGTCAGTGGATATGATTCACGCATCCTGTCAAGGAAGAAGTGATGCAACGTGGAAACAAGCTAATAAATGTTTTCATAAATGTTTCTTTAAATGTGTCTTCTCGCACGAGATTAAAATAGTGCCGGCAGCAAATGAAAATTGAATAGATCGCTCCATTCAATCCGTAATTACGTCTCTGCTGCAACAAATCAACGATACGGAATCTTTTCTTTTTCATCAGTAAGAATTTTCTTATTATCTTCTTTTACGTCACAAGAAACTGTTGTAAATTATAAAAGAACGGAATTGCCCGAGTGCGGTCAGGTTCGGTAAATCTAGGGTATTACCAATCATCGCGCGATCGATCGTTCATTCTTGGCTACAACACGTGTCAATCACGCGTCCGCTTGTTTGATTGAACGAAAAATCAAATATGTTTATTCTCCTCAATATATTTACAATATTTATTCAACATTTGCAGCAGTCTTTAATTCTCACAAAATTTATTTCATAGAAGGAAAAAGATTTAAACTAATTTATAAATCAATTTTCGATATAAAATAATTTTATCGTAACGTTTCTGTATTACATTATTTTCTTATTACTGCTTTATTTCTCGTCACGTGATAAAACATACGATAAGCCGTACATCATGTAGAGTTGCGACATTAGTCAGGATATTATAGATAAGTATCAGTAGCCTTCGCGTAACTAGATGTAAAACATGTTCTGTAACATCGGTAGGAGGAATATTACTGAGTGATAGAAGTAACGCTTTATGCTGGTCCACCGGTAGATTGAGAACACATACGGAAATATGTTCGCGTCGCGAAAGGTCTTTGCGCTGAATAATTTAAAACCAGGTGATCGATTCTCAGGTGAACCGCAGAGACGCGATAAACTCTATTCCAGTCGACCTCATTTAAGATTCGATCGAACCGCACAATTATACTGCATAACATTGATGCGCATTTTTCCCCCGACATTACATGTCTGGAATTTATAAACTCGTAAGTTTCTATAAAAAAACATTATAACAGAAAGGTTCTATTTTACAAATACCAACCCGACATTCTTTCACTTGGGCTCTTGGAAAATTGTTAGCTTTAGTGTATCCGAAGAATTCTTATTATTCTTTTCTTATCAAGAACTCATCTCCAGCTTAATCATGATGCAAGAATTATTTGTAGATCCAATTTTGCTTTATAAAAAATGCAAAGACACATAAGGTAATTATCGCGAAAATTGCCCGTGTTTTTTCCGTGCCGGTCGATATAAAAAATTGATGTTGACACGATTCCGGGTTGCGTGTTTCCGTGCGAATGTTGGGTGAGAGTCCGACGCGTGTGTACTATGCATTGGTGGAAAACCGCATAAAACTGGAGGCGCCATGCCGTCTATAAGCCTGGCGCTCAATAAAATTACATTGCGAATACCATAAGCCTCGTTTTGTTACGCTCTCCCGCAGCGTTTCTTTTTTCTCTCATTCTCCTTCCATTCCATGTGGTTAAACTGCCACATGTTGCGAAGGTCGTTAGTGGAAATGTGTCATAACATCGCGGCAGGTTTATTTTGTGTCATCAAGTGAGAAAAGAACTGATTCTTTCAGAAAAGATTCTGCATTACAAAAATATCTCTTGTGATCATCAGCTGAGTCTTACTTATGAAATCTTTGTAACATCAACGTTACAGAAAAGTCAGAAAGGGAATTACATATTGTACACTTACGTTTGAAGGAGATAAAATATTTTATGTGATTCTTGGAGAGAAAACATGTACTACGATATTAAAGAAAACACGTAAAAGTTTACGACTGATACACCAGTTTCCTTTTAGCACAGTCGCCAGAAATTGTTTTCAGCATTGATCTACAGGACGTAAAACACCAATATAAACGTCACGTAGTATTGTTTTTTAGATTACAGATTGGAGAGACACGAAAGATAAAGACAAAGTTACACCGCACTAGGTATTGTCGATCATTTTCACGGAACGCATGTGAAACGGATGGTTGTCGACCTAGTTTCGTTGTACCTAGACCTCTCAGGAAACTCTTTGCATAGGCCATCACCCGCGTTGCATATACATATAATCCATATTAGATGAATGCACCTGGGAATTATTTCGTTTCTCGACGCTTTAACCTACTTTACTCCTAGCGATGATTTTTTATGATTTCTCGCAGCATACTTGATTATCTTTAAAGTTTTCTTAGCAAAATGATTAATATCTTTAATTCCTAACCAGCTTAGTTTCTAATTAAAAATGAAAGTTTTCACAAAATGTAATTAAAGTTCAATTTAAGAGCTTTTAAATAAACCGTAAACCTTGAATTCTTGAAAATCAAGAGGAAGAAAAGTACATAGAATGTACTTGCTTAAAAGTTCATATTCTAACGTTCTCCAACTCGCATGGTAGTCTGATGACCCTCGAAAAATTTCGAAAAATCGCGACTAACTGGTCCGGATCGGTCGGAACCCGCCATCTCTGGAGTTCACCCTGCATCATCATCCCTTAGACGTTTTCGTGGTCATGACGTCAATTGCGGTAACGCCGCGCGGCACCGTTGCAGTCCGGCGACGCGCAGTCGCGCGGCACCCCGATCAATGCGCGTCTTCGCACGAGGGTGCCGTCGGCGCATATCGCACGAGGACCGGGACGGAACATGCGCGCAGATGGACTCGTCCTGCGGTAAAAAGGAGAGACCCGCGCGCGTGGAAACCTCTGACGTGGAATGTCGATGAGGCAAACTCGCGCTCGGATTTCTGCGTAAAACGAGATTCGATGAATTTTCACGATCCGCAGGTCCGTTTAACGTAAAAGTCGTGGAAGGTTCGAACCAGCGCTGCGTGGTGTTTGTGATGTGACGCGGAATGTTGCTCGCGAACGATTCTCGCGACGCACTAATTCTGCAACATGTAGAGAGCTAGTGCAGACAAAGAATATCAATCGCTTAATTTCCGGTGGTTAAAATGCTCCATTTCGACGAATAAAAACTGTCTCTGTTATAATAATTATCATTTTCCATTCAGATACAAGTGTTGTGGGACTCATCGATAAGAGTGCAGTTTTGGCTTACATAACAGCCCATAACAATAATAATGATACGCACGATTTGAAGATTTTTATTCAGTTTATCTTATCTGGATGTTAGAGAACTCAAAAATGCTCTCTCGCCTCTACAAAGTTGATAAGATTGTTGAAGAGAAATATTAAGAATCCGCGACGACAATTTATGGACTCTAGACAGCTGTTAAATCACCGCCGAGTCTCCTCCGATCTGTTCAAACGTATATAAAGAGGGTGTTTATTCAGCGAGCAGCAGTTACGCTTTCGCTTACGTAAGATGAATAAGTGCACATAGAGGATCGACTGACGAGCGAGTAATCTAATCGTAGCAGAATGCCGAAACCAGTCCCGGTGGAGAATCTGGTGATACCGCCACAGGATGGCCGTATCTGCGGCACTATCTGTATCTGCCAGATGACGATGGTGCTATCCTCGGTCGCGCTGGTGTATCTGACGGTCGCGATCTACATGCCCAGCGGACGGGCGTTTAAATCGGGCATCAGCGAGGTGCCGATGATGTGCACGACGATCCGAGCAGCGAACGTCGACAATTGCGAGTGGGGCAGCTGCGGCGAGTGGTGCCTGTCCAAGACGTCCGGACCGTGCGTGCAGATCCACGTGAATCTACGCAGGAACGGCTCGACGATCCTCCTGGCGAACTGTACGAACACGACGAACAAGACGTGCTACGGTATCGATCAGGAAAACGCGAAGAAGTCCAAGTGCATCGCGGACGAGTGTCGCAACTTGACCGGTACGTTTAATTGCTCGAGCGGCACCTGCATCAATATCACCGACGCCTTCGAGTGCATGTTTCACGACACGGACCCGCCCCTCAAGTGCTCCGGCCGCCGCGGCAAGATCACTTGCATCGACATAGACGGCCTGTTCAATTGTAATCGCGGCACCTGCGAGCGCATACGTACGCCCTACAACTGCGACCGCAGGTGCGTCGACATCCCGACCAGGAACAAGAACATGATCCTCCTCAGTGGCGACAAGGTGTACCTGAGCCAGTGCGAGCGGGCTATAGACGTGGAGAGCAATCGCGAGATTTGGCACGAGGATCGCGGCGACATCATGATGGCCTCCTGCTATGGGATCTTCAATTCTACGCTGGGCGTGGAGGCGGTGGACTGCATCAACGGTTCCGTGCTAGAGAAAGATCTGCTGACCGATCTGACGAATTTCACGTACTTGTCCTACCTGAATATATTCGCCACGAAGCCGCTGGACAAGGACAATCTGATCGCGCCGCCGGAGCAGAATCTCATCATCGCCAACGAGAGCCGATTGTTGATCAACCTCGAAGGATGTGTCAACACCCTTCGGGACGAGTGCAAAGATTTCCTTCACGAGTACGGGAAGGACGGGTCCGATCACAACGCGCGTGCTAGATTCCCGTGTTACTACGCCGAGGAGAACACGCACTTTGTCGTGACACGGTTCGATTTGGAAACGACCTATAAAGAGTTCTTGATCGCGCTAGTGCTGCCGAGCGTTCTGTTTGTCGTCAGTTGTCTGACTCTGATCTTCTGTCAGAGGACGGTCGTCGTCGGGGACGACGCTAAAATGAGGTTCAAGGGCACGCCCGGCACGCTGGTCTCGATAGAGAGAAGCGCGTCGGGCAACTTAGGGGATGCTGGCGGAGGAGACTCCGTTATGGCGCTCTGAGATCCGTCACGTAAGACATGTTTTCGGCAGAAAATAGTTGCGTTTTTTCAGGCATGGTGTTAGTTAGTTACATCGCCCCCAATCAGTCCCTTCACATTACAAAAGGTGTTCCATTAGACTTCCCATCTTGTAGTTTGTAATATTTTTTTATAAATTAATTTTATGTAATTTCCAGGTCATCTAACTTCGATAATATAATCATCCAAAATCATGTCTCTTCTGTCTTCTTCTTTTTGCTCTCATCCAATCATCTTTCACGAATCGTTTTGTATGACTGTTGTAGTAATTATAATAACCTTTATAATTAATTTATTCTCGTCATTGTGCAAATTTCTTTGTTTACGAATCTAAATCATAATTTAAATGGCATGACATAATATAAAGATATTGTAATTTTAATAAAATTAGACTTAAAGTAATATATGTGAATTGAATTATTTTTCCACGCTGCATTACTCTGTGAAATATTTTCTTTTTATCTTTCTACTAAAGAAAGATAACACGAGCTTTGTATGTGTAGAATATATCAAGATAAAAGATATATCTTTTTTAAATACGAGTGTAATAAAATTTCGTATTGTCATACTCATAAATAATATGTGAAAAAAAATCTGAAAGAGAATTAAAATCGAAGAAAGAATTTCGCGAGCGCGAGCTAATTATTAATAGAACTACAATCACTTTTATTAATGTTGCAATACAGATTTTAATATTGTGTTAACAGGCATTCCCCTCCTGGAGGAGAGTCCGGCTCGTCAGTCGATATTCTCCCTGCGCGGGTATTACTGAGGTGTGGGGAGGGGGGGAACGCGTGATAAAAAAATTCTCATCTTGCAATTCAATAAAACGCAACACGTACACATTCCTGCAAAAGTATTAAGAAAACAAAGTAAAAGAGGGCGGCGGTCAGACAAGAGAACGATCAAGAAGAATTTATCTACTCGCACTGCCTGCACTAAAATATTTGAGAGACCGCACATGCATGCTTACGTGACACGAGCAGGTATTGTCACGATAATAATTCCGCACGATTCTCTCGTCCAGAAGGAAATAACAGTTCAAGAGAGAAGATTTACTCGATTTAACTTTGGCGTTTTTTCACACACATTCGTAACTCTTAAGAGATTCCCCTTTTCTGATTGATTTGCCTCGATCAATAGCTAAAGAAGTCTTTAACAGCCAAGAGGCGCGCCTTGCTGATGGATAATCGACTTGAGACGAACTCTCGATAGCCTGCTTACTTAAACGAAGTTTAACTCAACGTAACCGCCACAAGTACGAGCGACGATGCGAGTAATGTAGCAATATCGACGAAAGTCGGCCTAGTCAAACTCGAAGACCTTCATCTCAAGAAGCTTCAAAGCTTAGAATTTTCCAAGATAATTCATATTTCTATATCTATATTCATTAGTTCTATTTAAATCTATAAAGTCGATTCTTACTCGTTGTTTAATAATATCTTGTCCAACTTTGCAAATTTTTGGAATAATTGTTTGACTATTTCATCGTATAATGTTCAATTTCACAAGTTTTTGGATTAATTCTTAAATAAATCAAGTTGTTTTTGTCAAAGCCGTAGATCGTTTAATCACAGCCTGCATCATATAGCTATAATATTTTATTCGTTAGAGGAAAATTATTTCCTCCTCCGCTGCAGCCATCGAACAAGAAAGAATCACGGTACAAGTCAAGGTATCGTAATTGAACCACAGTCCCTTCGGACGAGCCCCCCGATCGGCCGCGCGATTCGCGGCTGCACGCATCTTCCGAGAAACTTTTTGAGTAAATCGCGAGTAGGGTCCGCGTGACCCACAAACAGCCGCAATCATTGATTCGGACGAATCGACGGTGATTATGGGCGTTCAGGTGGAGGAGTCCAAGATAGGTGCCATAATCGAAAAGGCCAAGTTTTACACTTCCGTCTGCCTGGGCACCACGGCAATTCTCGCGGTCTTCGCCTTCCTATTTCTCATCCCGTTCGTCGTCGAGCCGGCAATAACCACCATCCTGGCGGATTTCTCGCCGCACGCGGTCGCCTGCGTTACGACGGAGCACGTGTACGCGGAGGGATTGAAGAACTGTTCGTGGGCGAGCTGCAGGGAAGGTGACTCGTCGATTCCTTTCACGTTTTAGCACACTGTCCGAACGTGACCGATGATACCGTTATTATCGTCATAGGTTGCACGTCGGCTGCGCTTCGCTGTCATCAGATCAAAGTCAACTACACCAAGCTCCCGTACGAGGAGTTTATGGCGAAGCCGTCGGGTTCAGTGCCGTGGGACGTCACCGAGACCAAATTCTTCGTGAACACGGAAGGATGCGGCTACCCGCCCAGAGTCAACTGTTCTCTTTTCGCGAAGAAGTACGCCTATGAAAATATGGGAAAGATATTTCCCTGTTACTACAGCAGAACGCATCCGGAGACAGTTGTCGCAAGGTACAACGAGGCGATATACGAATTAACACAATGCTTTCTTGCTTTTTGCATAAAACGCAGACGTTATTTTCGAATATTAGAGAACCGTATCGGTTTGCATGACCATCTATCTCTGATTAGCAGAGAGCATAGTCCGCTTTCTTGTGTCCACAGATATTCGTGGGATGAGAATCTGAAGCATCTGGTGTTGGCCTTGATTGTGCCCATAGTGCTGTTCGCCGCGACGCTCGGCGTTCTGTGCTACTGGTATTGTCCGCCGGTGAACAAGACCTGCGGCGGATCGAGTCGCAATCTCATGGACAAGTATGCTAGAAAGGAAGAGTAAGTGTATGTATGCATTGCCCGGTACGGGCTAGCAGAAACTGTATCTTACGGAATTACTTTGAAGTCACTATATGACTTCCTTGTCAAGAAAAAGTAGCAATCGAATATTATAAATGGTGCGTTGACGAAATCATTATTTTTAAAAATTGCATTACACACATTTTTCTCTCTCGTACGATTTGCAGAATTTTTGTTATCAAAGTAATTCCTCCATTTATCATGTGACTTTCGCATTTATTTCTGCATTTTCGTAATTTCTTGGTTTTTTTTTGTTCTTACAGCATCTTGGCAGAAGATGAATTCGAGGAAGACGAAGAGGAATACTGACTGCTACCAAGGGCTCACCCCCCGGCGCGGGAGTGATCCCAGCGAAATAATCTCCGAATGGCTCCAGCGTACTTTACTTTCTAAATTTAAGCGATCGAGCAATAACGCTTAGGAAAAATTCGCGAAGAGCGGGACAACAGATCCCGCTTTTTATCGGGTTTACTCATTAGAGTTATGTTTAACGCCACGTCCGAGATTTTTGTTCTTTAAATCTGATTCGTGCTTTCAATAAATGGAACGTATACCTAGGTTTATATTCCAGAAGCGACATAAAAACATTTATCTCTTTCTATATTTATCTCTTCCTCTCGATATTTCAATTGCACCAAGATTATATGCACTTATTATGTCATATGAAAGTAATGTCATATTCATTTGTTGGATCAGCAATCGGAAGAATCGCTTGCGCGAAAAGTATACCTTAAATTTATGATATGTAAAGTGGGCCATGAATATGAGAATTCGAATCTTTCAATTATCTATCAGTATTCCATATGAGTTTCGAAAGGATGTGGCTTGAAACATGCGGCAGTGCCAGAAATAATAATATGTATTAATGGAAAGCAATATGGTACATAAATAACGCAAATTAATTCAATTAATAATACATCGATTGCTAGTAAGATATGACACTCGCTAAATTATTCAGCAAAGCGCAGTGGCGCATTTTAAAAGTTAAAATTTTGCAAAATTAAGTTCTTGAAATTAAAATCTAGAAATTAATTACAGAAGCAAACTTCAGATAAAGCTATTACGAGAGATAAAGCGGTACAGTGATGATGGACTTCCGTGTGTTTCGAGGTCAATCGTGATAAAAAGGCGCGCCTTCCTACTTACGTGATAAAAGTTTAAGCAGTACGAGTAATAGTTTTTAAACGGCACAGATTAGGTTTTGCAGCAGCATCGGGTTTAGATTAAGCTATGTAGCCGTGATTTTACGATTGTCACATAAGCTGCCCTTGTGACGATAAATCGATTGTGAAGTATCGATGAAAGCAGTACGAGCAGTATGCGGCTCGATGCTAAGCGCAATATCTTCACTCTTCGTCGAGCTGAAGAAACAGACTCCAACGCGGACTCCTATTAGGCCAATCGCGTTACTCGCTACACTCAATCATGCGGTTTTTCAAAACTGCTAATGTTTTAATTGTTCCATTTGTGCCTCCCATTGTGATTACTTTTCCAAGTAGATTGAGCAATGGCTACTTTCGCATACTTCTTAATTTTTTGATACAGAATTGCATCAAAGATACTCTAAAAGCTGAAAAAAATGCCATTAAAGTATAACGAAAAGCGTATAAAACAATTTTCGGATTATATACTTTCGTTTTGAAGGAGTGAAATAAAATTATGATTACATTCTGCAGAATAGGAAGAAAAGCTGTTTGTAAAGCTTGTCACTGATATTGAAAAGAGTACAAAGATAATGTATTGAATGAAAATGATGAAAGTGCTTTATAAAGAAAGAAGTGAAGCAAGTGACGCGGTTTGCTTTCAAAATCCGCTTTCGCACCAAGTAACGTAGGTTAAGACTAGGCTGTAAGTTAAGCCTGTGAATATTACTAATCGTAATACTATCGAAATCGATATAAGAGTTGTTACGAATTTTGTACGGGGACGCAAGTCACGTCGTGGATTCTATAGTCAAAGAGAAGATATATTATATAAATTTACGAATATATACGCGTAAACGCATAAAACGCACGTGAACGCTGGTACGCATTGTGCGCATAATTTATAGGCATAGATATAACGATATACTTTTAAGTTGGATTTTTTGCAGGGACGCGCGAACTATATTCCGTAAGCTACGAAACAACATCGTTTATTATTAAATGCTCGCAAATCGCTCAACAACAACATTTATTCCATCAAGCGTAATTTCCATTACTAAATTTTGCAAGTAAATTAATGCAGGTAATAATTTATTAGAAACTTTAATCGAGAATGCCATTAAAGTATAACGAAAAGCGTATAAAACAATTTTCGGATTATATACTTTGAATATTTGAATTATAAATACATAAATTATGAATAAAGAAATTGCTCTCTCTTTCTATAATATTAATTAGTTTATAACTCTCAAAATTGTTTTTATCAATCGGCAATTGAGTTCTGCGTTATAATTACTTGAAGAACGGAAAAGCACATAAAACGCATTTCAAATGTGTATTGAATAATGTTTGGATCGAATGATGAAATTGCTCTTTATGACTGCAATATTAATTAGTTTATATCTGTCAAAATTGCTTTTGTCGGTGATTGAGTTTTGCGTTTTGAAATTATTCTTCAAATAATTTCAAAACGCAGAACTCAATCATGCCACACCTGGCAAAACTAGTTTTAATAACGTTTGTTTCGAAGCATATGGAAACTATGTCGTAACCCTCTACATCTAGTATGGTTGTGAATCCTTACTCGGCCTTACTCTAGGTGTCCAGAATGGAAGCTAGCTCCCACGAGGTGGCAACTTCCCATGGACCCTGCGTTTTGGCCCTCATTCCCCACTTGAAGCTTGCTAGTCTAGTTTCCGTTACGATCGATCGCGCGATCGCCTCCGAATCGCGGATATCCGTCGATTTCATGTTCGCATTAACTACACGATTTCGTCCGATTCGAATCTCTACTACTTTTGCATGTTAGACGGGCAAATTGGAATAAATTTTAAACGAGGACGCTAAATGTTAATTACGCTAATATTACATTGATAAGAAATTTAAGAATAATCAAAATTAGAAATCGGATGATAAGTATTAATTTGAAACGTCATTAGAGCATCGAATTATATAAATCGAGGAATTCCTATTTCTCTTCTCTTACACTCTTTTTCGCGAGAACATTTGCTCAAGACACTAACGACAAGGCAAATTAAATTCGCGTACGCTTCCCAAGCAGTAAAAGTCACGTCAGTTCGCCATCGCAAAATTCTCATCTTCAGTTAGAATTATAAAACTCTTATGTGATATTAAAAGCTTTCAAGCGCAACACCAAGAAAGCTCTACGCGGACAATCCAGGAGCGGTAAACTCGCGTCTAGGCACAATTTTCGCATCACGTATCAGTTCTAGTGCCAATTAAATTCGCTAGCTCGACTAACCGGTCGCAATCGTCGTAGGCAGCATTCTTAGATCGCACGATCTTATCGATCGCGAGAGAATATGTTTATACATTAGAGACTGGAGATCTCAAGCGAATGATTTTTTTTCGCAGTATTATAGGAAATGCAATTTCATTTTGCAAAGAATCATGAAATCTTTGGAACGTCTTTAATCTTCGAATAATTTTTCAATCCAATTTTATTTCAGACTTATGAAAAATAAATATTAATACGTTGCAATGTTTAGTATAATATGAGAAATGATAATACCTAGCGCATAAAAGTATTTTGTAAAGAGTGTAATATATTTAATCTCACTTTAACTTCTTAAGAGATTAATCAAGAAGTTAATCAAGGAAAAATTCCAGATACAAATATTTGCTTGAGATCTCGCTTTAGATAGGTAAACAAATTTTAGTGTAAATTCAAATAATTTATACGCAAGGGTGATGTAGAGTAAATAACCTAATAGATATAAGTAAATTAAATAATCTAATGAAGCACGAATTGATCATAAACGAGAATATTGCGAATTCTATTTCCACCACACACGAGTTAGCTATCATACTCGATCTAAAAAGCAACAGTGTTGCTTGTCTTCGATTGACAAACGAGCATTATTTGATAGTTGTCTTCACATATTGCATACTCTTTCGTAATGTTATTTGGCTGCTATAATAATACTCGCACTTACTATAGCCGGATATTTATCATGCCGATATCATGACCCTTTATCTTTTTCTCGCCTCTTTCCCTAGATATAAAAAAAAATCTATAATATAAATGAGAAAATACTGTTCGAGACGCTTCCTTTCTCTCTACTCGAAAGTTTTCAACTCGTTCAACGCTTCTTACATATGGAATCATAAATATTGTATATAATATATATATATATATATATATATATATATATATATATATATATATATACACACGTTGTGTATATACATATAAACTACATACTCACTCTGCGATACAAACGGACTATTGTATATAAGAGATTGTACAAGTTCGTTTAAAATACATAAAAAGAACGTTTTCTGTTAACCGAGATATTTCATTTTTCCCAGTTTCATATTCTCGATACATTTTTCGAAATAAATAAATTTTAATTTTCAATTAATTAATTTGATAAATTAAAAATATATAAAAATAAGTTTTATATAACCTATTAATTTATATACATTTACATTTGTATAAATTTTATATACATATTAGTAGGATTCATGTTAATAGCTTTCTCATAATTTTCTTGATACTTTTGTAAAATAATAGCTTCAATAAGTGAAAAATTCATCATCTCTAACATTTTAAAGTTTGCCAATGAAGAATTAGCGATAATAAAACTCAGACGCGTTGCATTTATCGAACTTCAACTGTGGTATTACATGAAAAATCTATCTTCACATACATTATGCGAAGATTACATAGCATTAAACGAAGACATTTGACCTTTTGCTCTGAAGGTCGTAGAAATGTTAATCCAGCGGAACTAACACTCCACCCCTACTGGACTGATATCGAGGGATGAATCTAAATCGATAAAACAGATATCAACTGACTGTGTGTTTCATGAAACACTTATATTCATAATTTATAATGTGCGATGAGAGAACAGTTTCACATTTCTTAATGCAATACTACTTTCATATTTCCTTTGCAAGTATAATTGAAACTGAAATAAAAAGAAAATAAGAATTTGATATTATGTTAAATATCAGTTATTCATTTCTGCATATATTAAATAAATACAAATTATTCAAAAGTTATATTATAAATATTATCAATTTATTGCCTTCATAAAAGATATATATCACTTTTTCCCGACTTAAAAATCAGAAACTTTTATAATTTCAAAAAAATACAAACGAATTAAATGTCGAATATTGTTCACAAATGTTTGTAAACTTTTTATTAAAGTAGCGAGAATGAATTGTACTTCAACGTTCAATACAAGAAACAAACAAACAGTTCATAAATTCGCGAAAGAGAGTATCAATCTTGTTTCATGCTGTACCTTTTAAGTATAAGTTATATCTCAACGTTCCAAAAGTTTTGCGATTCATCCTCGCAAATTCTCGCAACCGCAGAATGAGATAAGTCTGTGAGTCATTTCACTTAGACATTCTACCATGGAGAAGAATCCCACCCCCATGAAAAGCGCGATATACCACGGCGCAAGCTCCGTGCGAGAGAACTCGCGGGGCACACAGCCGACCAGCAAACTTGTTTTCAAACAGTCGTCGGAGCTGGTCGGTTGCGTGTCTACCTCGCGCGTACTCGCGTGATCGCGAATCTCTTCTTCGGAATGACAAGATCGCGACGAATTAACAGTTATCTTGTAAATCGCGGACGAAAATGATCGCGAGATCATTGCTCAACATCGATCATTCAACGAGGGACGCGTACCGATCGTATACGTGTGTGAAATTAATTTCTCGTGGCTAAATGACGCGATTTCTTCGTAATCAAGTGTCATACGTGCAAGTATAATTAATAATAAAGTGTAAATTTTCAGTAAAGCATGGAACGGGAACGATGAAAACGAGTGAGAATTATTACGTCGATAGATGTAAAAGAGGTGTAAAGAAGATCCAGTTCTTTCAATTATGATTTGCAAAATTCATCGCCGAAATTTTGACATGGAATAAATTTTTTAGAAAATTTTATGAAGACTCGCTACAGCTACATAAATAATCATTATATCATATGGATTTGATCATTTGCAACACACAAATCATCGAACTTCTGCAAAAGAATTATTATCTTCTTTTTTAAAAAGAAGCATAGTTATTCATTGCTTAAAATCGGTGATCGAGCGAAAAAAAGAGCAGTTGATATCCATGAAAAGTTGAGACGCGCAATCAGCTTAACAGTAAAGCGGCTTCGATTTTATCGGAGACTCGCGTCGAACGAGTAGTAAATACTCGCTTTAGTCAGACAACGAATATCGAGAATGTAAAAAAAAATATTCTGTAGATGCAATTCTTTTTTCGAAGATTCAGATGGATGAATAACAATTCTGCAAGAGTCTAATCATTTCTCTCGCTGTGTCAATAGCTTCATTCTCCATAAAAAGAAAAGGGCAAAAGATTATAACGAAAATACGTTAGACATAAAGTTATATATGCAATTTAGGACGATAAACAGAGCACGTTATAGCAATAATGTTCCAAGAATGAGAATCCCAAAGGTATTATGAGCACGATAATCGCTTATTCCAAGGTTATTCGCAAGTGGAACAGTCATTAGGGACTCCGTCGTGGGTGTCCCTCAGAAAAGCATCTATCTAACATCGAGAAATCGATTTCTCTATAAAAAAAGCGTAAAAGCGTATTACTTCCTGTTTCCTATTTGAATAATAATGCTGACATTGTCGTAAATATAATATCACGGAGGAAAATTCCCAAAGAAAGAAAATTTTGCGTGACGAAGGAACATCGGTGAAGTTTTATTGGTGTGCTAAAACGTCAGTCTTTTAATTATAAAACAGCTTTTACTTGTATTATACGCCAGTAAAGTCTCGTCAACGGCGCGAGGAGCAACGGGAGGAAATTCCAACGACGTCACTTCCGACGATAATGGTGGTGCAAAAATCCAGATCAATAGGGCATTTTTTAAACAGTTGTTTGAGCGCCCACTCGGCAGTGTCGCGGTAATGGGATTACCAGCATCTAATTCTACACTATCCTATGTAGAGCATCCGCTCGCAACTACCCGGCTAATGAAGTTAACACGTGGTAATTGCCCTAAGTGCATCGGACAGATCGGACGCGTCTAGCAAAAGAACGACAACACAGGGCAGAGTCCGCAAACACGGGAGGAGACTTCTTCAGTATTACACGCTACTGTGTGCTCAATTAACGGCCGATCATATCGAAATTACCGATCGAAAAATGGGGCGACTCCCCCGCGATTCAGCGGAATTGTGAATCACGTGCCTAATGAGTCACTCGCGTGACATTTGGAGCTTACTACGAATCTTCGGTACATTTCTGTTGAATTGTTAACGTTAATCGAAACTAATTAAATTCCGAGAAGAAAGGAAAGGAAGGAAAAAGTTACGAGCTGTTCCTTAATTGATTTCGCGATCGGCAATCTTTAATGAGCCCTTCCGTCACTCGTCAATTTCCGTCATTGGAGAAAATAAGAGGCCTCAAGTTCAAGTATCATCTCGTGCTTTTCAAAATGGCATGAGAATCGTGCGTCACGCGTGTTCGTGCCCATAAGAGAATGGTAGCTATAGCGAAATCATCTAATCGATGGAAGTCGTGACACACATACACGCACTTCGTCGACCGACTTCGCGAACTTCTACTTTCCAAACAGAAAGTATGCGGGAAACGAACAAAGATTCGCAACGAAATATTTCACCTGCGCACGTGTGCACCCTGGCGGATAATATTGCGAAAGTGAAAATAGAGCGACCGTCGCGAGCGATCGATTTTTAGCGCGAAGCGAGTGCGGTCCGTTGATCTCTCGGTTCGCGGTGTGTTTTTTTTTCTCGCGCGCGAGACGACGATTAAACTTTTACGAAGCTGCTATAGCTCGGCAGTAATGAAATGTCGACATGAAGTTCTTTATGTCATGTGCTCCGAGAAGAAGCAAGTATAATACGTACGATTATTTGACATTATTTGACGAATATCAAATTTGAAAAGAATGAATTTTTAAACGATAATGCATTGATAAGAGAATAAAGGTAAAAACTCCGAGTGAAATAATTTTTCGATAAGTCCGCTGCTAGAATTATCAGTCTTCGGGATTACATTCGCGCATAAATGTATACATACATTTATGATCGGCGTGGAATCTAAACTGGAAAAATTCCACACAAGATTTTAAAAGCATATAGGCATTACAAAGGATTGCAAAATATCGCGCGATGGGCAGAAAGCAGAAGCGCCGCCTGATACCGGAGCAGGATCGTAGAATTTGCGGTAGCATATGCTTCTTCCAGTTCACCTTCGTCATCAGTTGCGTGGCTTTGGTTTACCTCAGCGTAGCAATCTACGCACCGTCGTATAGGTAAAAAAAAACGATGTATCATATTCTAAAATTAGAAATTGATTTCTGGCACATGGATTCCATTTTCTTCGAAATTTAATTGTTAGACTCCATTAGCTTCTATCTATCCGAAGATTATGTTCCTCCTTGAAATTTTCTCATAGAAGATATGTTATATCACCGTGACAGTAAGGAGAAATTAGAGACGTTATTTTAGTCAGAAATATTTGAGACAAAATTGGGAAGCTATTATCCGCAGCTTGTTTCAATGAGGTAATCCGAGAGGCGCGTTAACGATGCCGACGTAATTTCAGAGCTTTCCACATTAACATCGAGCCGGAACCGGTGATGTGCCAAACCGTTAACGCCTCGATGGTGAATAATTGCGGCTGGACGAGCTGCGGCGAGTGGTGCTTGACGAAGACAAGCGGCTATTGTCCCCAGTATCACTCGATCGTGAGACGTAATGGCACTGACGTGATTTTTGAAAATTGCACCCAATTCAGCAGTATCGCATGTCCTCAGGTGCGTAAAACGACGCAATAGTCGTTTTTCGTAGTCTTTCTTGCTTTGAGCTTGAAAGCCCAATTTTACTATAATTTTAATGTTGTTCAATCATTTGGAAAGTTCTCAATAACTATATTGTGCATAAATATGTAACAAGTATTGTAACAAGTATATAAATTATGGATAAAAATATGAAATTTATAAACTATTAAAAATTTGATTTTAAAAACACAGAACGCAAAATGATAGTAATTTGAAGTATTACAACAAGAACGTAGAGACTGTATCTTACTTTGCTCCTTTCATAAAAAGAAATGGATAATAATTACGTTAAAAAGAAGACCTTTAATTTAATTGATTTTAAAATATAAATTTAATCTTGATTAATTTAATTATTAGTTTAAATTAATAATCTGATTGTTCTTGAAACAAAAAATAAAGCTTGAAATTAATTGACAGAGAATGCCATTAATATGCCTGATATAATTATCGCAGGTTGGGAACATTTATGGTATAAGATCTGATATTAAAATTTTATGATCTCCCTCGATGCTCTCTTGTTAGACACGAACAGTTACAATCTCGTATAATTATCCAATCAACTCGGGATTCTTAAGCAAAGCTTTCTCGGGGAAGACAATAACGAGCTTTGCTCCGCTGGCCATAATCTTTTCCTAGAACATCTTCCATTTGACGTGGTATGAAAGATTCTCCTCGGGCCGGGATCGCACGTTTACCCTTTGGATTCCGATCACTTTATTTCACGGTATGTTCCCAATCGAGCGCGATCGTAAGCTCCCACACGAACCGATGCTTTCCCGTGGGCATAGGTTTCCATCTCTTGGGGATATTACATTTTTACTGAAGCAGCGTAGGCTTCAATTTCTTCGTGCCACCCGCGCCATGCCGCCAAACGACGAGAAGCGGACGAGATGTTGCGAAAGATTCGTACAAATAAAACGTAACGAGACGTTTGCTACGTTATTCGGAATTATTAGTAACATTTTCATTATTAATAGTAATTTCTTAAATTCATGCCGTTAAGCTCAAAGCAATAATTTTATATGTCAAAAATCCTTTAAAGATCAATATTCTTTATTCTTTTCCTTTAAATCCTTGATAACGGACTGTAATTTGTCATTGAGATATAATGTCGACGTCATATTGATCACCTCGACAAGATTATTGGAGAAAGAAGGAATATGAAATACTATCAATCAATCAATACTTGTCAACGTTACAATCTTTGGAGTCGAAAAATGTCATGCATAATATATTAAATTAGATTTTATTTTTTCATAAAATATAATCTCATTAAAAAAATATATAATTTCATTTATAATTCAGACATTAAAAACTCTTTTAATTGTTTTTAGAAAATAGAAATATCGCATTTTGTTTTCGCCTTACTCTTCAACTTTCATCTCATGTTCCATCTCATGTTCTTATCATCTCCTCTTCATATAACGATTCATCAACCAAGAAGTATCGATTAAAGTCGGGACGGTTATCAATCTGTTGAGATGCCTCTTGCAAACCTCTTGCAATATTCACGAAGAAAAAATGCCATTATAAAATCCATTGCGTGCGACTCGTAACATTATAAAATCATCCGTCATCGAGAAATTCTTAAAGGAAAGCTTTCTTTTCTCATAACTTCTCAGCAATATTGCCTGTTCTCATTGTTAAATATTTAATGAACATTATGGAAATGTACTGATAAAAATAGACACAATAGGTCGAAGATGCAAAGAACATGACACAAAATTTTCACTATTGTAGTATACGTTAACATTTGCCATTTTACCAATGTTCATGGATAAGAAACTTTATTTGCAAACGACTATTCTGCAAATTAAAAGATATTACGGTAGAAAAGTGCGATATAAATATTAACTTCTTTCTTTCTAACTCGCAGTATTCTGATTGCAGTATTTTACCGCAATATTCTACCACAGTATTTTAATTAAAAAACTTCAATTAATTACAAAAATTAATTACAAACTTGTTCTTCAATTTTATTCTTGTATTTACATTGTATACCAAATTTATTGAGGAAAAAAGTGTTCGTGATAACCAAAAGGTTTCGAGTTATTATAAAAAAAAGAGCTAAAAATACCCGATATTCATGACCCAATCTAATGCAAAAGTCACGAGTTGGGAGGATACGAGTTATCCCCGAGGGAGTGCCCTACAAATATGAATATTTAGGCGCACGGCATCGTATTGTATGCTGACCATTAATGCTTGCAACAAACCCGAAATTTTCTGAAAGTAATGGGATTTAATTAATGGCGTTGATGAGAAAAGATAATATAGCATATAAAACATACATGTCGGAGCCTTTTACAACCGCGTTAATAATGACGCCAGATAAAGTTTTATAAAATACTTTTTATAAAATAATTGTTTAATAAATTTATTATTTAAATTAAATAATAGTATTTTTATATTTTTGAACATTCTCCTTAAAAGGGAATAATTTTATAACAGAATACGGATACAATTATTGAAAAAGAAAAATTTAATTCTCTCACAGTGATTACACAATAAGAAAATAACATTAAAATATAAAAAGTTAAAAATCGATTAAGTAATTAATACCGTAAATTAAAAACTTTAAATATTAAAATTTTTTCAGATAAGTTTTATCCTATAAGTGAAATAAATTTGACACTTGTTAAATCATCCGAAAAATTTTGAAATCACAGTTGATATGTATAATTTTAATTGTAAATGAAAAGATTGCGATAGATGAAAATCATAATTCCATTGAATTTTAGTGTATCAATACATGATATGGAATTTTGATATATTTAATAAAATTGATATATTTGATAAAATGATATATTTAATAAAATTAAGTAATTTAATGAAATTAAGTAAGAATTCAAAACGAGAAACGTCGATAGGTGAACATGGGGAGCATGAAAAGGTACAATTGTAACAACGGCAGCGAGTGCAGCATGTTGACGGGGGTGTTCAACTGCAGCCTCGGACATTGCTCGAACATGAGCGAACTGATGCTCTGCCATCATAAGGCCGATGGCGTTATCATCGATAGCGAGAAGGATAATATGAAACTGAACGGCTTCTTCAGCTGTCAACACTCCAGATGCACGAAAATCAAGAATGCCTTCACCTGCGACCGATACTGTCCGAGCATTACCACCAGCGACGTAAACGTGTACCTAATGCAGGACGACAGTGTCATATCAGCCAGATGCTCTCGTGGAATGGCCTTGAACAGAGCTAATGGCAGCCTACCTGGTATCAGACTGGACAAGCCCGTTAAAATTTGGGACGAGAAGAACGGCGGTATTGTCGCGAGTTGCTTCGCTGTAACGAACAATGGCCATGTCATCAGGTAATGACGAATGTTAATAATCCCGAAATCTTATTGCGACGAATTTTCCATCTTATTTTACTTTGTGTTATTAAAATCTCGTTTCGTTGAATTTCGCTACAAGACAAAGAATATTGTCAAGAAGAAAAATATTTAAAAATAGTTACAAAATAAATAAGTATCAAAATGCGGTTATTATAAAAAGAAATATTTTATATACATTGCAAATGATTAAATTAATACAACAACCGCAAATTCTTGTATTGATTCTTAAAATGTTAATTGTCTTTGTTCAAATTCTATATCAATTTTTTTTTAAAAGATGTATTATTATTAACACTAAATTAGCTATAAATTCTACCGCATCTTTGAGTGTTTTAAATGCACACGTAGAAAATGCGAAGAGATTCAATAAGACGCGGAAGTCTTTAGAATCATATTGTTGATGATATATATATATATTGGAGCTTTGTGTTGAACGATTGAATGGAAAAAATATTTTCTCCATTCTCTCCTTTCTATAAAAGGATTGAACATCGTCATAGAAATTGATCAATTGAAACTACGAATAAAACTCGCATTTTTGTACGCATTTTATGCGCATAACAAAAATAAAATTGTTATACAGTCACTCACATCACGTAAAATGTATTTGACACAAACATTCGTAGGATGTAATTCAAATGTAATTTTATTTATCACCATCGTGTTTTTTTTCAAGCTAAAAGGTTCGAGATTTTATTGAATTGTCAAGAAGTAAAAAAAGGATAAGTATGCCAAGACAGAGAAAAGGTCTAAAATATTGGGGGGGAAACCAATCCCAGTCGCAGGATCAATGGTTGCTATGGAAATACCCTATACTAATCTATAAGAAGAGTGTACAGGAACGACATAAGTTTTCGTGATAGAAGTAATTGACCTCAAAATTGTTTGTACAAGAAAATATTTAACTTTAGTTCGTATCCTCTCTTTCAGATATTAATCGATTAAAAATTCAAATATGTAATGAAATTTTTTCATTACAAAAAAAGACGGAAATTGCAACGCTTCAGAGTGCGCGTGACTAACATTTATCTTTTAAATATTATTTATAATTATATATTTTTTGCCCTCGTCTTTATCATCTTTTTTTTAAGTAAAGGAAAAAGATTGAGACTGTTCGATTATATCGTTATCGACCCTTGTTGACTTTCGCAGCACGGAGGATTGCGTGAACGGCACGTTGCTGAGCGAGATTTCGATTCCCGAACCGTCCATTAACTTCACGAGCTTCCTGAAAATTTATGAGAAGAGCCTAAAGCATCCGGCGGATCCCACGAACGTTTTTGTCCCGGCGCAGCAATCTTTGACGATCTACAATAGCTCGCGACTGTACATCAATCTCGAGCGTTGTGTCAACACTTTGAAAGGCGAATGTAGACAATTCCAGCTCACTCACGGCCGCGACGGCGATAATCAGACCGCGCAGAGCAGATATCCCTGTTATTATAACAAGGTAAGGCATTTTCTGCCGAAAGACTTAACGAACACGTGAGGATTAAATGGATTTGATTCAGCTTAAGATATTTTTTTCCAGCAAACATGTTTTTTATATCGAAAAACTTATAACGTACCTATTTAGAAAGAGGCACATTTGATGGATAAAACCACATTTCTTGTTAAAAATTGGGTTTTTTCCTTAAAGAAATATATCGATAATTTTTGTGTTTTAAGCAATTATAAAAAATGGCATTAAATTCGATAAGAAGAATAAAAACGGCAATAAAAGTGATAGAGAAAAATTATTATAATTTGTTATAGAAAGATTTTAATTATTGTTGATCATCATCTTCGATATAATTATAAAACACTAATAATTTATTGTGCGCAATTCTTATTTATGTGGATGCGTATTATGCAGAACGACTCGTTATTCGTGGTTGCACGTTTCGATCTGAAGAAGACGCGAATGGAGCTGCTGATTGCCGTTATCGTACCGGCCGGGCTGTTCGTCATCAGCGTGATCACCCTGATTATCATTTCGCGATCGGTGCGGGTGGGAGACGACGCGAAGATGCGATGCAGATACTGCGCCGAAAAGCAAGAGATCGAGAGCGAGGGCGAAGGACTCGTGGAGGCGACGACGTCCTCCGCGACTCAGAGTCAGGCCAACGAGAACGAGATTAGGAGTATGACCCTTTAGCAGTACAAGCCACTTGGCATGGGCACTACCGGTTATGAAAGGCTGCCGTTGATAGATATGGACGATGCTGAGGATTCCTTTTAGATGGAAACGCGATATATCTTTCAAGGAATTGCAATGTCGGACAGATCCATCCAACAGGAAAAAAATCTGGAGAAGTGAAATCCGAACAAATGACACGGGAAGTAAAGTTAAATTCTCGGATGGACATTAACGTCGTCTTCCGGAATGAGATGCAATCAGTTTTTTCTACAGTTACAACGATCATTGTAACGCGCAATGTGGACGTTACAATGACGTGATTGATCACCGTGCTTGAAATGGAATTCAATTCAAGTAATCTCTGCCAATGAAACTCATCGAAAGTAACCCATTGGGGGTCCAAGTTAATTATTATTGACTCTCTAATTATATTATCGATCGGATACATTTATACGCTCACTGTTGCCTTCGATGTATCGCTATCACTTTGTTTGCGCGCAAGACAAACGGATTGACACTGGTATCACGATACATTTAATCTTAAGATTTTGCCTCCAAATATATTTAGAAAAAACTTTCATTAAAGTACATACAGTATATAATATACGATTGTTCGCCGCCGCCGTGTTTGAATGATTCGATATCCAACAACAGCGGCGTTAAACAACCGTCTCCGCGCAATGTGTACGAGTAAAGTGAAAGAACAGTTCATTAATCAACGAAGACAAAACAGAGTAAGCGATGGAACGAATGGATAAACGCTGAGGTATTCGTTACAGTACTTCGCAAGAACATCCCTTTTTTTACACGATCTCTGTGCAAACATGCAAAAAAGACAGGCTTATTTCGACGTACAACGTGTAGGATAAACGCGGCGATTTAGCGCTCGTTTAATATTCGGTTATCAACGAACATGCATTTATATTTTTTCTACATTCACTTATTGTGCTACACAGTAGTTAACTCCGTATTACTGTGATTAGATACATCTGATACCGCCGGTGAAAATACTTAATGCGATTTCCTATTCTGATACGCGAACCCGAGTACTACGACTGCCTACGCGTAAATTATATAGTTGTACAGTATATTGTACTATGTACTTGCGATGCATAAGCATCAGTATCCTGTAAATATAATATATAAATATAATATAACATGCTTTCAGCGAGACATTTATATATTCGTGATAATCGACATTGCCTCAATTTTCGTGCCAGTTTCGTGTCAGCGTGTGTTACAAGTCAATCGAAAATATAATCCGTCGTATAAATATTCGGAATACTTGATAAGTATGTATCAGAAATATATGAATTTTTATAATAAGAAATTGTAATAACGCAATACCATATAATTATTTTTTTTAATTATTCCATTTATTTCACACTTTTACTCTTCATTAACATTTTTTATTCTTAGCAACAAGATAAATAATTACCACAGGGAGTCATAATTTAAATTGTTATATGATTTTTATCTTCACAGTGATGCTATTTATTAGTTATTTTATTTATCAGAGAAGGAAAAATATATTTTTTACTTTTTAATCAAAACTTCTGAATGAATTGAAATAGAAATACACTCGCGTAATCAGCAGTAAGATAGAGGTTTAAATAGACGATAAGTTAATATAAACTCACGCAGATAAATACACATGTGCACGCAAAAGAGTAGCCAGTAATAATCAAGCAACAAGAAAAAAGATTTTTCTAATGTCACTATACTCTATGTGCCTTCTTCCGCTTTCGATGGAGCTAATAAAGTGTACCTATTAATATCAACAACTATACTATAACCAGAGGATACCGAAAGAAAACTCTTTCGCTCTTGGAAGTGAATGTTGCAGTTCTGTTAGTTTTGTTATTTTTACTTTGTTACAAAAGTAGGAAAGTTCGAGTTTGTAAATAAAAGTTTAATCCCGCGCGTGTGTATTCTCTTTTCTTTCTATCTAGAAGTCATTAGATTGATTATGCAGTCATGAACACGATCGACCTACGATATTTTAACGTTAAAAACGGACAAAGAGAAGGAGAATGAGTAAGGAGGATTTAGGAATAATTAGCAAAGTGATCCTCGAAACAATTTTCAAAGAACACCGATTATAAGGGAACAATGCAAGATGACTAATTGTTGGCAAATAAATATGATTATGCAAGTGACTAACAATTGTATATATATGATTAATTGTCTGTCTGACTAGAGTAAGACTAATCCTCTTTGTATGTATAAAATTAGCTAATAGCTTAGTATATATGTATATAAACATATGTGGTATAATTCTGTGGTATACTTTTATGTCGAATACGTTTGTGACATATATGAATGTGCCGACTGTAAAATATTATTTCCTTTTTTTTTAAATAAAGTTTCTTCACTATATATTATATCTCCTCGCATATTTATCCGCATCTCAATTCAACTTTTGTTAAAAGTATAATTAATTCTCTCAAAATTACCTTTGTAAACAGGTCAGAATAAACGTGTTGCGTGTTCGCGCGATTGTAAAATATGATACAGAAAAGGGACCAATTGAAGGAAAAAAAACTTGATACTTTTGAATATTCGTACTTTTTCCGCAATGAAACAATGGAAATATTGGGCGCAAATTTTTAGAATTCAAGAATTTTCACCGTGATAAAAGCATGATGCATTGAATCGTAATAAAATAATATCGCCACACCTTACATGTCACGAAGCACTTCGTGCCGAGGGCATCACTCGAAGGTTTTGTGCTGCGCAAAAACGATATGGTTCTCATATCTCTCTCTGCCGTTCGCTTATAATACGCCCATGCAAATTAATCTACTGCGAGGAACATTTTCTGACCTTGGCGAAACGAATACAATTATACCTCTCTATAATCTTGCACAAAATTACAGAGCGGTTAAAAAATTTTCTTTAAAAACAGAGATTGACTGCAGGTTCTCCGTGGGATCTTCTTACGACTCGTATATTTTTGAAAAATATAAATTATTCTATAAAATATAAATTATTCTCCTTGCATATTTCGTTAGTATTATAATTATATGTGTATCTGTACATAAAGAAATAATTGTATGTATATACATATAATTAATAAATGTAAAATATGATTTAAATAACAGAAAATAATTCATATTCAATATTAGAAAATAATTTACATTAATAACGTGAGATATTTAGACAAAATTAATTAATCATTATCAAAGCCTTTTAAGTGTCATCTTTTTTTTATTGTCTCTTAAATCTCATTTTCTTCTCATCGTATAAGTCCTTTTAAACGCGAAATGTGATCGTATCATTTCGACAAAAACAAATGGGAGACTGAATTGTCGAATCGACCTACATTCACAACAGATTAAAATCAAGTGCGTTCTGTCAATCGCGCAGCTTGTCGTTCGACATTTGAAGGGTTCTTCATAATGCAGGTACTGTTACTTGTTCATTACTACGTATCGCGAGAGATAGATAGAGAGAGAGAGAGAGAGAGAGAGAGAGAGAGAGAGAGAGAGAGAGAGTCATAAAATAGTGTTTTCTATCAACGCGTTGCAAAATTAACTCGATGTTTAATAAAAAGTTTTTAAACACCAGTAAACATAAAAATTTGACCAAATGGCAGCTTTCAGACACATTCGGATAGTGAACCGCATTACGTGATAGGGCAACTAGCGAATAACACGAAAATCGAGATACGGCCACGAGCGAATGGTATTATAAAAAGCAAAGAGGGAATTATTTGGATCAGTAAATTTTTATCTCCACGAAGATAAAAGTTTAAATAAAAATTGTGCCCTTTACAATTTGTTAATTATAATTGTTATAGTAAGTTTAGTAGTTACAAGAAAGTTATAGTAGTTTAATATCAATATGTCATATATCTATTACGTATAACAGCGAATTTTTCAAGATTGCTAAGTAAACCTACAGTTTCCTTCTTTTGCATACAACTTTGTGAGATATAATGTTCTGTAAAAACAATGAACTCGTAACGAGCGGATATATTTGTCAAGTTACAATAGTATATGAACATGCTCTTTTGTAGATATGTCAATCAAAAGAAAATTAGCTTCATAGTTGAATAAAGCACCGATCATTCGTTCTACAAAGAGATGTGGGTGTTGTGGAATTGTGGGAATAATTCTATCGAGAATTCTAGCGCGATAGAAATTCCGCTTTCGTTCTCCAGCGGGAGAAAATATTAGAACTTAGGGGCGGCTCATTGGACAAACTGAACAAATTACAATTGCAATAAACACGGCAGCCTCATTCTGTCGACTTCTAAGAAGAGCAAACGAAACGTCATGAAAATTCACAGACGCAATTTCTTGTGCGACACGTGCCGACTAGACCAACGTGATTATTCTTAATGAGATTCTTGATGAGAATATTTTTTTCCGTTGTTCATTTATAAGAGTTTTTACGACGAAGTAAAATACCAAGTACACAAACCATCGATTTCATGAAGCAAAAATTTATTTAATTTTCTGTGTCTATTGACCAATGTGATTAATAGATTCGATAGAATTACAAATTATTAAAATGTCCAAGAAATTGTAGTGTCTTTTTTTAATTAACGTATAATGGCAAAATGGCAAGTTGAAATTGTTTTAAAGAAATAATTTACTAATTGTTTCAAAATTAATGTTTTTACTGCTATTTTGTTTAATTTAAATTAGTAATCTTGTTAAATCGTTCTGTGTAACATAATATAAAAGAGATTAAATATTTTAAGATATATCTATACATATATATTCTGTAATATTTGATATATATATATATATATATATATATATATATATACCTTACTATTTTTTTTTGTATACTATCATGTTTTTTTGGTCGCAATATACATTTTCCGCATTTGATCAAAGCTTGATTAAGTTACTTTCCTCAAAGGAACGACATAAAAAGAAACAAGCTAAATCTTTGAAAAGCAATTTAGTAAGTTAGCCTTTGACAATATAATCTGTGATTATTCAAGCAAACAATAGTTTGGGAAGATTAGCATACCTGTTGCTATCTAAAGAGAAATGTTCATATATCTTATACACTTTAAGATAATAGAAGTAGGTTAAATAGAACATGGAATATACAATATAAAATAAATTAGCTTTAAACATTAGTTTCTTTTAATCGATTATTGATTTTTGTATGTTCGCTGTACGTGGAAGTCATGCTAAAGACTATTTGCTGCGACTCCAGATCGATAATGGAAACAATGGAAATGGGACATTGCTGCTATGAGTTCATTATACCTATCATTAGTCTCTGCAATTGTCCCCGTGACGACTAATTTAAATTAATATATATTTATATTATATTACTGAAAAGGAGCATAAAAATATATCTACATAAATAAAAAATCATTTATAGATATTCCTAGATGCGTATTAAACAATTATATATAAACAAGTTTATTAATTTGAAGAAATCTTCATAATTTGATTCTCCATTTTAATATAAAATAAATATAATTAATGTATAGAGAAATTTTACTTTGCGATTTTATACTGTAAATTAAACTATCATCTTATATTAAAATAATGCACTGTTTAAAAATTAAACTGTACTGGATCATAGAATTCTAAAATTAAATTTATTTCTGTTGAATGTTTTTTAGAAGTGTCACATTACTCGGTTATAAGAGTAAATTTTATGTAATCGAAGAAGGCACGTGTCAACAAGACTGACTCGAAAGATCAGTATCAACTTAACAAGCCCGAGCTGTTTCTGAAATAAGCTACCCTAGTTCGAATAGGGCGTACAGAGGACACGCGTGTGATCGATAGGCACGTACTATCTTTTCCTAAGTACGTGGATCAATGGAGGCGACTTAGAAGTACGTTACCGCTCTGGTCTACCTCATGAGTAGTAATCAAATCGATTGTTTTACAATTCTTTGAGATGTATCGCAAATTACAATACAGCTATTTTATTGACATTTATAAACAATTACGAAACTTCTAAAAATTCTGCTATTATTTCTATTTGTAATTTACTATTGATTTTTGAGCAGTTACAGATAAAACAGAATGCGTCAAGCTCGACTACAGACTTGATCACCAATTGTTGTTAACGTCAATGTTACTTGACAATTCATTTAAATTCTTTGAGATCCAATTAAACCTCATTGATATATGTCTTTACAATTACTAGATTTTATTTATTTGTAGCAATAGTTAAAGAAAAATGTACCTTACCCTGGCTGAATCATCCGAGAAATTCTCATCATGAATGTGTATAGAAAGACACTTACCTTCAGCTGTTCTTGACGACGATACGCGTGCAGCATTAATTGTTTCCGCTCGTCTTCCGACATTAACGGTTCTCTCGCCGGCTTACCAGATCCTCTCTTCTGCAATTTCACGATTACCTTGGTCTTCTCGTTACTACCCACGAAGTCCTTCATCTTCTTTCCAGATAATAATTCCTTCCCCGAAAACCACAGTTGAGCCAGTTGCACATCGATTACCTGCAAGAAGTACATGCTTTTGCAAATGTCAATGAAGATGTCGCCAATTTCCAGCTTAATTTCTTTGTAAGGATAAAAGCTCAAAGAGAATGTTTTCCTCGTTGAAATTTTTTTAAATGTCTGGCTGTAATATCTTTTAAGATTAAAAAAAAATAGGTTTAGAAATGATAAATTAAATTTTCCTGTATATATTTAATAACATTTTTGTAACATTTAAAGAATGCTTAAAAAATTAGAATATCTTTTAAATGTTAATTCTTTAAATGTTTGTGTTTTATATTGCATATTATTTATCAATTTTCAAAATGCAATACCTCGAGAGACGCTTGAGTACCCGTGAGATCTTCAGTATTCTCAAACTCTTTATGTATCACATCATGGGGCGGGAGTCCCATCGGATAAACAATTGTCACGGCGCCTCTTAACAAATCCAAAGCTTCTTGGACTATCTTTTGGGTAACCAATTTCTCTTGTTGCACTAATTTCTGTGATTGAAATAATATTAAAGAGTTTATTAACCAGGAGTAACCAGAGAAAGAATAAAATGTAACAAATTAAATTGGATTTACTTTCGATGTCATAGCACGTGCATCCTCGATAGTTTTCTTCAGTACCTCTTGCATCTTTTCATTGGGTTGTCTGCCATTTCTACGACCTGTATTTATCTAAATTTAGTCTTCATCTACTTATTGTATTAGATATAATTACATATCTAATTTCAAATACAATCTCCAATTTATTTGGGCATTTTTAGCAAAATTTTATACTGTTTCGTAAATATTTTTTAAAACTAAAGTACCTACACGGCATAAATATTTAAAAAAATTTTTGAAATATTTGATTTAAAATATTTCAAAAATTTCTCATGAAATATTTCTGTAATATAAATATGTTCAGGAAATCAGAGTTTTTGAAATATTTCTTGAAATGTTATAAAAATCTGTCAGTAATATTTCAAGAAACATTTTATTAAAATCTTTTAAAAAATGATTTACAAGAAATACTTTATACTGTGTGGATAAAAGATTAGAGAACAAATATTTCATGCATCTTTTGTGCAACAATAATTTGCAGTAGATATTTTCATTTTTTCGAAAAAGATTCAGGCTTCATTATCGTTTATGCGAAGAGATGTGCGTTTTCATATTAAAACCTATTATTATTCGGAGCCGGACACCAATATTATGTACCGATCTTGTCTCTGTTGAAAGTCCAACCGCCCATAGGCACGCACTTGTCGGCCCATTCGTCCTTGAGCTTCAGCTCCTCGACTTGCTCGTCCGTGAGGCCCATTATGTCAGGTGGTAACATCACGCCGTGCTTAGCCAGCTCCTCGATCTCTATTTTTCACGAAAGAGATATCCGTGAGAGAGCGAATGAGAGGGAGAGTGAGCGACCGGTCAACTTTAAGTCCGTATAATTATCCCGCGTGACTAATATCACATACGATGCTCAGGATAGATGGGTTCATAAACTCAGGCCTCGACTTCTTATTACATGCTGTTATTGCTAGCCGCGGGTGTGCCCCGAAGAGATAATCGCTAATGGATTTTTCACGTTAACATTCCGACTGCGAGGCCAGGGCCTGATGCGAGGTTCACCTCGTGCCACAAAAACTCGTTAAAAAAAAAAACAATCTACTGTCTTTGTTGCTGCTTAACTTTGTAACTTATTGTTAGAAGTATTGTTCAACATTTTCTATAGCTTCGCTTCAAATGATAAATATTTGCTCCACATCATAAGAAGACAACAGTATCAGTTAAGATAATTTATATTGACATGATTTCATCGTCCTGTTTGTTAAATCTCATATAACAGTAGATTAAAAAAAATCATTTTCTTCATTTTTTAAATTATTAAAACATAGTCATGATTCTTCACAATAGCCAAAATAATTCCGAATTTCCAAACGCATGTTTATGTCCTGCTCCGGAATAATTTGCTTTTGTAAAGAATACAAATTTACCGTAACAAATTCTTGAGATCTTTAAACGACCATTGTAGATCACTACGATGTCACGCACGACATCGTCCACATTCGCCTCCACGTGGGTATCATATAAAAATTGGCTGTCATCACCTTTCTTGACGTGCAATCTCACCATTTCTATCGCGTTAGAACTTTAAACCAAAGTTGAAATTTCTGCTCGACAAAATTAACGTTCTAAGTCGCAATTTAATATCTTCGTTAACACGAGATTTTTAATTGAGACAATGAATACATTATAATTGGATTAAAATATTGAAATAAATTCGGCCAAGCGCATCAGTGAGTTGTCATGAGGAACCACGAGGAACTAAACATCCAACATATATTCACCCAACAAAAGTAGCCTGAACGACAGGACGCATCGTCCATGGTAACACAAGCTATCGATTAAACAGACGCGAATGCAGCTGGCTATCAATGCGAGAGAAATTGGAATGAAAAGTTCGCGTGATAAACGACTGAAAGAAGAAGGAGAAAGACCAAGCATCAAACAACCGATAATAAGGGGAACAATAAAAACGGATCGATAACAAGAGGAAGATATTGCTTAATGAGTATATAACTCTGTGTTGCTCATTATTATGTAATATACATATTTACATTCTAGTGGAACACGGATTACAAGAATAAAGACGTTCATATATCGTTACAAATATGAAGAAACGCCGACGACGCATCTCTCTATTTCGGTCGTCGCGCTTCTACTGGCGTTTTTGACACAAAAATATGATATATTTGTATGATTACTTAACGTCGATATATAATATATATATATATATATATATATATATAGTAGCAATTAATAATATTTTAAATATCCTCGGCGCAACGCTGCACAATAAAAATCTATGTCGTAATTCATAATTCTCGGCTATAATGTAAGTGACTAGTATTACGTTAAAATACACTTAGAGTTTCAATTCGATGAGGTGCATCTTACGCAGGTCATTTCCTGTTTGGGGTCCAAACAAAGGTGATCCATGGACGTAACAAATAAATTGGCTTTGATCCGTTAATTCAATTCGTCATGTCAAAGTTTCGCTGCATACTGCATTCTTTACATCTTTGTCACTTTTCTTTCACCCGGCTAACATTCCGTCCAGTTATTTGTTACGTCCATGAGATGGTCCCTATAATAATTGTTGCATACGGACATGTCGAACGATTAAACATCCTAAGCGCGTGTCCTGAATTCGCGAGCGCAATTGGTCGACTCGCGACGATTCCGGAACGGACACGGCGGAAATAGATTTTTTTTTCATTTTAACTCTTAACATCGATACGAGTAACAATGATAATTGCTTATGTTGAGTGGAGTCGTCTGCCACTCGCATGGTAGAACAACGAGATTTGGAAACTTATGCTTTACTCAAAATCCTTTCGCATTGCTTGAACTGCCGTGGCAATTCGTAACCCCGGCGATAAATCTACGGTAACGAGCAAAATTGCACAGTGCATTGCTTTGTTTACGTAAATCAATACACGGAATATTTTTAGTCTCGCAAAAATAAAGAAATTTCGAAGATTTTATTGATTATAAGCCAAAAAGGACAAAATAAAATCGTTTAAAAAAAGATAAAAGTAATCGATATAACTTTCTCTAAAAATTGTAGCCAAGTTACCTTTGCTTAATTGTATGACGTATTTTTTCACACAACAGCTTAAGCGACGCAGCAGTGCATCGTGTAACTCCGGCACTGAACGGCATAGTTCTCTCTTTTACATGTAACAAACACGTGCTTATAAGAGCACATTTATAAATAGACATACGTGTACATGCGTACGCGACATTTACATATTCGCTCGTCTACGTGTGGCAACATTTATGGGAGAGGAAATTCCTCAACCGAGACGTATGTCGACTACTTTAACGTGATATGCTATGTAATAGAAAAATTGGCATTTGGTCCAAAGAAAATATACGAAATGCATATGAAATTTGTATTCTCAGACAGCACCCTATCTAGGCTTCGTCCCATTTTTAGGAGCCTGACGGAAACATTAATAGATCAACATTGTCATTACATACGAATACCGTCAACTTAGGTGCGGTTTTATTTACAGCTGTCGCTGTAATTGATTGATGCATTCTACAAGTTCGAATGATCCTGTATAGCGACATTTTATTATGTATGACAAAACTCGATCCCGCGAATTTATTTGTTTATCTTAAAGTTTCACATTAGTTATAGAAAAATATTTGATATGAAGTCTGATAATAAAATTTTGCTGTATTAAAAAATAAAATATTAAAACAATTTCAGTTATATTGTGATATATATATATATATATATATATATATATATATATATATATATATAATTTGTGAAAGTCGAAACAATGACGGTTTATACTATGAAGTTTCATGAGAAAATATAGTTAATATCATCTCTTGGTCGTGCTCTCATATATCTCTCTATCTTATTTTTATCGAAAATATGAACTTGCTACAGTATGGAATAAACCCATAGAGTCGCTATTCTCATATAAACACATACACATAGTCGTCGAAAACACCGAATGACGTTCATCTTCTATCTCGCAAGCAACCGGAAGCATTTTTCGGCCGTTTTCGATCTTTTAGCATTAAAATGCGATCAGATTAAAAACCCGCAGTAAGGCGCAATTTCATGAATTGCGACCAACTGCAATCGGGATTTGATAGAATTTGTAAATTCTCGAACAACAACATTATATTGCAAAAATAACAGATCGTCCCTTATATCCCGAAGTGGTCGATTTAGACACGCGTGAGTTATTTTCATTATTAAAATTGCTCAATAAGATTGTCCATTCTCATTCTTTACTCCGCCCCTTCTAACTTTCATGACAAACGGACGGCAAAATCTTTGGACAGTAAACGCGCGTCATACGGGGGATTCTACTACTATATTACTATATAATAAAATATAGGTTGCTTATTTCTCAAGTCCGAAAACAGTTGCTGAATAAAGCTAACTACGACATCGGTGGGTTACAGATCTTGTTGATCGATCGAGATTATTCTTCGTCGATGGTAGGCTGGACTTGTAGTACGTCCTTTAACATCCTTAGGTCGTACTCGTCGGGTACTTGAAGAGTGGACGTGGAGGAAGAAGAAGAGGAAGGAAGGGAAGAACCGTGCAACAATTCCTGTTGCACGGTACCCTGTTCTCAAACTTTGCTTTCCGGCCCATCAGTGGTGTGCTTGAAAGAATTGCGTATTTTGCTCAGATGAAGAGCAGCGATGTGACCGTAGCTCTTATTGTACCATTCGGGTGTACGACCCCTGAAAATAAATTATTTCATTTCAATCTTGATCTAATCAAGTTTATTTAGTTTAAAGTTATTTCAAATCAATGAAATAAATAATTAATTGGTCAAAGATGATAAAATTATTTTTAAGAAATGTTTGTTATTACTTACTTTGTATCGACTCTAGATAAATGCATAATGCGGGATTTGCCGCTGCCACATGGTTCGATAAGATAACGTGAGGCCAAAACGATGCCGCGAGTTCCCCCGAGCATGACAGGAGCGTCTGGATGTTCCACAGATGTTTCGACAATGACGCAAGCACCTTTGGGAAGATCGTTCCGCCAAGATCTGTTAAAATGAATTATAAAACATTTATTATTTATTATTAAAAATGTAATAATGTTAAGGTATATTTATGCATGTATAAATAGAAAGAAAAAACTATTTAAATATGTGACGTCCTTTTATTAAGACATACCTTAATACACAATAATCTCGAGCGGGCAGTGGGCTCATGTTCCCGGTAGCGTATTGGAAGACCTCCACATTGGTGTCCAACTTAGTCACCAGTCTGTATTTTAAAAGTTGCGGATCCCAGATATGTCTTTCTCTTAGCACGCGATGTAACAGCTCGTTTGGCGGAGCTTCGACTTCAGTTGATACTCGCCAGAGACGAAGTGGGTGTCCGTCGCCGACCTTTTTGTACGCCATTTCTACGCTGTTGTCGGCAGGATTGTTTACCGTGACCCAACCGCGACTTCTGCTAGAACGGATTGCAGTCTTTATTTAGCGCACATGCATTTTTTAAATTATTTTATTTATTTTATTTATTCATTTAGAGACGCGATGTACCATATTCTTATTTTTCCTTTTTTTTATAGTTGTCGATTCAAAAATATGTACCTATTGTATCTTTAATTCTACAACTTTTATCCGCTCACATTTATTTTACTTCTAACATTATTTTCAAGAATAAATTAAATATAAAGATGACTTGTACTCACTTTTCTCGCGCTTCCTTCAACAACGCCGTGATGCAGGCGTACAGGTAGCCCCTCCAATCCTGCTTCAGTTCCGAACCGAGTTCCTCCAGCGCGACCGGAATGCTCTCTTCCATATAATTAAAGTGACACTGCGTCAGCATGTCCGACGAGACCTGAAAGAACCGGAAGAGGCATGTGAGCCGTGCCCTTCCCACTCGTTTCGCGCTTGGGATCGAACCCAAACGCGCGAGCGATCGCGATCGACGAATGACGACGCTTCGGCACTCACCATGAATAATTCACGATGCATCTTGACCAGATACAAAAGACAGTCGTGAGCGGCTTTGTTTTCCGACAGTTCCCGCTGATCGGGAATGCCCACGGTCTTTCGCCTACGTGGTGACACGCTGCTCGACCTGTTGGTCACGTTCGTGTTGCTGTGGTTAAAATGGAACAGGCTCGGAGCTAGACACACAGCCAAATTCGAGGCTGTCATTTGGTTGTAGGGCGAGTTGCTGGCGACGTGGTTGAGGAAGTCGAGCAGGGTCTCTAGCGCCTCGCGGTGCTCATCCGGGAGCAGCAGCAGGACGCACTGCACAGCATCGGGCCGCAACTCCACCGGGACATCTGCGAGGAGAACCGATCCATTGCAAAATCACGTTTCCCCCTTCGCGCGGTCTACAAACTACAAATTAAGCTAGCAGAAATCGCAACTTACGTTGGAAGATGGCGATGAACGTCTCCGAGAGCTTGTTCGTCAGCAGGGCCTCCGGCAACTCCCTGAAATACTGTTTGACGAGATCGGCGACGTCGAACGCTTGCTGTCCATCAAAATTGATATTGTCTCCCTGGGTCTCCGTCATAATCTTCAGCTTCTGTATCCTCGACTTGACGCCGCTCTTTCTAAAGATGCCCACCTGATCCAAAGCGTTGGCCCTCAGCCATCTCAGAGCGATTTGGATGCACTTGGGTAAAGCTTGACCGGTTCTCTGTAAGGACAGCAAGAGCGGCACCCCGAAGACCGTCTTGTCCTTGTAATCAGGCGACTTGATCTTCCTGATGAACTTCGGGAGCTCCCAGTTCCAGCCGGTACGATGAGTCGGACAGTACCGTTCCATGCACGCCGTGAGTTTCAACAGTGCCAGCTTCCTCAGAACTAAAAGTTGCCCGCACGACATGGAAGCCATCGCTCTGGGACACAGCGGGTCCAAGGGCTCGGGATAGAGCGACCCTCTCTGGAAACTGTGCCACCTGACAACGGTGCCCTTGTGCCTGGGCGACTCCTCTTCCGGTTCGGAATCCCTACTGGCCACGGTGGAGCCGCTCTCTTGGCTGCCGGCTAATTCAGAGCTTCTAGACCTGGACTTTTCGCGGTAGACTGTCACTTCCTTGGACAACGACGACTTGGCCTCCCTGTGCGAGTCGTCGCGGCGCCGGAAACTCTTGCGCATCTTGTCCTCCCGTTTCGAAGATGCCGGCTTCTCCTCCTTGTCTTGCGCGAGCTTGTCGCGATACCTCTGCGACTCCTTGCCGAGGTTCAGGCTGCCGCCGCGGGTGTTGATCGGGGCATTCTTCGACGGCGTGGAACTCTGGGAACGTTCCTTGGAGCTCTGAGAACGCACGTTGACGAACTCCAGCACCTTCGCGTGGTTGCTGTTGGCGTCGCGGAAGTATCGGTGTCGCCAGTTGGTCGGCTGGCACTCGGAGTCGCTTAGCGCGCCCTGATCCTCCCTGCCGCGATGTAGAAATCGGCGGGCGCGATTCATCTTCGTGCGGGTCGGCGTCGGAGTCGGTCCGCCGCCCTGCGAGCCGTCCGAGCAGTAGCTGGATGAATCGTCGCCGAAGGGGCTGGGTGCGTTCGCCAGCGGCGACGGCGGCAGGTGATAGGGAGAGGCCGGCAGCGTGACCGGCGAGCCGGGAATTTGCGACGCCACCGATAGGAGTTCGTTGAAGGACACCGGCGCCGGCCCCGTGGGCGATACGTCCACGCAGTTCAGCTCCTTCATCTTCTGCTGCATGGACATGACGTCGAGCACCTGGGGCCCGCTGATCACCACCCCGTCGCGATTCTGCCGCTTCCGCCGCCGTGACTTGAGGGACTCCACGCGCCTAAGGAAAGCTTTCGCGCCGTCCCGCAGCCTCTCCGAGCCGGATCTGCGGAATCGCGTGCCGTTCTCATCGGGTACGGTCCCCGGCGGTAGGCTGCCATATCGCACGTTCTCCAGCACGTCTTCCGCCTCCTCGGCCTCCAGACGATCCTCGATGGAATCGTCCTCGGACGCGGCGTTCTGCCCGGCGATTGCCTGCAGCCTCTCGACGTTCGCCGCTGTTACGTCGCCTATGCGGGACCAGCGTCTCGTCTTTTTCTCGAAGGTCCATTTCTCGCTCAAGGCGCACTGCGTGTCCTCATCGGATTCGTCACCGCCGCCACTCTGCATCACAAACGGTGACAGAAAATTTGAGATAAAACGAATTTTGTACATAACAAAAAAATCATATTAATCATTAAAAAGAAATTAGTTTATTAATTTTGGTCATCGTTGAAGCATCAGATCTGATCGAATTACTATGCGGATAACAAACATAATAATTATAATATTATACTTTCAACTTAAAAATGTCATAGTTATTCTGATTGACCCAAATTTGCGAGCAAAAACGCGAAGTGGCAAAATGTGATTCACCAGTCTGAATCACGATCCGGATCCAGCTGAATCTGGATCCGGGAACTTGATTCGAATGAGAATTCCATTTCATACGTGCGGCTTTCGCGAGCGGGGCCTCGAGCCCATTTATTTCGCGCGGAGGATAATCCTGTCGCGTGCAAGGTGCGATTCGGGCGAAGCACAAAGTAAGTAATAAACTAGCCGGCCGGCACGTGTAATCCGTGAAAGCCTGGGCGTTTCTTCCGCGGGATTACACCGGACTAACAAAGTGGCCCGAAAGAATATGTGACTCACGATTATCCGACGCGATGTCCACACAGAAGAGAAACGTAACGCTCGAAATAAATGGTCGCCCGTCGAACGTTTAACAAACGATGATGTTTCATAATCAATTCGCAGCGACGAAATTAAGGACCGCTGCCAACGTGCTGCCGCTGGAAAACAGGCAAATCGAACCCGTGCTCTATAATTAATTGTAGAAAGTGTTCCGTGCGCGCACTTTTACCGTTTGTAATCGGCGATGGGGTCTCGAGGTCGCAAGTCAAGTATTTCTTCTGCCCTCGGTGGTAAAGAGAAAAAGAAATTACCGGCTCGATAACCACGAGGTCATCAACTGGTCAAGCGTAATAAGAATTAAATAGTTTCCAAAGGATCGAAAGTCCGAGAGATTTTCCGATGGAACTCGTTATTATCCCGCGTTAATATTATATAGACATTTTGACAAGATAAAAAGAAAATTATATTATTTAATGAAATTGGAATGTTGCAAGAAAAAATATATAAAATAATAATATTATAAAAAATATATATATATATGAAATAGTCTTGTGTGAATTATATAATAATCAGTTTTCGTGGCCATCAATTAAACAAGTGTTACAAGAAGAAACATCCTAAATTTCCGGAACGTCAAAACAGTTTATGTCCTAATTACGTCTCCTAAATTAAATTTCATTGTGCCTTCTGAAATTTACGGCCGACTATTACTGACTTATACCACTGCATCACTCACAGCGGACCTGTCCGAGCAACGAACTGACACGACCTCAAACCCCGCGTGTTCCTAATTCATTTTAGGAAGCTTCGCCGTCCGAAGAAAAGATCGCGCGCTTTTATCGCCGCGATAAATCCCATGTTATATAGGAAACACGACGTTCCCAGGGGAGAGTTACGATATACACCGTAAAAAATAATTTACTAGGACGATCTCGCGGCGCGGCGATGAGTGAGCAACGCTCGAAAGGAGTTTACAGGTCTCCGCCGCGGTGAATAAGAAAAGAGCAGGATTTCATCTTTTCGGGTCTCTCTCGCATATCTCTCTGCTTTTTTTTCCTCGTTCGATTACGTGAGTGACCGAATAATATTGAGACGGCGCTTCTCCTCGGGGATGTGGGCCACGGATAAAAATACGCGGCATTGCACGTGCGGGATATCGGCCGGGAAATAAAGAGAGCGAGAGAGCGTGGGCGCCGCCGGCAGAAAATAGATTTTTGAGATTTCGGAGTGCATTTCGCGCTCCGTGGCCGGTCTAATGTTGCAGGCGGGACAGGAGTTTCGAAACCCTTCCGACGAGGCGACGGAAATAAAATCGGCCGGATGACGCGCGACAGCGACGTCGTCGTCGACGACGACTACGAAGACGACGACATCGAGGACGACCGCGGTGACAAACGTCGGGCCTTTGATGAGGCCTGTGAGGCAAGGTTCACGCCGCTGTAAGGCGATATAATTGCGAAACTATTTTTGCGTCGCTAATTATTCCTTCCGTTGGCCCCGCATATAAATAAAACGTTTCCTTCGCGCGCGGAAATACATAGGAGTGACACGTTTCTGACAGCTTTCATGCCGCAAAACTGACTATCAACTATTCAAAAATGGTATCAGTTTCATTATTATATTTATGTAGAAATTATCGAGACGATCGGGGAGAAAATATAAGATGCACGTTAATACTGATAATATTTAAAAAATGCAATTTTCACGACGCCATTCTGACTTCGCTATCTCGTGATCAAGATAATTTTTACTCGACTTAGGAGGCGAATATAAAGAGGAATTTTATTATATGTATATAAAGAACTTTATAAAAAGTCACACGAGCACGATTTTCCTTCCAGTAAACCTCCCCATCTCATTTCTCATAAATTGTGCATTTGTTCCGAGAAAATCCTGCCGGAGAGCGTAAGATTCAAAACGTGATCCTCGCTTCTTAGATGAGAAACGCGCGCGCGCGCGCGTGTGTAGAATGGTGCCACCGTGCAAACCGTACGAGGCGTTGCCACGGTGAGATCAGGTCCATTGTCATGTAGCGTGGATCACGTGAGGCTGCACACAGACGCACGCGTCCGTGTGTGCCTCACGTGGAGATACAAAGGCGTCAAGTTTCGTAACGAGAAGCGACGTGTCGGACCTATTGTTAGAAAGCCAACCGTCTTCGGGGCGCACGAAAAGACGCCCATTTCGGCTTAGTCACCTCATGAGGGGCGCGAGATGCCACGAGAAGTCGCCGGGGTCACCGTGTCGTTTCTCTTTCCCCGGTGACGGAGCAACCAGGGCAGCCCGTGCTAGATGGCCTGATCGGCAAGACGGATAGCGGCGGAACGAAAAGCTCTCGGATGCGTGAATACCGATAACGACTTTCCGGGCTAACACAAACCGGAAGGCTAAATAGAATCCCTCGTTCGTGAACCGCGATATATGCTTCGCTTCGTGACAGAGAGGGACTGATGAGAATACAAAGTGTCTATTATGCTTTCAACGTGTGAAATTAATGGTCTACTTTATTGATACCATTCAGAGCGTTTAAGTTTATGAATTTCGACAGTTTTTATTCTCAACTTTCTGCTTTCTTCTATATAAATGCAAATTAACATAGAACCTCGTGTATTCAACAATTCAAAAGAGAGATGTGAAATCATACTTCGGTGTTTCCAATTTCCACCTCGTGTCGCAGTTGCGACTATTTTTACTTTCTCTCGGAACATTTCACCGTCATTAGGTATTATACGCGTCACGCTTGACGAAGGGCGAGACGATTCTGCGAGCGAGCGAGCGAGCGACGAAGGCTATGCATTTACGTTGCGGAGGATCGACGCAATAGACATTCTCCGTCATCCTTCTCCGAGGAGGATGCACCTTTCGTAATGCATCTAATGCGCGAGCATCGGACATCGGCATCGACTCTCTCTCCTTCTCTCTCCTTTTCTTTGTCATGCATAAGTTTCGCGGACGATTACCATCCGTTCGGTACTTAGATCGCTCGCTCGCTCGCTCGCATGCACGTATCTGCGTTTCCGTTCCGGCGCGTTACTGCGCGAGAGACGTGACGATACCCCCATACGTGAGTTATTTCCGCGCGGCACTCAACGAGCCGTGTCGCCCCGCCGTGTGTACGGCCGACGTCACTTCCGTCTAAGCAGGTTGAACAAACCTCCGTCCGTCGTTTTTCTGGCCCCGGACGGTCCGAGATATACGTGCAAATACATCTCGGATATGTGGAAGGATATACTCGTTACGCAAGAGAAAAAATTTCAGTTTGACTTCCGACGAGCGTGCAATTAAAATTTCTTATTTTTTTTTTTGCAACTTGTTTAATATCTCCGCGAAAGATGTGCAATATTATTTTGTTACGTGAAACTTACATAAAACTATATGAAATCATAATCACATGCGCAACTATTTTATATTGTAAAAGTTTATTATGCATTAAATACAGTTAAAAATATAACGTTAAAAATGTAACGCGAATGCGCGTACTGTCGTCATTTTATGGCGCATAAAATATAATTATATAAGATATAAAGCTTCAGACTTTGATCTAATGAACATTCTATTCCTTTACTGTCTTACGTGCAATTATAACAGACGCGCATAAATTGTAGTTAAATACTATATCCATTCGTAAATGTTCATGTTGTCGGAATAATTGGCCGCGTTGGATTACCAATTAACCAGCCGTCGTATCACGCGATGGTATTAATTTAATTTACGACGCCCAGAAGAAAGTGGCCTGTCGCAGCAAGAAAATTCAGGAACTGTCCCTTTCACAAAATTAACATTCCCAGCTGTTTAGTTGCTCTATCATTCTTTAAATATAAAACGTCTAAAGCCTCCGATTTAAGAGCAAAACTTGAAAAATACATTGAATATATTAATTTAAAATCAACAGATGCAGCTAAAAAGAAATATAAGAAATCTGAAAAATACAAAACGTGATCGAATTTATCTACTCTGTAAATATTAAATATATATTAACATTAATTATTGCAAAGTTTCTATATGCAACGCATACATCATTGATAAGTTCTACGTAATAATATCTGTGACTTGTATATTGGTATATTTATAAAGCAACAATACGATTTAGCGAATTGCAGAAACGAGCGGTACGATTGCCAGTTGCGCCATGAAAGAAGGAAATCGTGATGCCGGACAGCATCGAGGAAAAAGAGGTCGTGGCTACAAATTCAATGACGACCGGTTGATACGTCGCTAACAGGAGAGCTTATATTCGATGTTTCGCGTAAAGAAACGACTAGCACGGCCAACCGTACGATCCTCGAGGGCTTGTCACTGAATCACGATTGTCAATGAAGAAATCCACGACTGCAGCCGGCGATTGCAGCCGCTGACTGTAGCCGCTGCGAACCAAACGGAAATCCCTGGAATGTCGGTCTCCTCTACTTCTTCTGCGTCGTCTCGTTCGCAAGTACGACGATAACATACTTTCGAATCGAGAATTTTAACTCGCGGAATCGACAATGCGCGGCAAGGAGCGCGGCCAGTTTTTGCTCGCACAATTTGCTCGCGCTCGTTTCTCGAAATGCAACGTAGAGCACGAAAAAGTATATCTAGAGCGTCGAGGAGACGTGTACTGATGATAATATTTCATTCTCAATAGAATTCATGAAGAAGCGATTCTTCAAAAATTTAGAACATCTTTGTTTTTTCTATAAATAAATCCAGGAAAAAGTGAGATTCGTGTCGAGTTTTTCCTCAAGTCTATTTTGCGTTGACCGTAAAACTAAGTTTAAAAATTCGATACATGCAACACGGAGAATTTTTATCGCGTACCACCCACAGCGAACGAAAACAATCGAAAATCTGGGTCATCGTTCTATGGTGGTTCTAAATTTGGGCCGCACGACCACCGCCGTATAGAAGCTTGCGGCCTGTCGCGATCAGTGACACTCGATTTGCAGTGGCCTAACGAGTACGAATGGCCCGTCATTGTGTGGAACATATATCACGAAATTCAATTAACCTAACGTCAAAAAAACCGCCACCTCAAACGGAGGCCACAGAGATATTTATGCGTCATTTTCATTAACGAGACGCCCGTCCAATTTTAAGAGCACTAAAGAAGTAAAATAAATTTCTTAAAATTACAGAAATAAAAATAAAAGTCGATATATTGAGCAATGCGTACCATTCATTTAGAAATGTATAGGAATAATAAAATATCCATTAATATCAATTTGAATCAAATTTTCCATTATTATTATTTAATTTATCATTTCCATTGCTTTTTAGTTTATTACTGGCACAACTAACAAATGATATACGAATCGCTTTTGCGTAAATCTACAAATCTGTACAGATCTCGCTTTCTCAAAATAGGTATAATGATGATCAATGTATTTTCCTGTGAGAAGATTCCACGCGAATCCCCGCAAGAAAATCGCGCGATGATACTCCCGTCACGCCTCATTAATCCCGACCACTTCCATCGTCACCTCCATCGTCCCTTACTTCCGGTATCATTAACTAACGAGCGCTCGCGGGACGCCCTAACGGTGAGTAAATCCTCGTTTGCGAGAACCAGCTCTGGTTGGTCGATCGATCATTCCAATCGCAAGGAGGTATTAGGACAGCGTCCGTTTTAGCGATAATTCTCGACTGGAAAACCTCGTAGGAGTTTCTCCTGATGCGCACACTGTGTGCAAATGGCACGCCGTTGTATCCGGTGCAACAGGGACATTCGAGTGGGAGTCCGATCGATACACGTGATGCGTCTCGATGTCGAGATTAATCTCGCTATTAAAAAATTGCCATGTTGTGTATTTAACGCTGTGTGTTACGCTTCTCTTTAATTAATACAATATATTTTTTTACACATCATTTAAGGTTTTCTCTTTAAAATTTTGTAGAATTTATGATAATCGCGATTGCCGTAGAATGATTAAAGATTGTTTGATGGATTGGCTAGACTCTGATTTGTGTGGATGCTCCTACGTTTGCGTACACGCCAAGGCTTCGCGCACGACGACGACGCCGCGCTGTCTGGCCGCGTCGGCCGTTTCTCTCGACGCTTCTCTCTCGACTCTCTCGCAAGAGAGAAATCATCTCGCAGCATCCCGCTCTCGTCCCTTCGCCCGAGGCGATGCGTGACACTTGTTTAACGCGCGTGACGTGTCCACATGAGAGATCCACATATGTGCGGGTAAACGTTTCCGAGGAAAAATATAAAAACAGGGAAAACGCCGCGACTTTTTTAATCATTGTTTATTACTATGGAGATGCCGCTTATTAGACGCTCTCTGGGATAGATCCGGAGAGTGCAAAATGTGGTGTAAAGAAAATTACAAGGTATACATTGCACTTCAACGTGAAAGTAATCTTACTGCGTGCAACTCTCAAGATTAAGGGAAAATCAAAATGTACATAAAATGGACTTAGGCTTTAAAATAGACAGTTAATTAATATCATTAATTGTTGAGTCTGAATTGGAAATGGTCAGGCTTGCAAAATTTTAATCCTGCGAATTCTTGTTATTTTTTTTAAATATCTTTTTTGGAGCTTCACGTATTCAGAGACTGGCTTCGATTTTGTCTTCGTTATGTAATACAAACAAATCTGAAACAGCGGATTCAATCTAATTTCATCAAAATTCTGACGCAGCGGCTTTTAATCCGACGTTTACCCATTTGATTGCGATTAAGCTGCGGCGCAACAGCGATTTAAACAACCGCAAACGGTATCGCGGTCTTCATCACTGTGTGACTTACGCTAATTGACTTCTGAACGGTCCGATGGAAATTTATGGTAATATGCCGGTTCTCTCGGCCGCGAGCGCTAACTGCTCGCGGTTGCACGCGCAGGGCAGCTGCGATAACTGCACCACTTGTAAATAAAGCATCTCGATTTGACGGCAGCCGCCACCCATCGTTGCGAATACTAGAAAGGATCTTCTAACATGCCTGGAAAGTAGAGCCATTAAAACTACTACGTTTTCCATTTCTAATGACAGCCCAATGAATAAATAATTTTTACATCGGTACCCACGTAGTGTGTTATTAAAAGTTGATTATGCTAATATAATATTAGTTATAGATAACAACATATTTTACGCTAATTAATAGCTAATTGAATGTTATATAAATATATAACGAATGTAGATGTAATTCATAAAGATAAATCACGAGTGCATTTAGGGTTTCTAAAATTCTCGGAAAGATATATGGACTAAAGATTCCGTTATGCCCCGTATTTATTACAACGTAGCTCCGGTGAGCGATTAAAAGTAGAGACAGTTTTCTCGGTATTCCTCTTCCGGCGAGCGTGAGAATGGCGATTATGCCATGCAGGTGCAGCGTGGCGCGGCGGTCTATTAAAAACTAGATCTGCGTCGGGCGGCGCACGGTGCACGATCGCGCTAAGAGATCGTTATAACGGTGCGGCATAGAAATGCGCATATGCACGAGCGTGACAAGCGAACATTTATCCCGCGCTAATGACCGTTTCCTGTCGTCCGATTTCTGCGGTATGCCACCTTAGAAACGTGCCCGTCTCCGCTCTCGGTCCGATCGCTCGATAAGGAGCTCCCCGGGTCAGGGAGTTCTCGCGCACCGCGAGACCGACATCCCGCTCGGATAATCATCACCATCCTCGTCGTCATCCGAGGACGTGTACTTTCTACATAGAGGCCGCGTTCGCAGAAGAAATGACACGCTTTCGGCGCGGGTTCCCGACGAATCGGACGCGCTAATTATCGAGCGTGGGTACTTTCCTCTCACGCGGCACGTAGCGTAATTACGGTATAAGCCGAGCTGTAACTGGATTAATTTGCGCGGGAGATAAGGACGCGAAGCTCGTTAACAGCTCTTGGCTGAGAACAAGCCGTATGCCTGTTGTTGGGAAATTTATATTAGGTAGAATATACATGTGTATTAAACTTTTTGTAACATAATTCTTATATCAAGTAATAAAATAAATAACTCTTTCAAATGTTTATGTATGTTTACACTGACTGTCACAAGTTTGCCATGATTATGTTCATATAAATGTGCCCAGACTGGTTTGCAATGCACGCTCGTTTATACTAAAATTATTACTCTTATATTTAAATATAAATAAATATGTCTAATAAAAATATCACTTTTATTTGAATTGTAGAAAGTTAAAAATTCCTAGGAGACTTTACAGAACAAATCTCAGAGTGATACAATAAAATCTTATTCCATTTCTACGAAATACAAGTGTTTGAAGAGTCATAAGGAATGGACAAAAATAATTGCTACATGAAAGTTGTTACTAGGTAAAAATCGACCGCAGATTGATTGGAAGAAATGGAGGTAGATAGGAGGAAATGCTGAGTGAAACCCAGAGCACGAGCGTCGAACATGAACTTCTACTTAATGAGACGTATTATACACTTCGAGCTGCGAACGAACAGCGCGTTTTTCCGAATACATACATAAAATTTACGGTGCACCGACCGTCGTGCTATGGGAAAAACCGCGGCGCGTCGATACGGGTATCGACGGCGGTAGAAACGGGGCAAGTCGCGTTCGTTCGCGCGAATTTATGGCAACCGGTTTGCGCGATCGACGGAGGAATGTCGGCTGTCGTTTGCGCCTGTCAACTCGTGCGAGAGAAAGAGACGCATTCGTTGTCGTCGCTGTACGTTCCTCGCTCGCGCCATCCCGACAATCCGCGGCGCTTTTCAAAGAGACCAGAGAGAGCGAGAGAGAGAGAGAGAGAGAGAGAGAGAGAGAGAGAGAGAGAGAGAGAGAGAGGGGCCTCGGAAAAACCGCGGATAATGATCGATATTCCCTCGAATGCCGGAGGGAAAATACGGTACCTCTGAGTCTCCATGAATCAGCTATCTCTATAGTAGGACAATTTAACTTGTTCATCGTTAACCGTTCACCTGTGACTCGCGTCCACGCTCAAATACGCTGGCATTATTATCCCGGACGAAATGATTGTATAATGTCAGATAGGGGTCTTCAAGGATCGGAATTTATTCATCCACGTCAAGAATATCGAAATGCTTTGATCCGGGAACGTATGGCCGGTGTAAAATGCGAGCGAACGGCGTCACTCACTTTTCCTTTTGCCCCTTTACGATTGCCTGGTTACGATTTCCAGAACGAAATTACGAAACTCTGAAATTACCGAGAGCTCTTATCTCGGAGAAACGGCGGAGGAGTTTAGGCGGAATTACCTCAATTGAATTATTTTAATACGTAGAACGATACCGTATGCAGGCTGAATGAATTTTATAGCTGCCGTCAATTCTCTCTTAGCGCGATGTTATAAAAATTCCCGGGTATTATTACCGCTGTGCCCTGCCGATGGTGTGACGACTACGATACGCAGGTGCGACGTGGAACCGTGCCGCGCAGTCTGCCAGCACGGCATTCTCCGCAGTTGCGTGTACCGAACCTGTTTCCAGGTTTTACGCACCGGCGAGGCCGAAGCCGGCAACCCGGGTGCGTACATGTAATTATGCGTACCACCACTCCTTCCCTCGCCGAACGCGTTCTGAATGCGAGAGCGTCCGCAACCGTTGGGAGGAAAGAAAAAGCGTCGCATCGAGGAAAAAGAGGAAACCGGCGGAAAAGGGGCGGCCATACGTAAAAAGGGAAGAAGATGGATCAGTGAAGAAGGCGAGAGACGGTGGAAAGAAAGAAAAACTGAAACGGAAAGATGTAAAGGAAAGAAGAAGAGGAAGAAGACGCAAAGGAAATACAGACTTAAGGTGAATAAAAGAAGACCAGGTGTGAAACGAGAGAATCATGTACGGACGAAAAAAAAGGCTGAAACGGACAAAAGAAAAACGAGAAGTGGAGCGTGCGTGAGGAGAAATCTACGATAGATACGGAGGAGACGAAGTAAAGTAGAAGAATGGGGAGAAACTGAGAGACAGAGAGTGCGAAGCGCGAGATGCGGAGAAAAAGCGGGGAAAAAAGGGGAGAAGCGACTGGATAGAGTATTTTAAAACGACTTTCCTGCCCGGTAATTAACTGTTTGCCAATTAATGAGTCAACCGCGAAATAATCCCTCACTATAACTCGGACTCTGCCCAGCTCCCTCTTTTCGCCCGGGATATTCTCGCTTTTGCGCAAGTACACGCGTGTAATCACATGCGTGTCTGTGTCGTGGTAGAAGCTGCATGAACCTGGCTACCGCCGGCAAATAATTACTCCCAGCTCGCTCGTTGTCCTCCTGTATTCGCGACGATAGGACGTCGATGATACTTCTACACGTCTCCTATCCTCCTTCCACTTCTGCTCGGTGTTAGTGTGTGCTCGTTTAACGTGATTGCAATTTTCGTGCTGCCCGTAAACGCGAGTTAACAAGCCAGCAATCAATTTAATTTGCCGCGTTTTCTAAAAGTTTAAAAGTTTTGTTCATATCTGCTATGTATGTGTGTATGTATTAATAACTAAAATATAGCAATGTACGATATTAAAATTTAATTTAATAAAGAATATATATATTAAATTGTTAATATATTAAATATAATTTATTAAATAAATTATTGCAGCGCAATATCAATAACGCACTTTGGGAAGAGTTTTTCATAAATGTTGATATGTTGTGTCATGTCTATTTACACTTATACAGTGTATATTACGTCAAATTTAATTAAGATAATATAGTTGCGGCATAAAATAAGATCGATTCAACAATTAATTCGGAAATTACGATTTTATCAAACCCTGCGAACCTACCTTATTAACTCTGAGATAAGCAAATAGGTTGAAATACACTTATACAGTGTATATTATAATACACTTCCTCTAAATGGCTCAATTTATTGCTTTCAATGCGAACGGTGTGGTTCCAGAGAAGCAGCAATTTTCAAGAACCAGATCGAAGTAGGGCACGAAAACGTGGTCGATCGAGCACGATAAAATGACCGCTGTTAAATCGACCCAATTGCCGCAAATTGCCACTTTCGTTGATTCGACAAACATAGGGATCGGAAAGCGCGCGGAGAGATCTCATTTTCGGCGGTCACGGGTGCAGAGAGTGAAAGCTTTTATTAATAACAATTATAGGGAGGATCTCGAACGAAATCGACTCGGACCCGCGGCGAAAAAGAAAAAGGGACCCGGATCGTCCGACAGCGAAAGTCCCGAGTATCTTCTACTCCTTTACACGGATGTACGCGACCGCTGCTACATCGCTTTACCAAATTAAGTTATGCGCGAGACGCTCGCGTATAAATTATTCCTATAAAACGCATCAGTCATCCCTCTGCTTTCTCTTGTCCGTGTATGCCTTATGCGCAAAGATTCGACCCGTAAAGAGATTCTTTCGCGTTTAATGCTGGGGAATTATTGACGTAGGCATATTCTATTATAGTATCGTTTGAGAATTCAAAGTCACGCTACTGCGGCATTTCGGAGTATTGATCTTTCCCTCCGCGAAGGTTTCATGCTGAAGAAATTTTCTCATTCAAATTTTAAATTCTTAGCCAAACGTAACGAGAATATTTCAACGTAACAAGAATATTTCAACGTAACGAGAATATGAAACGGGAGATTGTCGTATGCTTGTCTGTCGGAATAGAGAATGGAAAATGCAAAACTTGTACGAATCTATTTATGGAATCGCGTAGTTGCGATGATTCTACATTGGATTACGTTATTGTGGAGCGAGGGGAATCTCGTCACGACTTGTTCATTCAGTCACGGACAATGTTACGTGTCGCTTCCTTGTATCGATCAATCGTGCGTTTCGCAAAGCACGTTCCGTGCCTTGCAGAATCGTTTCACGAGAACGTCAACGCCGGAGGGCGCCGCTCCGCCTTTTGCTTTCGTAAGGCCGTTCGATTCGGTAGGAGATCATTACACTTCACGTGTGCATGTCTCATCAGCGGCTAGCTTTCACCCGGTAAACGCATACGATCGGTCAGTGCTTTCCATTCGGAGTGCAAGGTCGACATCAGCCAAAATTTCATTTATAGGCCGGAGAGTTTAATTTTCGATGTTGTGGAGATAAAGAGGAGAAGTATGAGGAAGCAATATGGAGATATCATCATCCGTATCTTTATCTCATCTTTATATCATAATATTAAATGAAGAATTTTATGCGTTGAACGCGTATGCTGTTTCTTTTAAATTTCTTACAAATTGCAGTTACATGCACATACCTGCGACTGCAAATTACACGGACTAAAAAATATATATGAAATCTCTTATAATTTTCTGAAAGACGTAAAAAACATCTTAATACTTTAAGGCTTTAAATTTTTATCCTCTCATATTACTACTATTTTCTTAACGCAAGGAAAATACATTACGTTAATTGCCACATCTCCATTATCACGAAATAATGGAGGGATCATTTTGGCCTGTCAACACATCACGCCCAGTTTTGGCATTTGTAAACTGATCTTACCTAATGCGTACGAGGACTATGTAAGCGTAATACTGCCCGCACGACGAAGGTGAGAGCAATTTAGCAGCCGAGGTCTAAAACAGGCGAATAAAATTACCTGGCTTGCGCGAGGATCAATGGGCCTTGGACGCAAACTAGGTCAATGCGATAACAAAATAGTAAGACATAGGCAGAAAATAAACTGCCTTAGGGAACTTGGCACTTTCCCCTACGATGATATTTTCTGCTCGGCATATTTTGATTAATCTCAATTCAGTGACCAGACACTCCTTCAACGTTTCATTCACCGCTGCAGATCGCGCGATCGATGAAATAACAGTTATAATCAGACGAATCATAGCTATTGGTACATTCAAAGTTTTACAGTCTTATAATTCTAGAACATTAAATTATCATAATCTTCTTAGAATCTCAACATCTCAACTTAGATTCTCAACAATCTGAAATTTCCTCAAAGGTTTTCTACTTAGAAGTTTTTATACACTGAAAAAAATTCTGGTTAAAAACGGACGAATTAGAAAATTTTGTATGATTGATCAAATATTCTGGTTATTATAAATAGATTAAAAGTTTAATAGTTTTTAACCAGAATTTTTTTTCAGTGTATATATAATATATATTTAATCATTTTCAATTTTTTATTACAATCCCGATATTTATATTCAAGAATTATATCTTATTATATTATCACGTATGAGTTTTTGAAAACTTATTAAAAATTTCTTCAATTAAAATTGTATGTAAAATTTCATTTTAGGCACGAAATATGTTACACCGACGTCGCGCTCAACGTATGCACAAAGCACTCGTGGCGCATATTCTTTGCTCGAAAAGGCGACGAACCGACAATCGTCTAATCGACCTCGCAATATCTTGCGAGTCACCGCGGCTACAAATTTGGCGAGACTTTCGCGTGTCAGCGGCGACCAGACGCTTCGCGCACATATCCGTTCGTACCAAACGCGTGCGCGTAAAACGCGCTTTCTCCCCATCTAAGGACATTTGCTTGAAAAATCCTCATGCCAGTTTTTTTTCTGCGGTCCGTTTCGCGCACACGGTCGCCAGATAAATTTTCTATTTATTAAACATACAACTGTGCGTAACGATTCGCGCTGGCTTCCGGTAAGAGCTCGCCACTTGTCGCAGCTGCTGCTGGCAAGCACGCATATGCGTGAGCCCTTTATGGGCATGAAAGTCGTCGATCATGCTGAGTGCCGTAGGATCACCTATCGATTATCCTGAAGTCTTCTTTAAATTTTAAATTAGCCGCGGCAAAACTCAACGGCACAAAATAATCCTTGCTCGACAAGTTATATATCAGAAACATGTTTTTACGTAAAATGTTACAGACATGCCTTAGAGAAATATCTTAGAAATGAAATCAACAATTTTAAAGATGCTAGTATTATAAAAACAAAGTTTTATATTAAATTTTATATTAAACCACTCAGCAAAGAGACTACAAGTTAAAAATTCATTTCAAAATTATCGTTCATTGTATCTGGGATGTTCTGTGTTGTGAATTGACCTCTCCGCCACCGGAGCAACTCTTCCGAAAGTTAATATCTACCTACAGAAAAATTGGCATACGGACGACCAGATAATAGCCTGCTTTCGGTTCGTCACGCGCGATAGAGCAAACTCCAAGGAGCTTATCGATGGATTGCAACCGGCCGATCGATCCATTATTCACTGCTTCTCAAAACCCGAGATCGATACGCGATACGATACACAAATCAACGTCGAAACTCAGCGTCTTACAAAGACACGATCGATTTGCCATGATATCATCTCTTTTGTGGCACATCGCTACGTTCTACATGCGTATAAATCCGAGCTCTTCTCCTTTCGCGATCGCAGCCGGATCGATCCGCGCGATCTCTCGAGTCGGCCGAGCCGGATCATGTAATTGATTTAGGCTTTCGTCGAAATGCTTTTAACTCTGATTTGCGATGCGTGCTTCGCCAGAGTTACGGTGAATGCTTCCTGCTCTCGAGCGAGCGGCCCAATAACACTCCCACTCGGTAATTCGCACAGATTGATCTTTACGATCACCGCCGGCTCGTAGATTCGCCGCGCTTATTTCGGATCAGCTGTATTTAATCTACGTGGTACACGACGGCGAAGTCAAAATGACATGATTGCGGGTCATCGCACCCCGACCGCTCACACACGACTGAGATCTTGGCGGCGTACGCATAAACTTCGTACCATGAGCACGAAGAGACGCAGGCTTTTAAACTAATAATTTGTCAAACAGATCTGTCAAAGCGTTCGATTAATTGAAAGTAACATCGAACTATCTCTGCGTTAGAATAATATTTTGATAGTAATAAATAACGTGACAAATAGCTTTCAAATCATTATGTGTGTTGCTATTCATTGCCAGACATCGTTACGATACATTCAATGGCGAGCTCCAGCGTTTGCTTTCCAAAATAATTAACTACGAATTTATCCCCGTCACGTGACAACCGTTAATTGCTATTCCATTCATTTGTTCACCGTTCCATGGATAGTCGTAAGAATAGCATGGATGGTTTCGTCCAATGCATAGCAATGACCATATGTGTGAACGTGTCATAAAAGCCACAATGTGTGGCTCAAATGTCGATGTCATAGATTACCAAGCAAGAATATCGATCATATAGTGACTACGTTCTATAATTGTACATAAATTCTTTATCGACATATTTAATTATTTTATCTACTTTCATAATCCAAACTTTAAAATCTAATTATTTATAAGATATTATTTATCGCGTTCTAATCACGCAATGTGTTTGTTTTATTATTTATATCTTTACGTGTAAATTTAATTCATTAAAATTTTTACCATTTTAATTAGAAAACAAACATACAAATATTAACAATTAAACATTATAATAGAAACCCACGTGCGACGTCGAAAAGAAAACTTTTGTGACATTTGAAACGTTCCACTGCGACTATGGAATTCTATGAAACATTTAAATAGCTACCCTTGTCTCCCTTTTAACTGACCCGACCCTAATCTGACATTTCCGTCTTGAAGTCTTTTCTAGATCTCATCGTCTATCAGGAAATTCTCAGAAGAACGCTCGGAAGATACGACGAGAATCTCAAGAAATATTTAAAGATAGAAACTGCAAAGAAAAAAAAAGTTTGCAGAGAAATAGAGCAAAAAAAAATTGCGGAATCGAAATTATTTCTGCGAATCTTCTTAACGAGATTTATGTAAAATGCGAAAGTCAGTAGTAGTAAAATTGGGCTTAATTCCAATGAAATTAATTGAATTCTCATTGAAATGCCTTGTCGCATCTCCGTATATCCGCGCGTTTGCGCAACGCTCCCCGTATACGTGCTCCGTATCGAGTAATCCAAAGTGTACTCACGCTTTTGCCGTGGCTCGTGCTGTGGTGCGTGTGATGCGTGTCGAGTTTCATATTGGCGCAACGATTAAGGGCGTGCAGACGCCGGAAAAGGCTCTGCAGCGAGTCGGCCTCGAGGAAAGGGTGGTCCTTGGCTACGCCGGAAACGTCAATCGGAAACTGGTAGTCTGAAACATGAAGACGGACGACCGTCAATTTTCGTTTCGCGTTGCTCGATTATCGCTCGAGATAGGATAAAGTATCGCGCTTACGCGTGTATTTACGTAAACGAAAAAGTACATATCGCAGCGATATTTGATAACGTCGAAAACATCCGCCGTATCAAGCGTGTGTTTGTTGCAACGGCACATTCAGGGCCACCCGATTATCGAACGTGCTAAATGCGTGCAGGTATACGCCGTGAATAAATCAAATGTCCATTTAGTCCGCGGGCATTAATCTTCTCATGAATCCGAGAAGGGTTCATCACGTTGATTGTCATACTGTTGTCGCGCGGTTCCATTCTTTTTGCCTTTTTTTTGCAACAAACGTTTAAATAAAGACGTTAAAACGCGCATTTTTATATTCCTACATAATCATTATTATGCTATCCAATTGGATTTTACAATATTTAAAATGTTTCTCTATAATTAATTTTTTAGAATTTTTTATAAATTTAATACAATCATATAAAATAACGCTTTAAAACATTGTATAGAAATATTTTCTTTATATTATTTTTGAATGAGAGAAAAAATAAAAAAAATTATATAAAAATTAAAATACAATGATATATGAAAACCTTTAAATTCTCTGTAGCTGTGACTAGTCTTTATTACGCCCGAAAACTGTTAAATGTTGTTGTAATATAGCTTCAAAAAATAAATGCCATGAATGCTATTATTAACACTGACGTCCGTTGAAGCCGTGCAACGATCATTTAACAATTTTTGCTCGTAATAAAAATTGCAAAAGTTATTTCAGATTCCATAAAGAGTTGCATAATCCACTTTGCATGTAACAAAGCTGTCATAATAATAATAAACTTTTATGAATAGAATATCGGCGGTATTTTTTTCTCATTTTCTGCAACAGCAGTGGCAGCAGGAAAAAGATTCACTCTTAGTTGAAATAAAAATTGTAATTTTCAACGGTGGATTTTGCTTCTCTCCAGAATTTCTTCGTAACTATGTCACTCTCCTATAAGTTTGGAAGATTTCTGTCACGACTTGCGCAACGCTGGCCTAGATTTTCTGAACCAGATCTCGGATCTACGATCTTTAACCGTGATTCCAGGATCGATTCGTCGATTCTCAAAGTAGAACGACTTTTTCAATAAGCACGACAAACGTTTCCACGACATCAAACATTTTTTTATGAAATATAATATATTTGTTATATCGAAAATATTATTCCTGATTTATCGCGCAAAGAAGAAGGACGTTATTACAATGTTCCATTATGGACCTTAGAGTTTCTCGCAAACAAGCTTGATAATTAAAACAAATTTCGTCCACTGTATAGGAACTATAAACGCGCGCGCATGTCAGCCACATTTATTTTCACTTATTAAAGCGTAAAGATGATTAACGACTTCGAGCAGTCCCTGATGTTACTTGATAGCGGATAAATTAACCAGTTATCTGCTGCTCTACGTACCGACGTTACACACTTCGCTTCTTCTTCGGAACGCTTAAACGCGCATCCGTATATTCCAATCGTTAGCGTTTCTTCACACCGCGCAGTCCGAAGATTTTTTTTGCAATAACGTATCGCGAATACGATAAACGCCCCGTGCGCCAACTATAAACTGCCATATCGCAATTTCCATCCTAGGTTCACATTATCATTCGCTGCACGCGTGAGATTTGACGCGCATGCCGAATGTAAAACGCGCGCTGTCGCAAAAACTCTCTATCACTTGAAAATTTATCGAGCTTTTTCAAGCTGTATGAAAGTGTTAAAATTTATGTTCAGACTGCGATATGGCAAGCAATATCGCATTCTAATAAAACGTGTCAATCGACGAGAATACAGAATGACGCGTGTGTCAATGTTATTCAATGAAGAACGATTTGATTCATAACACATTGCACATGTGCATATCTTTATATCTTTCGCCAGCTACGCGTTGATCGGTCCGCCAAGGATTTTATGATGCTATCGATAGATTTACGTGAATGATCGGCGTCCGCTTCCTGGATACATTAGTTACAAACTAATCACGTTCTATTGGGAAATTCGTTGGCCATGTGCTCGTCTGACGAATCAATTAGCGTGCAAGCTTTCACTCGCCGACACAATGACAAGCATCAGCAAATACCGATTTGCTTGTTTGCCGCTGTAAAAATATGTTCCTATTGACACATAATAAGTACATAGCACATATATGTATACTCGTCCGCCTTTGTGAAAGATATTTGATATTTTTCCTTTTTTTTTTATTTCTTTCCTTTCTCATTTCTCACATCTTCTTCTCTACCAAGGTTGAAAAAAAGGACTTTATAATGGCAATGCCATTGTCGCTCGCGAGACACAAAAATTCACTCCGCTTGCGACTTGATAAATTTATCCGGCGGAGCATCGGGCCACGAATGGCGATGTGATCGATCGGATCACGTCCTTAATTTATCACGCCGATCGTCAGACACGACACCCACATTCGGTCGCGTCGCTGGAATTCCACGAAGGATCGGTCGAAGGGGATCCTCCGCGGTCGGACACGACCCGCCGTAATATCCTTGCGGGGATCGCGTGTGTGCGCATGTGTGGCCCGGCGTGTGTGCACGTGAGTCGCGTGATTCCCGTACGTGTTCGATGGGCGGCATCGGTATCGGTATTTATATCGTGCCTTGCGCCGACCGACTCGGGTTCAACTGGGTCAATTAGCTACTATTCATAGTGCGCTTCGATCGCGAGAACTCGCCTGAGTTATGATCAATCGTGCACTTTGTACGTGGTACCACGCAACGTGTATACGTACGTCCGTGACTAAACACACACGTGCTCGCGCACGCATGTGTCCGCACGCACGTGTACGTGTGCAGAAACTTTGCCAGACCTGCCGACGTATTAGAGCTGTCAGTTTAGAGCTGATAGTTCCGAAGTTGTTACGATGTACTCAAGTGTACGATGGTAAAATAATAATATCTTTAAGGCTTACAAATTTTTGATAAGAGACTCTTTTCTCGGTACACTGAGAGAAAAATATAGTTACTTTTGGCCTCAACCACAATTTTATAATATTTCTAACACGAAATATGATTAACTTAACTATATGCATCATTATGTTAACCATAATTATTGTTAGAAATATTATAAAATTGTGGTTGAAGCCAAAAGTAACTATATATTTCTCTCAGTGTAATTTAATAAAAAGTTAATAATATAATTAATAAATCTTCTTTACTCTTGTCTCTCATGAATATGTATCCTATTAGAAATAAGAAAATAAATTCAAATATATAATAAAAATTATATATTAATTATACTAATATTTTTTCTTGTATATGTTAATTATTCTATTATTATTTAACAAATGACCATTTTCAAGTTGCAAGTTCTTTCGTGCATTGCATTCATAAAATCCACAAGAATCATAAGTACACGTTCATTTCCCGTATAAGAAAGAGATACGTTCTGACTAAAAATAGTCATACAATCGCGTTGCCGCGGCGAAGGGAACGCATTTGTATGCTACGATAGTTTAGAATAAACTTCATCGTTTACCAAGCTGTACCACTTCTTCTTCCCGCATTTGGCATCTGGATCGCCACGGCGGTTACGTCGCTCGGACTCTGTTTGTAGGCTGGCGGCAGTGGACCGAGCCGCGCGCGACTCGTACGCACAAATTAAATTAAAGTTTTATAAAGCCGCCGCTTGTCTCCCACGCGCACCGCAAAAAGTGAAAGTCCCATACAAGTCCCGTAAGTCCCTCTCACGCCTAGTATCCTAATTGTTCGCGCCAGCGTTATATAATTATATCGATAGCACTGCGGTCGTGCCGCTGTTAGTATTAAGTAATTGAAGTGAACGTGTTGATATAATACGATAAATATCGACCAATCGATCGTCCTTAACCCTTAATAAACGTGCCACTAAATGCTCACAGTCACGCAATACGTCTCCTTTCCTTGCGTAATCTTTTTTATCGAAGAAATTTCAGATAATGCGCGCCGTAGCGTTGTATCGAGATGTTTCAATAAAATATTATTTTATGACAAAAATAAGATAATTATTCCGAATCACAGATTGATAGGAATTGCTAAAGAAATTCACAGCCCATTTGGAAGTGGAGCTGTGATTTGAAATAATTGCCAAAAATAATTTAAAAAATAATCTTATGCAATGAAAAAAAATTTTGGTTAAAAACGAACGAATCAGAAAAATCTTGTAGAATTGATTAAATATTTTTGTTATTATAATAGGAATACTGATTATTATAAGTTATAAAGTACTGAGTTCTATCATAACCAGAATATCAATCCTACAAGATTTTCTGATTCGTTTTTAATCAGAATTTTGTTTCAGTGTGATATTACAATATTTCTCTCGTATTTAATTATGTTAAAAGAAAAAATTGTTACGGCCTAGTGGTTTAAAAAGTAACCGTTGCTCGCCAGATGTTTTTGTATACGCGGGTGTCAGCTGTTCGCAAATTCTTCGAGGGCGTAGAATGCAACTTTGCAGTTAGGACGGCCCGCCGTCGGCCGGTTTCGTGCCATTCCTCTTCCCGCTTTTGGCATGTGGGTCGCCGCATCGCGCGTCGCAATGTCTCTTGTCCGACTGCATTGCGCCGCGACATGTTTATGGGAGTCTCGACTCGAGCAACGGTCAGCTCTACTGACTCACCGTACGAAACCTAACGTCGTTCGAGAATCACGTTTCTAACGAATAAAGTACACAAGTATATATACACACACAACACTCGTATACATCACGCACAACGGCTACGGCCAACAAATCAAATGGGAGGCGCGGGAGCGCGTTCGCCGGTATTAATTTATCATGACGATTAAACGCCCGAGTCAGTCCTGAGAATTAAGGTTGCATTTCGACCCCCTTAGCAAGGTGCTCCGGCGCGATTCTCGAACGAGCGGTTTGAAACTTTTCCAACAGTCCCTACTTTTTCGTTTCCGAGCTAGTTTTCGAGCTCTAATTAAAGGCATCGCGGATTATCGATGAGTCAGTGTTGAATTTTAGAGGACAATTTGTCGAGGACTTTGGCAAGCTAATCATTATCTCTCGCACAGCTACGTGTGTCGCGAATTTATTATTAGCAATAATGAATGAATTGTTAACTTGGAAACATTTAAATCATAATTTGAAACCCATGGTGAGAATAAATCATAAATAAATCCGCAAGTTGCAGTTAGATTTTGTGTTTCATATTGTTGTATAGAAGATATTGGAACTTAATTTAAAATATTTGAATAAGTATAATATTATGGCACATATTTGAATTCGATTTTCATTTATTTTAGCAATTTGTTCAAGATATGTTCATTCTCGATATGTAATAAGTAATGATTTTAAAATAATTTCAAATATTAAAATTTCAGAGAAGATCAACGCCAAACATAGCTATAGCCCTTTATTGCGAGTTATGCGAATATGTACGAGAGTAAATAAGGGATGGGCCAGATAAAAATAATCTGAGGTAGCCGCGCCGTATTATCTGTGCAAACTCAGAAATTCCTGGCGCTATGCGTCAGCGATGGAAGAACGCAACCCTCGACATTTGCATCGTGCGAGGGTTGCGATGAAACGCCAATGAGCGCCAATGAACGCGACGATCTCGCTGGCTGTCTGCTTTATTATTACGAAATCGATGATAAATCTGTCGTGACAAAGGCGAATAAACAATCGGATCTATGCGGGCGAGCACACGAGCGAGAGCTTGCACTAAATGCGCGCAATTGCATTACCGCGATGCGATCGTACCAAAAATTATTGCGTCCCACAATCGCTATGCACGAACGTCACGCGATCATATTCGCGAATATGATTTGTTTACGACTAATCACTGCCGTGCGAAGTGATACCGGCCGTGCTATTCTTTTGCGAAATTTGATTTCTCCGCAGTCAACGCAGCGAATTTTTGACACAAAAGGCGTAAATATATTTATCCGCACTACGCAGTGCACCCATTAAGTTGCGTCAACAATTTTTCCGCAAATTGCGACTGCAATTTTAGTACTTCCAGTAGATTAAAAATTCGAGGTGTTGATAATTGTGATTATCAAGCAACAAAATCCGTGGGTGTTGTATTGTATTTTGCGTTGCGCTCTAATGCGGCAGTTTAATTTTTCTTTCACTGTGGTGAAGGTTATTAAAGTAATTGCGAATGAATTATCGAGCGATACTCTAGCGAAATTGCGGAGCTGTATCGAAAATTCATCAATTATACCGTAACACTATTATGAGGGTCGCATCCATCGTTTGCGGGGAGATTAGATTTGTAAACGTTATTATGCGATATTATATATGTCAAATGCTATTGTAGAATATCGTATTATTTACCATAGAAATATCGATTTTCCATAACAAAATGTCATCTAATTAACGCATAATGTCAAATAACTATCAATACTCATTCAAATTAAAATATACAAAATTAAAAGAACACAGTAATATTAAAAAAATACATTTGCATAAAATAGATCAAATATTTCTTTTATCTGTTACTCTTGCGATATCGTAATAAAAAATATAGAAATAAATTTCAAGATTACACACATATATATTTATTTTATAATCTCTATCTTATTATTTTATAATCTCTAAGTTCAAATTACAAAAATTATATTTTTGTAATTTGAACTTAGAGATTAGTAATATATTTTATCTTCTAATTACATTAATTTTTACATTGTGCAGGTTTTAAACATTCTATTTAATTTTTAACTTTTATTAAAGTATCTATTCATAGATATCTCTTTTTGTTATATCATTACTGTAAATATTTTCTAAAAACATTTTCTCTTCAATTTCTCGTTTGATTATTTTTAGTTCCATACTTCGTGATTAAGCTACAGAGTTCAATCCAGAAGTTCTACCTTATCTCCGATAAAATAAACTTTTCCCACGATTACGATGTCACATTTAAAACTGGATCCGTGTAGCAGTATCGGAGTATCCGTCGTGAATTTTGATATGCGTTTACGTAATAGTCGAGTGGCTCGAATCGCGCGGACGTTATGTCGGCATATGGAAGGATCTTCGTCGCAGGATCGTCGATGCCGATACTAAACGAAGGACGAGCGTTTTTATTTGCAACCGGACTATAATTACGCCCACGTATCGCAGCGATATGACATAAGATTGTCCTTTTAGATACGGGTGACTTCACTCGCGATTATTGCGCCGCGAGCAAACTAATTATCGTGATTTTTACGCGGCTCGCCGCGGCAGGATGATACGGATCGATGGGCGTTCACTCCTACGTGAAAATACGAGCGCGCACAGACTATTTGCTGTGATTTTTCCAACGTGATTCTTTTCAATCGCGCGTACTGTACGCGCGACAAATGCAGTGCCTGCTCTCATGTCGCATTTTTGCAGTTTATTCAGAAGTATTAATAAAACGAGTTTTTAATTAACTACGGTATATATTGGTCCATATTTTAATTCTACAATAAGTTGATACTGGATTATTTTTAGCATGTTAAATGTATTTATAGTATGAACAGCGCATATGTAAACTTGGAAATTTAAACATGTGCTAATGAAAAGGAAGCGATTTTCAGTTTTCAAGTGAAGCTCAAACATATCGGCATTAAATATATGCGAAAAGATGAAAATGCGCAGCTCCTGAATGACACTTGAGAAAAAGTGTACAACTTGCATGGTAGAATCATAGCGATGTCGACGAATACACTCGCGTTCGCGCGAGTGGTTAACGGGATCTAATAGAACATTTTACTTTGTCAAGGGGTCTCGTTTGCGAAATTCACGGATTTTACCGTTTAAGCCGGAGTTATTGCAAAATTTTCAATTCCCGGGCACGGCGCGCGCGGCGATCCCGGCCCCGGAATGTTGCGACATTATTGCCCGATGGAGCGTGTAGCGTACTCGACGCGGGAACAGAATGTCGAGCATACACACATACACACACACACACACATACACCGAGAGGCTGAGATAAGATAAAGGCTATAAACCGCGTTCGTAGACGAAATAAATTGCAAAAGGTGTAAATCGGGCGATCGTGAGACCGTCGGCCGATTTATCCCGCGCCGCGCGGCGCCCGGTTTTACCTTTCATGTCTCCGTTGTGGCACCGTCGGCACATCCGTGACCGCGCGCTGGGCGACGAATTCCTCCTCTCTTCACGGAAACGGCCAAGTGTCCCTTCTCGCTCGTCACACGAACGTGAGGAGTCCGACGCGACTCATGGCTACCTAATCTCTCACCCGCGCACGGTCATGGTAGCGCGATCGATCGATCGCAACCACGGGCGTGCGACTACCAGGCGCCTCTGATTGCACGAGCTACTACGCGCGCCCGGATCCAGGGATCGATCTTGATCGCTCCGCTACCGAGGGGCCTGCCACCTCGCAGTTGAAATCCCACGGATGAATCGCGCGGAGAGAAATGCAATTTTACGGAGCGCCGAACTGCTGACGTCGCGCGTCAGGCGAATAAAGCGAAATGTTATTGACTCTGGGCGACCGAACGACAAACTGACGTATTCGCGCGTATCAATATTTTCCGCGCCGCGTCAAACTCTATCGATCGCGACTCGGCTGGCGCGCGACGGCTCTTCGGTCATCGACACCCGATAGAAACCGGAGCATCCACACCGTAGCACCCTGCGTTTGCTTCTCAGGTATTTGTATCTCGTCCGAGTTACGTCCGGCTGTCATCAATCAGCCTTCCAAAACTGATCCGTTCGTGCTTGTCGCTCGTATCACGCTGTGAATCATCCCTTCGAAACGTCATACACTCGCACGCTTCCACAATTTATCCACCACCGCGTCGCGTTCCCACGGCATTCAGAGTTCCTCTTCGATCACCGGTTCAAAAAGTGGATTCCTTCGACGATGCTACTGCACTTTGCGGGCATCGATCGGGCCACTGGCCTTTCGCGGGATGTTTATTTCAAAAAGTCTCGTCCTGGGCTCGCATCCCGCGGTCACGAACGGGCAAATCGGAGCCGTTGCGACTTGACACGCGTGAGACGCACGCAACTGCTATGGGCGGTACTATGCGATTCGGAGCAACGAGCGAATGAATGACGAGCGGAACCGTGCACGAGCGATCACAATTCGGAGCGGAACGTAGTGACTCTTTTGCCGGTCGGCTCTCTACTAGCGGTCGTCGGCGCGCAGCAGCGATATAGAAGAGAGGCTCGGCACACGAAGAACAACTCTACCAGGCGTGCGGCCGAGAGAGGGAAGAGGTTGGTGTGGAGAAGCGGAGGAAGAGGTGGTGAGAGAGAAAGAGTGAGAGAAAAGGAGAGAAGAAGTCGTACCCGAGGGGCAGCTGGTCCCAGAAGAGGGGAAGAGTCCAACATACAAATGCACGAAGAAGCGTGTGCACGGTGAGAGGCACGAGAGTGTCCGTGCACGAGAAGGGGGAACGAGAGGAACGGGAACGGGGAGAGATGCAACCGATGCATTTCACGGGTGCATGCCCTGCACTCGACTTCGCTACGCGCGGTCGGGTAGTATGAGAATAAGACGGATATCCCCGGATGTATGATGCAGTGACCGATGTCGAGTTGTCGCGGTATTGCGTCAGATGATGCTTATTGTCGGTCCTATAGTACATCCTTTGTAATTCATTTTAATACATCTATTCGATGTATCTTCGTTGAAATTTAACATTTTCTCTCATTGTAAAATATTACGTGGATTAAAAAGAGATGTGAAGCTTATTGAAGTAACTACAGTTTTTCATAGATAAAAAAAGAACCAAGAATTTTGTTGACTCGAGAGAAAATTAAGAAACATTTTGAATACATATTAAAAATATCCCAGTTATAATTTGTTGATAAAAAGCTTATGCATTAGACCTGAATAAATCTGAAAATGTAACAGACAGTAGACTTATTTAAAGAAAGGTTGCTATTCTGAAAGTATTGACGCAATAAACAATTCAGAAGATTTGTGCTTTATCCTCATATTAAATAAAAATCTTCTCGCAATACGTAACCAAGCGTCAATAAATTGTAATCTTTGGGAGAGAGAGAGGCGAGTGACGTATAAATAACGCAACATCTCCGAATACAAAGCAAATGCGGGAAAATCCCCTAACGTCGGAAGCTAAAAGGGGTGACAAGCCTGAATGCGCGTGGCTTACGATCGCCCGAAATACACGTCTAATTTTCGCGCCGCAACGCAGCATCTTTCCGTTGCTAACGCCTGCAGAAAACAAATGCGAGGAAAGATTCCTGTACCAAGAAAGCTCCCTCAAGAGACGATCGTTGTTTCTCCAAACGCGCGTTTACTGGGTCACACGAGATTCCGAAAAAGAATTCTCCACCGCGCCGTCGCGCGATTTGATGTTCTCTCGTAACAGAACTCTCCTCGAAGACGCGCGCGTCAACAAGTATAAATTATATCGGATATAGCTCGCAGTTCTGCGAATTACCGACTCTCGTGTAGCGCGGGGGAAAATAAAAAAAAAACTGTTGCCAAAAGCCATTTCAACAAAATGACGAACAGTCGTTCGAGCTACATCCTAACATCTGTCCTGCGGAAAGAATTAAGGCTTTACTCCGCGGCTATAGCGCGGGATTCAGCTTTCCTCCAAGCGTGCATTATAAATAGTGCTTATTTGAATAATCGCTAGCGATGCCATTGTCCATTGTCACGATTAAACCCGGGCGACCTTAATGCGCGTGAAGGCATGCGTCAGCGTCGCTACGTAAATTCGCTAACATCACGGATGAAACAAGGCGACGCCGAACGGCTTAACTCGGCGACGATACAGGTAAGACGCGTACAGCCTCCCCGGTGTATTTCGCGTGCTCGTTACGTGGAAACGCATTGCTGATTCAATCCGGTCCGTCCGAGGAAGCGGCGGTGCAGCGACGCTAAAGCGCGGCGCTGAACGCGTCCGCGTGAATTTCTCGCTTCATCGGCCCGGGAGCAACCAGGAGCCCGGTGGCTGCGAAGACAAGATACTGCGTGGCGGAAAGTGCAACACGCATTCGCGCATTTCCCTTCTCATCTAAGCCGAGGGATCCATTCCGAGATCCTATTTGCGGCCCACCAACGACGACGGAGGCGCCGTTTCGTAGAAGCGCGCGGTCGGCGTTTTCCTACCCGTTGAAACTGTGTCTTCGTGTCATCTGTCCGTTTCTACGTTTCCACTCGCGAGCAGACGAGTTTACGTTTCATTTTCTTATGTGCAGGAGGAGCGGGGGTATACGCGGGAATGAGCCTGCGGAGGCGCGCGAGAGATGCCGGCGCGAGAGAGAAGGAGGGAGAGAGAGAGAGAGAGAGAGAGAGAGAGAGAGAGAGAGAGAGAGAGAGAGAGATCTCGGAAGCGCGGCTTAGCGAGAATTTCTATTCTATTACTGGAGAACTCCGACGAAATGGATGCGCCGGCGACGTGTATTATTTCGCGTGTCGCGATAGTTTTAGTCGGGATTATTTATACAGGCTGCGCGCCTGGCGTAATCAGAACTCGGTGAGTGCGTGTACCCCTTTGAGTCCGCGCACGAGTCTGGAGTCTGATTTCGATACTTTGCGAATTCAAACTTACGGACGCGTGTCGGAGAAATTATATTCTCAAATTTCCTTTTCCTTCTGCATATAAAAATACACGGACTTTCCAAATCCACATACATTACGTATTAAAAAAAAATGTAATGTTTATACGTATTGAAGAGACAAGAAGTCAAGATTTATTTCAAGCACACGAATTTTTTCGTTCCATAACGTTTCTGTCGTAATTTTAAATGTTCATTCGACTAAAACAGTTTCGTCAAACAAGGTCTCCCTTTTATCGCAAACGCGTATCTACGCATTTGATACGCTGGCATTTTGCGTCAGCGGCGGAATCGATCCCGAGGTTAATCGCCCCGCGTATTTTGTCAGCCGCGCGCGCTCAAAGACGCGCGCCACGGCGCTCCCGTCACGCGGAAAATCTATCCCCGCGAATTCCCCCGGCCCACCTACGAAGATCCGAGTAACAAAGACGGAAATTCGTGGAAGCGCCGGCTACTGTTCGCCGCGCACGCACTTAAGACTACCGGCCGTTCCTTTGTGGCACCCTCCCGCCGGCTATATTCATCGATTCCATTAAAACGGCGATTTCGCCTGGCGAACGCCTCTCATCGTCATTGCAAATCTTTGTACACGGCCGCGAGAGGGGGGGATGGCGAACGCGGCGTTTATCCAGGTGCACGTTACGGCGCGGCCGGTCACACTCTTCGGAGTTGGCTCACCCCCAACAGATGTGTCAAAGACCCCTTTGCTTTCGGCGAGATCTATGTACGCACCCCGCGGCCTATTCCTGGCGCGCCGCCAAAACCTTAGATGGCCGTTTCGCGGGATTCGCAGAGATCCATTAGGATCTCGGACGTCGATTTGGGATCCGGTGTTGTACACGTTCCCTGTTCAAATTTCTTAGACTGGAGCTAATGCACGAAAAAGAAACACTCCGCTCATCAGATCGCGTCTCGGTGCTCGCGCAAATCCATTCTACGCGATCCCTCGGAATAAGGCTGCTCTGTGCGTCGGAGTTAATTACGTTTGTCTCGTTTGGACGATTTGATGCGAGTTACATAAGCATACAATGCGTTTAACATGAAATGTCATATTGCAGATACATATTTGATAACTCTGCACTCAAACAAAAGTATTTTACATTCAAAGTGATTTTTCCTATAATCTCATTACTATTTTACAGTTAACATATTTCTCTTTCAATAAAGTGAAAAATACTTTTTTCTCTCTTAAATACTCTTGTTTAGACTATTTTTCTCTTGATTTCAGAGAAATTCTTTTGAGGTCATTATAAAAGTAAAATCCTGAAAGATTTAGAGGATTCCACGTACTTATATAAAAAAAATTTTATTTTTGAGTGTATCTATTTTATGTTCATCCATTTAATAGATCTGCGAAGCCCGACGAAAATTATTTCGCATATTCTATGCGACACACTCCCGTATGCGCTAGTCAATTGAATCAATTAAGCGATCTGGAGTATCGCCATCGGTGATACTTATTTCGGGAAATGTCCGACCAGAAAACGACATTATCAAAGACGGCGATCTGCGGCAGACGCACTTACGTAATTACGTTATCGGGGAACGCCAGACGGGCTGACAGCCGTCCGTCGAGCGCGAAATCGGCTTCTTCCTCGTCTCGAGAATACACGACGGGACGCAAATAGCCGTCTTCGGTCCCGCGACTTCCCGAAAATACGCGCGGGCAAATTATATCCTTCTCGGTAGAATCGGGCAGCCTACCAACGCGTCGCGCTTCCACGACAGAGTTGTCTTCGTCGTTGTCGCGGACTTCGGAGCGCCGGTTCGGCGCACTCTGCCCCGCGACGATCGGTGCTTCGGTATCCCGCGAATTCCAGGCGCGGAAATACCTGCTCCGAGGCGATTTCCTAGGCTTCGGCCATCTACGGATTTGGCAGCACTCCAGGCTATTGCTCCCTGAAAAACGGAGGGGAGGGAGGGGGGGAAGGTGCTGACTCTACGGAGAACCACGTCGAACGTTCCGCCGTGTCCGTGTGTCAGCTGGAATTAGCGTGCGTCCGTAAGACGGGTCGAGACGAGTCAGATGAGTCAGGCGAAATCTTTGATCAGGATGAGTTATTTCTCGGTTTAACCCCTTCCCCCGTCCTTCCCCTGGACCACGGAGCTAATGGCGCTCACGCTGTAATCCAGTCGCCAGTCTAATTGCTAAAATTGCACAGTCTCTCACGGATGGCAGTGAATTATTCAGTTTTATTTCTGGGGTCAATAATCTGCATTCACATCCTGCGTTTAGCGGAATGTGCCTACGATTCCGAGTATTACTTGTTTCCTATGATGATTCGCGCGCGACGTTATCTCGGGCCAAGCTAAATGCGGGCCAACGTCCGCGGAATTGAATTTAAGCACGAGCGAAATTGCGGCGGTAATTCGCGCGAATTGTGCGATTTACTATGCACACATTCTACAATTATACAGAGTCATTAATAACGTATATTTTTTTGGAAATACAATTAGAAAAGTAAAAGTCCCTCGCGGTATTTATGAACAAGCAAACAAACGTACGCGGGCAGAAAGTCTCTGTTGTACATTTTAGAATTAATGACAGAAGCGGCAACGGCGACACAGCGAGAAACACCAGATAATCTGCCCACACTGCTAATACTCTTTTGTCCGCGAGGGGTCTTCGCACGGGCGAAGGTTTCCCGAGGGGTGGTTTACATTAATCCGGTTTGCACAGTAATTCGTTACAACGAATATAGAGGTGTGGCTGGTCGCGCGCGCCGCGGCGTCTCCCGAGTCTCGTATAGAGCCGTCCTTCTCAGTATATTTAAGCGCCGCAAGCTTTTTCATTTTTCAACCGGCGCTCAATGTCACCGCTCGAAATAACCCCTCGTTGCACGTACATGGTGAACGTGTAACATGCGTGCGTCGCATTTGCGCGAGTGAAGATAGCCGCCCAGCTCTATCATGTATTTTTCAATTAATTTTCTTGTGTGCGATATATAATTTTGCGAGTCTACATATTTAAAGTAATATTTAACAATAATATCTAGTTATTGTAATATTATGTAATAGTTTCTGTTGTATTGTTCTTTTGTGTTTATCACTTGTTGTTTTTATATTATAACTTTGTATCAAAATAAAATTAATTCGCTCACTGTAATGAGAAGTAAACTCGGTATCACGTGTGACATCTTCTTTCGCGTCGAGAAGGATTAAACGGACATCGAGTCGAGATATTTGGATAGAATACCGTAGGAGATCCTGCTTCTCAATCGCACGTGACGTCAGACGAGTCTCCAGTCGAGGCCAAGTATTTTCAAGACCAGAGTTCGTTTCCAAGTAGCCTTTAAGACTCAACGTGTCTAGAGGTGTCACGTGACTTTCGAGAGTTTCAAGGGTGCGTTACTCACTTGCTGTCGGAAAGAACTGGTGCACCGACCGATCCGAGACACGTTCGCCTTTTTCTCGCAACATCAAAACGACAACGAGAATGCGAGATTACTCGGAAGAACATCACATTTATCACGTAAGAGAATCGATTCTTCCTGACATTAATTTGATGGATTATATCAGAGAGAAAAAAAAGAGAAAGCAAAGAAAAAGAAATATAAAATAAAAAAGTGACTGTCGTTCATCAAAGAAACACCGAGAGGAAAATATTTCATTTCTTTTTACATCCAATCTTTATGTACTTGTCTCTATATAAAAATATTGGTAGTGATACGAGTCCGTAAGTTTCATGTAACAAACTTATGACACATATTCAAGTAATAAAGTTCAACTTATGTAAGTTTTGGACATGTAATAAATTTTATATCTCTCTACAATGAAGTATATATTTTTCTCTCTTGTTTTTATTTCGATCTATGCATAGTCGTTCTAAAATAATAATTATTAAAGAAAAACTCGATAGGAAACAGTATGAATATTAGAGAAAATTCGAAATAAATTTGACAATATAAATTTTGCTTTAATGTGTTAGCAACGTTTGTGGATAATCAAGTTCGATAAATAGCGTTTACCAAATTTTTTATGAGCATTAATCGATTTTACAATTTGATCATAGAATTGAATTCAGACGGGATCGCGCAGTTCGCAAGGCAAATGCCTCTCGTATCGCAGCTAAGGCTTTAATTCGTCGCCGAGCATTCGTGAGGCTCTCTGCCCCGTCTCTGCGAGCGAGCGTCGCGACAAGTAGAATTAGCGTTCGTGAGAGACGGCGCGTCTGCAGCGCGAATACCGCGAAATGCAGTCGCATAAATTAGCGAGCGCGTGCGTCGGGCGAAAAAGGGATTGGCTGGCACTTAAGTGCCAGCAAAGTATCCCGCTTGGTCGCGTATAAATCGCCGCCCTCGCCCACCGGGGCGAATTTACATTTTCGCCGGCCGTCGAATAATTTATCCCGGGCGAGATTACTTTGTCGCCGGCGCGAGAGCGGCGCGTGCGAGCAAAAAGGAGCGCGCGGAGAGCAGCGCGACGGGGTGAGCGGGGCCTGGATGGGAGACAGGTTGGGGGCAACCTGAGGAAATTATTCGCGAACGATCAAGCCCGTTCTCGGAGACGGCTTAATCGGCGATGCTCCGCACGTACCGTGGGAAGCGGCGATTAAACTGTACACAACGGCAAATTTTGCTGGCGCTTCGCCGACCAACTTCGCCGGCCCCGAACAACTCGGAGAATTTATGGAGCTCGAATAAAAGGAGGAATAAGCGCCGCCCTTGATGGCACGGTACAATTCGCGTTGCAATATCAGTACTTCATGTAACATTGACCTCTCATGTCCGCGATATGGCCCCTACTTGTATCTTGTATTAACTCGTTGGTCTTTTAGGAAATCTTACGCTGTAAAAACAGGAGAGAAGTTTCGTTGTCACTTTTTCGCGCGTCATCGTGGCGGAAGTTTACGATTTAAAACGTTGCGCGGACGATGACAAGATCATTGCACGACTCTGACGCGCGTAAATTCGTCCGAGTTTCGTACCCCCTCGGAGACGAAGCGCGCGACTCCTGATTTATATGGGTGGCGGGCGTCGTCGAGATTTCGGGCTTTGATGTTTGTCGAAGGAACGGCCCATCGTAAAATAACGCGATATTTCGCGGAATCGACGGCGGGGAAGACGGCGTAACCCAATTGCGTCCGAATTAAATCTACCAGGCGTCGCAGCTACGTTACGACGGTCATATTTCCGGGTGTATTCGACACGGCGAGGGAAGAAGTCGCGGAACATTTATTCGTATCTGCCCGCACTGTCGGCGAGATGCCGAAGAAACGAGGAGCAGATGCTCGAACGCGCGAGCGATTACCGAAATAGACGCGGGCGATATTCGAGTTTGATTTGAGAGAAGGAGGGAGAGAGAGAGGAGCGAGCTCTCGCCCCTCGGCACTCGTCTTTCGACGTCAGGGATCCGCTCGAGTTGCATAATTCTCGCTTGTATGCTTTGAAGCGCCCGCGGTAAATTAATCGGATGAAATCTAACATGGAGCTTCGTTGCGGAGCATCGCAAGACTGATGTTTAATGCTCAGTAATCTAAACTCGAGCTCGGGCTCTAAAATTTAGGAACAAACTTCATTACGGCAAAGTCCTGCGGCAATAAAAGCGCCTCGAAGAAGTATTAATTTCGAACGTTATTCAGTTTGATGAGATATTTCGACGTGGTTACGAAAATTCAAACGCAGCGGTGTCTTAATGTGAAAATTAATCTCCCTTCTCAATTTTATCATCCCACTGATGACAATTCTAGTAATCGCCCAATTGTTTGTGGAAATTTAAACAATCGCGGAGAGACGTGCGTCTACAAATACATGAACATCAGAAGCGTAAAGCTGGGTACTCACTACACTGCACTGAGAGAAAAATATAGTTTGGCCAAATATGATTAACTTAACTATGTGCATCATTATGTTAACCATAATTATATTAGAAATATTATAAAATTATGGTTGAGGTCAAAAGTAACTATATTTTTCTCTCAGTGTGTGTAACATGCAACGCAACAGTTGCTGCAACCATATTTTTCTAGTGAACAATAGAGTTCAAGACGCACTCACTAGAAAAATATGGTTGCAGCAACTGTTGCGTTGCGTTACACAATGTAGTGAGTTAAAACCTAAGTAATTCACGAAATCGTCGAAAGTGCGTAACAATCATTTAATTTTATTATTACAGAACACGCAGATTGAAGTAACGAGGCTCGCTACTTGCGATCGGCGCAACGTACATACGTCCAACGGCCTAAAGCGTTGTAGCCGCGATAGCCCTGTACTTCAGTCATCGGGAACGGCCGGCCGCGGTACACGCCGCTAAATCACGGTCGAATTTATTTACGTCGAGAAGTAACGGACGCGCCGTATCGGTTGCAGAGGAGAGGCCTCTTCATGGCCGACTAGCCACGATTCGTTCTCGTAATCGCTCCGCTCATTGAGGGGTCTCCCTTCCCCTTACCGCGGGTGCTTTTCAGTCCGGCAGCGATTCTTTATGCCTCACGTAATCAGATAGACGTAACGACATCGTTTGTCATTACGAACCAGTTGTAACGACTGCCGAGCGATTGGTACATCGTCCCTCGCGCTGCACATCCATATCGCGCCTCGCGCTATACGGCTATGCAAGCGGCTATGATGGACGTTCCTATTGCCGGCGACGGATTATTAACTGCTCCTGCCTTATTAAATTAACCCCTGATTTATTTATCGAGGACCGGTCCGCGTTAGTAATTAATAGGCGATAATAGCGGTGCGGTACATATTGTTGGAACCTCGGTGCCTACGGGGTTCTATCGGCCCCTCTTATTCTTCTCGAATAAATTTTTCTGCGTCAATTACGTAACAGATGGCCGATTAGAATTAACACGATACGTCCGGAAGAATCACTTCGACAAGGTTGTTTTGTCGTCGTAGAAATCTGGTCGAGTCATTGAAGGATCATAGCTCTGCTATTGAGCGCTTCATCCCGCGCTCGTCATCGGCAGAAGGCGCACGCATCGATAAATTCGATCCGCGCATTCCGATGTTACATAACAAAATAACACCGATGTCATAACGCGCGCGGCTCCGCTTATCGAGATATCGTATCACCGGCGGACAGCCGTATGACTAATTGGCCGCGCACGGCGCCGGACCTCGCGGATACTTTTTATTAGCATCGTCCACACTGAACGTCCGTGAACGATAAAAAAAAAATCGGCGATGCGCTCGCGATTAGACGTGCGACGAGGGCGAGACGCGTCCAAACAGGCAGATAGCGATTTATCGAGACTGGAGACGGAGTGTGATCGATCGTCCCGATGGTTCACGCGAGTCACGTAGACACTCGGCTGAAACGACCGATGGTTTTCACATGAAACTGAGATACGAGCTCATTTGTATTCTCTTCATTGAAAATCGTAAGGAGCATTTTGCAGAAAAATCAATCAATTTTGTTGAGGTTTCAGATATGACACGATACATTATATATCGCTTATCTTATCGCTTTAATCGTAAAGTTCATCCCGTTGTTGAACAAGTTTGAAAAGTTTTTATATCTAACGAGTCTTGGTACGAGATATATAATCCAAGTTTACTTATCGTAGGAATAGCATACGGTGGAATAGCATTTTCTATCCTTCTATTATTTTTGACATCAAACATAATATTATAATTCTGCACTCCTTACACAAGGATGATGTAATTGACGAGAATAACTTTCGAATAATTTCAATTTCCTGTTCAATCGGTTATTTTTCAAAGTTCTAGAATTTTTAACTTTATTAGTCATTCTTCATTAGTCAAACTTTAAAGAAGATAGATCTTTTGTCTAATCGAAAGAAACAACGCGTAATTTTCAAACTCTCGGCGTCAATATCTAACAAAGTTAAATAGCTGAACTACTTTCGGGCTACTAATGAGTATCGATACAATTTATTTCTATTCTGAAAAAGCAAGAGTCGAGTTGTGCATATTAAGAATTGTAAATTGTTCCATCACGCATTCCGGCGAGTAATAAACGTTGCGAGAAGGCGTTGCATTATTTTTATCTACGTAGTCAGCGACTCTACTCCTCGTTATAAATACTTTTTCGTCGAGAATTTCTCTACCGTCGTTCGTCCGAATATTTCCGAAAATACCGCATCGAGGATGCGACCTCCGTGGTAACTGTAACAGGAAGGGAATGAAAGCGGAAGAGGAGAAACTAGGCGTGAAAAGGTCATTTAAATGAAGCTGTTGTTACGGACGTAACTAGGCGCCCTAGTTCCTTCGATCTGCTCGCGATTTTGCATTAAAGACATATAAACGGAAACTAGGTGAAGGTTTCACCGTGTCGGATCCTCTTGCGTGTTTCCGCTTGCGCGATTATTATTACATCGTAGACGTTTGGTCACACTGCTTTATTTCCGGCAAAAGTACGAGTCCTCTGTCACTTATTAAACAGTTGAGTCGGACAATCAATAGTCGCGATTCATCGAAATGTATAATAAATCGTGATCAATCCAAATAGCTTAGCCTTATTAACGTAAAAAAATGAAATTTATTCAGCATAGAAAGTCATAAATAGACAATAAAAAAACTTCAGTTAATTTCTCCAACTCATAGATATACTCTTCAAATTATATTTCTATACCATATCTATATAAATTATTGTAAATAATCTAAATATAAATGCAATCCATTATAGTGCTATTAATATAATCATAAAATATTAATTCCTTTTTAAATAAATTATTATTAAAATATTTTGATAATTCAACTTTGTTGAATGCACGATCTTTAATGAAATTCAAGATTGAAATGCAGATTTTTAATGAAATTCAAGATTGAAATATGCACCAAGCATAAAAATTATTGTATTCGTGCTCGAAGGAAGCTATCGCTACCTGTCGTTTCAGTTTCAATCGATATTCCCACGGTTGGGTAGAATCTCGTAAAGAGCCATCATTCCAACGGAGCGGTATATTTCCAGTGCCGATGTCACGTTCTCCAAGGTCTTATGAAAACCATTTGTGCGACCTTCCAAGCGGGCTTGCACCCCGAGGAGAAGCCGAGTCGAGCCGGGCCGAAGATCAGCCGTGCATAGCAATCAGCCTTCGCGGTGTTTCGCAGATATATAAATGCACCTCTCTTGGTACTAGCTCGAGGAGAGTTAATATTTCATGCTATCCTTAATTGGTAACGTGAACACGGGACGCGCCGAAAAAAATTTCCCGGCTAAGTGAATTACTATAAAACGAGACGCTGAGCAAACTATTTATGGCTCGCGTCCTTCGAAATATCCCACCCTAGCATCTACGATCATTAATTCACAACAATTTGAAAGATATTATCATTATTCATATACGGTATTAAATACTCATTAATTTCCATTGTGACGCGAATCCGATTTGGAATTACGAGCGGAGAATTACCCGGGAGATTGTCCGATATCTCGGAAACGCCGGGTCGAATCCGGGAATTTCCCTGGACAGTCGTTTTCTCGATTCGATACGCAATTACAAGTGCCCGAAGCGAGATAAAACGACGAGTGGATGGTCGATGGTTCCTCGAAACGCTCTATTCGCGCCGTCCGGATGATTAATTATGTCGCGATCATCTGAAGAGACCACTGTATTCCGCAGCTGCGGCGGATTCCGGGTAAGAGACGAATAGTCTGTCTTACCCGCAACCCGGGACGATTATGTTCCTCCGCGGTGAGACAGCTAAGTGAGAAAGGGGAAGACGGCGAGGTGAAGACAAAGATGCAAACCGGGAGAAGCACCCCGACGCGACGTCGCGGTCGTCTGGCGTCGTGCCAAGCCGGCGCGGCGCGGAAAGAAGGCAGAAAGACCAGCACGTGCTTCCGACACCTCGCGATTTCGTGAATCGTGCGACTGTTGCCGCGCGACGTTCATGCAATTTTAGTCTGCTTTCGATTGAAATTATTTTGGCATCGCATCGGGGGAAAAGAGAAAGAGAGAGAACTCTCTCTTTCTCTCTTCCTCGGGCTATAAATTCGGCCAGTGTATGAAACAGACGACCACCTGACACCCGTGGCCGTTGGCGCGATGCCGCGTCGCGACGCCGCCGGTGGCATGTTCCGAGGCACACCGGAGGATTGAACGGTAACGATCGATTTATGCCTTGCCCGCTGTCGCCGTCGACGCAACGCGTGATTCACGAGGATATACGAGACGATTTTTCGGGACGCCTCCCGCTAACGATCCGCTGTCAGCTAACGCAAAAAGCAGATTGTTTTGTAAACTCTTCCTACACCGGCGATGAGTGAATTTCTACCCGCATAAATGTAGAATCGCTCTACTTACGCGGAAAACACGGAAGAAGAGATTGCAAAACTCGAAACCCTTTGCACGGAAAGCCGAGTGAAACTCGAGAAGACTAATGAATGTAATGAAGCTGAATGTAAACGAGCTAAATGTAACGAGTTCTCCTAGTTTTTAACAAAAATATTTTTTATAACAATATGTAACTGATAATTGGTGCAAAATGGTATGTGTTGAATATTTTTACAACACATTTCTGAGATAATTTCCATAAAAAAATATTCCAGTAATCTACAAATTACATTTAATTGCAAAAGGATCGTTTCAAACAAAGAAATCTGTTTTATTTCAGAAAAACTTGAGAACTTGAGAAATGTTTCATATCTAAAGTTTTCTTTAAGCTTTCTCTTCGGAGAATCCAGGCGGTAGCTTTGTGTGTAAGCTGGCTTCTGTAGAATAATAAATAAACAACGTGTCTCTTTCTTCATAGCAGAAATATAAAATCGTTTTATCTTGAAACTTTTACGGCTGATTTATGTCGTCCCAAATAACGCGAAATAAAATCACACATATAATAAATTTTTAAAAATACTAGAGCAGCAAACAGATTTTTTGAATAAATCAGTTTCGCACTGGAAAGAAATTTAAACTATAATTACTATTACGACAATTATTTTTTAAAAATACAAACAATTTCTTCATTTTTAAATACATAATTCTATTAACGATTCGAAAAGTATTAAAGCGTATAATATATTCGAATAATATTCAAAGTTGCCAATTTGCGCATACATTTATAATATGTGTTTATCATAATAAAATAAATTAGCATAGATTAAGCTAATTATAAAGATATGTATGTACGTAGCTCAACAAAACTGATAATGTATATTGATCCGTGAATTTGCAAAGTTCAGATAATTGGATCAGTCATCCCTGTGAGGATAATCGCGACGAAAGAATTGAAACTCTGTTACAAGCTGCCAGAAAAAATTCACACTAAAACTTCCGCACACGATTGAGTTCTGGCTACGAACAGGCCTGTCGGAACACATAGGCACCGCCGGTTGAACGGTGACGAAAAGCCAAGGCATTAACGCGACGTAATCCGGCGTAAAATTTTCCGTTTAGATTTTACGTGACGTTGGACACGCCGCGTTGCCGCGATTTACAGCGGTGGCTGCTCAGTATGTCGAGCAAATCTGTTTAATCACCACCGCGCGAAACAGACTGGTCTCTATCTCTCCCCGCGATTCGTACAATGGAAATGGGAGTGCCGCGGCTCGACACTCTTTACGCGATCGACGTTAATCCGCTTGTGCATGATTAACACCGCATATTTCATTACGCAACGTGTCTTTAGGGTTGTCCGCACGATTTCTTCGTGGTGATATAAAATGCGTTTTATGATATCGTAAATAAATGATTTGAGAGAAAGAATACGAAATGTCAAAGTGACTTATAATTCTGCTTTATCTCTCGGCTCTGCGATGAAGGTAATGATCCTATATTTCTAATTTTCCAGAAGAATGACGGTACAGGATAGAACCGTTGAAACATTATCCCAGAGATGATTAACGCGAAAAATGAGAATTTTCTTTGTACCTTATGTGGCATCGTCATGGCTATTTCGCGATATGTGGGAATGAAAGGTATCCGTCAGAGATGGTTTCAATATGATGCGACATGCAGGCTGGATTTTGCGATTTATCGATATTCAATGGGAAATTTTATTTTCCGCCTCTTGCACATGCAAGACGCGTTGCTACTCCGATTCCTTGCCACGGTGAGAAAAACACGCGCGTATCTCGCTCGCCTGCGTACTGATGGCGTGACCGGAGGCACATAAATTTACAGTTATAATGGAGCTAACTTATTAAACTTGCAAATTACAGTTATATGTAATGCCGAGTTATTAAATGAATCGAAAAACTCCGACCAGTTGCATTTAAATAATAAATCACAATTACGTTAAACCTCGCCTTCCGCTTGATCACGTAGCTAGTTTGATTCACAGCTTTAAGTATATCAGAAATATAAATTGAATAGAGAGAATTGCAAATAAATTTCATTTTTCTGCTTTCACTAAACGTTTCTATCAAATTTAGTTATAAATATGTCAATAAGTTATTATAGAAATAAAATTTTCTAAATTATACGAGGATATGTTGAAGTAAATTCTTGCCGATGCAGTTCTCGTTGGCACATATTTCTTTACATATGACGTTTCATAGCAGACGCAAACGTAGTCCCTCAAATCCGCCAAGAGAGCGTATCGCGCGCGCGAGGGCATTAAGCCACGTGTACATAGGGAAAGGACTAATGCCTCGTGTTCAGCAGTCATTAACGTCCTTGGCACGGCGAGTAATTCCAGGTCTTTCTTCAATTTCAAGAGCTAATGCGGGAATAATATTCACCCGGACGCCGTCGGACGAGTGATTAATGGCTCGCGTAATTTTTCATTTCGCCTAGCCGCACTGATTTACATCTATGCGGATCTTACCTCCTGGCTAAGCGTCACAATGTAAGACGAGATTTATGTCACCAGGATATCGCCAGTGGAATGAAATCATTAAATCCTCTAAGATATTTTACTCAGCGCTAGAGAGAACGCGATGCGTTTGACGGATAAAGTTCTTTTTTTTCAGCTCCTTTTGCCGATCGCCAATATTTTTACAGAGTTCTCGTGACATAATTAATCATAGCGCGTAAACTTGAAGCTTTTTTAGGAAACACGAAAGAGCAAGGATGGTGTTGGGTTTCGAACTTTTAAAAATTTTCTAAGGCCCCCCTTTGTCTTAAAACAACTGAGTCGTTCATAAATAATTTAAGGGTTTTCAGAAACGAAACACTTCCTGTGTATATACAACGGAGTCCTATTTTGTTTCAGCAAAATATTATCTGTCAGACTAAGGGCGTACGTCTTAACTTGTTTAATTTGAAGATAAAACAAAGACAGACATGTGATTTAACTATTAGTTAGTTTACCAAGAAGTTGAAAAAACCGGCCCTAAGAAGAAGGTCAGAAAATTGATCCGAGAGACGGTTAAAAATTAAGCCCGACTGCCAGGCATTAAACTCTTCCGCGAGACCTCCCTTGGCTACAAACGTAAAACAATACCTCGCTAATGGCACGGCAAGAAGAAGGCATCGGCGGCGCAAATGCGGCGGCAACAATGCACCGGTACCGCAATAACGAACGCATTGTTGGTAGGCGCCGCGACAAAGGATCCGCATTATGAGACGTATTAACATGTCCGGGCGCACATACGCATCAAGCTCTGCCCCCTTAATAATTTACTTTCTCGGCTCTCGCGCGCGCGAGACGACCTGATCCGCCGCGTCTGCCCACGTGTCGCTCGTTACTGCTCCTCCTTCCGCCGGGTCCTGGCGCTACGTGGCCACCGATGCGCTCGAGAACTCGCGTATTGTATTGCCGTATGAATAACTGCTTTGCAGCGCTCGCGAGCTGGCGGTCGGACCCAGTTGCAAAATAGTTCTACCAACAGCTCTACGCGAGATAAGAGTCATTAATCTTATTTGCAGTAAGATTATTTGTCACGTCATCTTATTCACGGATAATTTTCATAATTAGCTTTCCATATATACGTTTGATAGATTTTATTGTTTTTTAAAAGATCGCAAAATTCAGACTGAGCGCCACTGCCGTTCGATTCTCTAATCCCCCTGCTCTAACTATTTCTCTTCCAAGTCCTGAAAAATGACGCTGCTTTTTTTCTCGTCCCATTCTTTTTCGAGAACAAGCAGTACACGCGTTTCGACGCGTGCGTTCGTCTTGAGGCGAGGAGCCCATGTGAGACGAAACACATGGCTCTAGATAGTACTTGGAAAATATGTCATGGAAATTATGTCCACGATAATCTTACGCAATTAAGATACTGTTTTGTTAGAATTTATGCGCGATATCACTGTAACTACATCGTATAGTTTCGAATGAGTTAGAATTTGTCGAGAGTTTAGGTAGTTTATCTCCCTTAAGGAAAGAGAGACTTCGGGGGTAACAAAAGGTTATCCTGCTTTCCACTCTTCCAACAGCTCTCCACTTAAATTCCCATTATCTACTTTCAGGACATCTGAATCCTCGGATGTCCCAAGTGATTTAGATTTCATCTAAAATTACTTCTTTTCAGTTCGTGTGATATATTTAGTATCCTCGTTCAATCTCGGGGCGATTTAAAGAGAGATTTTGACTTAAATTAATAAGTCTTAAACCGTAATTGTTAATTATCTTCTTGACGTTCATTGAGACTTACCTTCGTACATTTGCGCGTACTGCGGGAATCCGGCAGCTCTCAACCATTTGCAAGCTTCTTGCGCCTCGATTTCTAAAAAATAAATAATTCATGTTAATTCAAATGATTATTCAGCATTGTATAAATTGGCAACGTGTCAAATTGATGTTGATAAAACAAAGATGACATTTATGTGTAAAGATAAAAAGGATAAAAATATCTAGTTTAAAAAGTTTTTGCTAATATAAAATCAATATATCTGTGCAAATAGTATAATATTCACGAAATTAATTGAAAAGAGAGAAGACGTGCGGGAAATACGCGAAAATGAAAAATCGTTGCAGTGCAGCGGCTAGAAATATCTTGGAAAGTCAGTCACCCCGCTGAGGCTAGGACGACGAGAATTCATAATCGAGATCCGGGCGATCGCGTATCCGCAGGGCGATAAAACATGGGTAGCCATCAGTATCGATATCGCCACGGCGGATTTATCGATTTCCTTAGCAGCGGGTAGCCTTCGTGAATGTCTTTATTTTCCGCTTGCAAGCTGGAGTATTTCACTCGCGATATATGTCAGTAGTTAAATCTTTTAGATCACTCGTCGATTAATCTACGAGTGTTATTAGTTGCGCATATTTCATGTATCAAATATTAATTGTAAATATAATTGCATGTTCTGGCATAATTTCTAGCCATGTCTTACAATTAGATGTGAATATAAGTGAATATATGCGTATAGGTATGTATGTATGTACATACATATATTGTATTATATGTATATACATTATATGTATACATTATATAGTAGATAGTACGTTATACAAATTGAGTGAACAATTAACTTCTAACAATTACAACTTCTATATATGTAGTTGAAATATTAGTAATTCGAATATCCAAACATGCAAAGTTTTTAAATAGTTTGTGTTTAATTGATTAGATATTTATATAAAAATAATAGACTTGAAACTTTAATATTTATAAACTCATTCGTGAACGTATTTTGTGTAAAATGCAACGCGACGACAGCATCATTGTGCAGATTCAATGGGGAAAAAAGATAAAACTAAGTTACGGGAAGTCACGCGAGGTCGACGACACGAATTTACGTAAGTAGCTATGCGTTCATGTATGTATTCATGTACGTATTCACGTATGCCACTTTATAGACATGCAAATGAACCGTCTCGCTCCTAAGTGCCCACCAATTGCGTTCAGATCTTATGTCGCATAAAAAGGACGCTTAGAGTACATCTCTCTTTCTTTCGATCGCGCTCCACGAGCGTATAAATGACATTAATTCTATCGATCGCGACTCATTCAACTGCACTAAGTTACATTAAAATTACTAACAAGAGGAAAGAGCGAATATTTATTATAAACAAATGATGTTCGCGCTTTACAGGATATTATATTTCAATACGTTAAAAAGGGCAATCGTGATGAGGATAAGTGGGTGTTTGAATGAGCGCGGTGCTCATATAGGTGAAAAATAATAAACAAGAAATATTGCAGAAATGTAATCCAAAGAGCGAATAAAAATTCGCGAGAGAGAGGATGCGAGCGAACATGGAGAACAAGACGATGAGGAAGCGGATGAGGAAGAGAAGTTCGCCTTCACTGCCATGGAGATCGTTACGGCAACTAACGCAGTCGCTCTGCGGACGCGTGGGCGAATTATAATGAGATAAAGTATCTGTATAAACGTTAAAAATATTCCTTCCGCGCGCGCGCATACATTGAACACGAATAATAATGTGCAGAATCGACGTTGTTCGCGAGAACAAGGAAAGAGATGCGTAGTCAGTAAATTGCGTTTATAAAAATTGACAGAGTCAGTATTAGAAAAATGTAATACAGTATCCCGATATTGACTCTTTACGGTGCACTTACTGATATAGTTTCAATAAAGTCAATTTCTCGAGTTAGAGAGACACAATAGAATTCCTTGCGTCAATTTTCACGTTTCCATTACCGCGAACGATCACATCCGGTTAACTTCCGCATGCGCATATTATCGAAATATGAGCTCATCAAAGTTATATCGGTTTCAACAAGTTCCGGGGGTTGATTGAAATAGCGGTGGAGTCCGGAATTCTGTAGGCAGCTGCGGTTTACCATAGCGGACCAATTAACAGGCTAATTAGGGAGCTTCCAAATACAAGTGCGCCTCGATGTAGAAATTGGTTGACCGCGCGACAGTAACAATCGGAGTTAGAAGATATACTCTCATGCTAGAGAGAAGCGCAAACGGAATGCTTTTATCTCACGCGAAGTGACACACCTACGTGCGCCGCTTTTGTACAGAACATAACTGGAAGTTAAAAGCAGCGACCTACCGCAAACTTGCATTATTCCGTAGCAAATTTCTGTCATGTGGCCTTGCGAACGTACATGAGATGAGTGAGGAAAGGTGTGCATTGAAAATTATTATCACCGCAAGGGTAAATGGCGTGAAAAAATACAACGGCTTAAAACTTGGTCATGTGGAGTTTTAAATATTTATTTCATATTTTTCTCTGTTTTATACGACGAATTAAATGAAGATTTATTTTTATTCATCGTCTCGACTTTCTTCCATATTTCCGTCATAGAATTCTGTCAGATTGATCGATTCAGATTGGCAATGTTTCTTTGTGGAAAGAAAACGAAATGTATATTCCAAAGGCGCGGATATAGAAATGTTATTACGGCAACATACGCAAGTACAAAAACGAGTTCAGGCTTGGCCGGTGTTAATCTTGTATTTCAATCAGTAATTTCATTCCCGCGCCCCGTGGGATTTTCTTTGATCTGTCATCCCGCGGGATGGACATTAATTAAATGGCTCATGTCGACGCAATGGTTTGTTCGACAGTCGCGCTTCGTTACCGCATGCGGGACCCATCTTTTTTCGGATTAAGAGTATTCATATACATCGTTGATTAATGCGGGACGGCGCGTGTCAGGATGCCATTGTCCGATTTGAATGTATCGAACGATACCCATTTTTTTAAACTTCCGATTGTGCCGTTCGATCCAATTTGCGCGCTTATCAAACGGATTAAAAACGCGCAGTACAAAATGCGGGATTCCAATTAAACTTAATCCTTCTTGGTTCCGATATTATTTTTATCTCTGAATGACTTTGTCTCCGATACACGTCACAGAATATCCGAAACTCAAACCCTGTAAATTGATTTTGTGTCAATACGAATGTATAAAAGTTTTGCAAATACATAAAAACAGAAAAAACAAACAATTAAATATATTTATATTTATATATTAAAATTAATAATTAGAAAAATATATAAAAGAAAATAGCATAATAGTAAAATGGAATCAAAGATAATGGAATATAAAATACCACTACATTATGAATCGTATTATTATTATAATTTTTTATTTGGATGGTTTAATATTTAAATTTCGCTAATTAAAATATTTATACATTTATTAGATCTATTGAATTATGTATAAAATTATTAATTCGTTCAAGTGCATCGGACGTGCCACGATAAAACTTCAAATGAAATTTATATATCGCGTTTAATGTTAGTATCAAAGCAGATCGAGCATTGTAAAAAGTCTGAAATGAACTTGAAAGTACAAAAAGTGTCAGGAGTTTTATGCAACAGATTAAAGTTGAAGGACGTAGCATTTTCGCGAAAGTACGTATACCACGTTCGTGCCTCACAATCTGAAATGTACAGTTGTTCGTAGATTCGGGTCAAGTGTTATGCATCCGAAATACTTTTTTTTTTCTCAACCTAACCAACCCGTTGTGGTTTTCACGCAAGCATGGAGTCAGATAATATCTACGTTTCCGTCGGAAATTCTGCGAGGAAAACATACCGGTACATCGTTCTGCAATGACCCAAGAAGCTTTCTGGGACAACAGTGACAAATTCTTTTTCTCGTTACGGGGAGAGGAATGCCAGTGCGGAAATTGAATTAAATGGAGCGGAAATATTCACAGCGCCTTATCCTCGGGTTCATCTGTAATAATCGATGATAAAAACGTACCGTGACAAGCTTCGCGAGATAAGCTTATAAAGGAAAAAGCGAAGTTTTAATGGAATACAAAAACATGTTGTTAATTTATATTCTTTTGTGAAAGGTATGGAAATTATGGAACAGAAAAAGATTCGTAATTTCATTCTATCCGGAGATTCGATCTGTTTAATTAATAAATAGTCTTTGCAAACAAATAATTGCTTCTTTGAATATGCTCTTCACGATAGATAGTGTAGGTCGTAAGAGCCATTATATCCCACGTGCATTCTTCGGCACGCATATTCCGCTTAAATGGTTTATTATGACAAATCGAATTCTCTTCAGCGAGTTTATTGATTGTACGAACAACATGGTCGTATATTCACCGTCAATCGAGTTCGATAAATCGTGGCATTGGAGTGGGTCATGGTCCAGCGGATATGTTATTGTTTTCGTATATTGCATTTAACGGCGGACTGGCGCCAAAGATAATTTCTCCCCGGTGGGCGTACCGCAAGCATATAGACAAGCGTCATATTATGTAGAATTATCCTTCGAACAAGGTTTATCTTCAGTGTTATGCAAGCGTCGAAAACGCGGATGAATCACACGGCGTAAGGACCGCGGCGTCAAAGTTTAAAAGGAAAAGTTACGTGATGCAATCAAAACGGAATCGAGAGTTTCGTTTCCGTACCGCGGCACACCGCACGATGCAACATAATTATAACTGCAATGACGAAATAAATAAAATAGCATACTCATAATGCATATTTGCCGCGAGTAAATTTTAACTTCCTCTGTAATTACTCCACGTTTATTATTTCATGCATACCGTACGATGCTTATTACTACTTTGTGTTAAACTTTCTCGTTGAAGGAATGCATTTATTCGTCACCCTCAGCATGCGTACCTTATTTGTAGAGAGGAAAGGATAACGCAAGGAGATATACTTGTCGCTCGCCATGCTGTATTCCTTAATTATACATCGCACGAGCCAACGTTTCCCATTTCCCTCATTCGTGCTCACCGAAATTACAATAATATTAGTCGTACAATTTAACAATTTTCTGCATAGCTGGTACCACTCCTATATTACGTAATAATCTATCCGTGCTGGTCGTTGAAAGATCTCTTGCAATTCGTCCCCGTTACTCGACAACTCAACCTTTGTTCAGTGATATACGGCAACGTTGTGCCCCGTTTACGACCTTCCATTGCATAAACATTTGTCTAATGAGTACCGCGCAAGTTAGCGATCATAAAGGCAATTGGAATTTTTACATCCGCTCAGCCGTTCAGTCAGAAACGTGTTAATCCTTGTGAAAATACTGTGGGAACGCTCGACGCCTTGAATAGCTAGACGTAAAAATGTAAACTTATAAATATAATTTTCCTTTATCGACATTCTCATCTTCAAGTTGCGCAGTTAAGAGTAAAGATACGTTTAAAAAAATAAACATTACAACTCAATTAAAGTTTCGTTTAATGATTTCATAAATTATCGCAGCAATTTTGTTCTGCAAGCAGAGTGAGTAAACTTGAATATATTTTATATGTTTGTTATATATATCGCACATTAATATAACAAAACTGATTTTTCTTTCTCTCCTTCTCTCTTGCTCTCGATTATTACCGCGTCATCACACATATTATGTATTGCATAACTCGTAACACGTGTCGCACTGACGTGATGCGAAGCGAATTCTTTTTGCGTTAAAGAAGCGGTAAAGATGTCGTCCGAAGTGCGTCGTGGTTCAACAAATGCGGATCAGCGGGGTGTAAAACGTGACGCCGCATGCTGCGACGACGTAGCGCGTTGTCACATTGACAGAGTCGAGAGAGAAGGGTCGGCGAGAAGGGCCCCGGATTCTTCCCCGCGTCGATTTGGGACTCACGGAACCGGTTAGCCGCTTTGCATAGGATCCTCCTCCGTGATTTGCAAAGCGCGTACGCGCTAGGACTCTTTCTAAGAAGACGAACACGGCTCGATAATCATCAAGCAATGCTCCGTCATTCGGAGACCAGTAATTATGGGGAAGTTATGGTTCATTATGCGAAACGTTAAGAGATTATTATCTTTACTTCTCTTCACTATAGTAATAAAATAATAACTAGAATGTAATATTATTGCATTATAATATGCAAATGGTACTCGGTTTAATTAATAAATATAACAATTATTATTGTTATTAATTATGATGCGTCATGTTCATCCCAACTTTTCTTTACTATGTCCGTTAATAATTATTTTCGCAAAAGTTGGGATGTTTTTAAAACTCCTATCTCCAATGCTCTCTGAAAAGTTTAATATTTCTCTGACACGTGCAATGCGCCCAGCGTTGACCCGTCCAAAACTCACCGTCACAATTCGAGGGCAACTGCCAGCCTGAACCAGCGTGCCTCGCGGTCAAACACCGGCGAACTTCGTATTTCGTTTAGCCACAAAGATAAATCTACAAGCGGGCAGGAGCGGTCAGAGCGGAGGTAGGGAAAAGAGAGAGAAAAAAAAGGTCGAGCCACGCCTTTGTCCTACGACGTCGTTCACGGATACCTCCATCGGGAAAAATAACGGCAGAAAGAAAATAAAACTTACGACCTCTCTCTCTGCGAAAACTTTCCGTGGAATACCTCTTCCGCGGGGAAGAGTCGTCTTTCTACAAAATAATATTTGATCTGCGCGATTGCATTTCTACGGCTTCTCACATTAATTGCAACGGCCACTCTCCACCCTTCCGCCGTTTTCTTCATTAAGAGGGAGTGGGGATATGATCGTTACATCTCGCGGCTTCGTACCCTCTCGGCCTCATCCATCCGCAAGTTCTTAAAGAGCGGAACCGACCGGCCCAGCCCCGGCCGCTAACTATCGTGTACGAACCGTATCATTTGCAAGAATGATGCGTTCTCGCGGGCGACGAAATCTATTATCGGAGCACGTGGGAGTGGTGGGTGATAATTTACATCTCGTGCGAGCAGAGACGAATTAATGCGTGTTGCTTGGAAACGCCGTGTATACGCCGACGACTTGAGCGATTTGAGCATTGTTAACATCGTTCCGCGCGTTCAATTTTCCTTAACCCTCTTCGCCATCTACTTTTATTTTCTTTCTTCTACTGACCTTGTCTCGCGTGAAAATCAGAAGGTTGGCAAGTATCCCTATTCTCTTTTTACTTCTTTCTGAAAAGAGCACTAGAAAGTTTCACATTTCCGGCAATTAAAATTCAAGAACGGGCAAGAATATCTGAATGAGGATCTTTAAAGGCCTTCCTGGTTGAAGAATTGCTAAAAATGCTTTCATTGTATCGCTTATCGCAACTTGTAAGATACTGTATAGTCATAAGAATTAACATTTTCTCAATCAACAAATGCTGATCAGTTATTGTATGGTTTATTAATATTATTCTTTGATAATTATACAATACATGTATAATTAAAGAGTGCCTACACAGAAACAAAAATTGAAAATAATCTTGTTAATTCAATAACAGTATTAATAAAACAAATGTTTATTAATAAAATATGCTCTTGTTTTAATAGAATATTATTTGCTTTATTAGTATTATTATTTGATTAAAAAAGATTATTTTCAATTGAACTAATACTGTAAGATAACATCATTTTTTTGTATTTGACACTATGTCAAGTAAAATGATATTTCAATAAAAATATTTCAACCAAGACACGATATTAGAAATCGAGAGATTGTGGATCTGCAGACCGTTTCATTCCGAAATCGTATAAGAGATTGCTTATAAGATAAGTACCTCGATAAAATTTTTACCGCGGTCCTTTGCGTGACCATCGCTACAGTCGGATTAACTGTCACGCGCGTGTCTGCATCAACGGAGGGATCGGATCTAAAGAGAGAAGGAGCGATCGCGCGAAGACGGAGCGGACAAAGCGAAGGAACTCGAGAGGGACAGAGAACGTGGCGGCAGTCATTAACTGGTAATAGCTCGGGACACGGGACGACCTACCTCAACCTAAACCGGTAGAGAACAAACCCGTAGGTGGTGAGCGTGCCTGCCGAGATTATTTCGTTTTAACGAGATATCCGCGCGAGGTGTACTTACATCGGCGATCTGTCATGCGCTTGTTATCGCCGATTCGTTATCGCCGCGCGCATTTTCTGGAACTTGGCCAATCGGTTCGGTCGTCCGACTACTTGCCAAGCGAATCGAGTTATCACGTTTAATGATGTGCTCATATACGCTTTGTACAAACTACGAAAGTTCTTGTTTACATGCTGTTTTGCTGTAACGTCGTGAAACTATGTACTTAAAATACTTGGAAAATATTTATTGTCATTAAACTCTTGTTTTTTTCTATTCTAATAAAAGGAATAAAGAATTAGACATGTAAAGATTTAATTATACATTTAGACATGTAAAGATTTAATTATACATGTGACGAATTATCATGCCATTAATATTCATTATTGTTGCAATTAAAACTCTTTGCGATTTTTTCTGATTTAGAGTGTAGAAGTTTGCAAAATCGCCTCTGGGGAAAGAGATTTAAGATTCAGATATTCGAACGGTTTTACTTTATTACGATATGGGTATATTTATATAGAAGTCGCGAATGCGAACGAAGTGAGGAAATTTACGGAGCGCAAAGAGCGTTGTATATTTTTACAGTAGCTGTTGAACTTTGACACTTTAAATGTTATTGCACGTCGCAGATGAGCACGTCGCTTTAACGATCTCTTCGGGGCGAAAGCTTTATTGCGAGCTTTGCAAGGGCAGCATATGACATGTTGGAACGTGAACAACGTGAGATCGTTACTACGAGCTCATTCATTAGTTAATTCGCGCGATAAATTTAAAACCGGTATGATCTCGGTTCTCTCGGCGGCTAAGAAAAAAAGATTGATGGAAGAATGGTAATAAATTACTATCATCCTCAGTCCTGAAGGCTTTTACGACGAGACGAGAGCAATTGAGGAGCTCTCTGGAAGAACAGCTTAATATCAGTTAGGTCGTTTTCCACTTCTCTAAAGTGTTTCTGATTTGCTGCAATTTCTACGATTACGCTCGTATAAAATAATGTTTCTCATGTTTATGGGAAAATAATTAGACTTTATGTTCAGCAAGAAATAAAAGTAAAAGGATGCAGAAATTGATATTGAGATTTCAATATAGTCTATCACATTTATTTAAAATTACTTTGACGTAATATACGTAAAGGTTTTGTATTTCATCGGTATTGAAATATAGATTAAAAATAATGAATTCCAGTGAGAGAGTACACGGTGAAATATTACAGGAGTTAATGAATTCGAGACCCACTATCTCACACATTTCTCTCGTATGTATATTCCGTTTAAGAGTCCGGTAAAAAATTCGCGATATCAGCTTGTTAGTTGAGCTCGCGATAGAAGCGTAGTAAAACTTCCGCGGGAAATATAAGATAAATAACCCTGGCGCAACAAGTAAAACGTCACCGTATCGAACGATTCCTAATTGCCGGCCGAGTTCTCGGATCGGCGGAAGACCACGATTTATTATTCCAGCGTATCATATCGCGCGTTTTTTGTCGCTCGGCAAAACGGGGCCGTTCAATTAAAGATCAACAGCAGAGCGATACCTAATTGTTAGCCGATATAATATATTTATTCGATTCCACATATGGGCGTAATTTGTCGACATTTTTAGAATTTGTAGAAATTAGAACTTTTTTCTCAAGAACTTTTTAATTTATTCTTCTTTAAGGTATTTTTGAATATTCTACTTCAAGCATTTGATTTGGGATGAAAATTTAAAAATAAAATTCATTCTAAATATAAAGATAAGTAGAGTTTTACTTTCCTTCGCCTTTGAAGTTTATTTCGCGAAGTTCTCCAAAGTGCAAAGTCGATAGCTTACGACTCAAAAGTCATCGCTATCTCATTTTTGTCGGGGAGAAATCTATTTATGGGGCACTTATACATATTTCTACATATATTATTTATTTGATACCGCTGTAGGGTTAAACATCGCGACCCGAAATGCGATAGTTCCCAACGTCTGATTTATTCGAATCGAAAGAGCGCCGTTAATTTAACGCGGCGCAGTGCTCGCGCGGTCTCGTTCCTTGCGCCTAAGCTACACACGCGCGCACACAGATGCGGGTGTTACACGCCGGTGCCTATATCTCATTTGAATATGCGTACACGCAACTCGCCGCCGCGCCGCGCGATACACCCCGGCTCCGGGTTTGCTAATGAACTGTATTATTTCCGATATATAGTCGCCGTGGATTTGCATTAACACGGCTTTTATTGCAACTAATTAAATTGGCTTTTAGGGGACCGCGCGATCGTACCCGGCTTTTTTTCACTCCCGCCTCGCGATCGAGACATCGCCGCGGCGATCTTAAGCCTGACAAATGCGGACGGCTCGGATGTTTAAAGATCGCGAGTAATTTTTATCAATGCCTCGCCGTGAGTTATTACATGAATATTATTCAACGCGTTCGCGAAGCTTACTCGCGCGACTCGAATTTCACGTTCTGGAAGGCAGTCTGTAAATTGTGCCTATCTAGCACCTTTCGCTGGAATTACGAACCTGAATCGTTTAATTATGACTAGGTAAATTCTAGTAGAGGTTTCCTGTCATTTATATCATTCTTATCTGATAGTATGGCGCGTCTTAGGTTTATTACCGTTTAGTGGGACACACCGCGAGACAAACTAAGAAATATGACAAGGCTAGCAACCCTTGGCGCTACAAGTTGGCAAATCAAAAAAACCTCGTGAGATTAAGATTAATTTATTATTTAATTAACTGAGACATTTGATAAAACGGTAATTTGATAAACGAACCGAAGTTGCAAAAAATTCCTTTTAACATCGACACGAAAGAACTGAAAAATCTACGTGCCGTTCATCTTGTCGATAGGACAATACGACGTCGGCGCTTTTTATCGCACTTTATTACGTACAAATCGACTGTCGATGAGGCGCTAATGACTCACGCGCGTAACCAGTGCGAAAAACGCGCCGCGCACGAGCATGTCGCGCGCGCACGCCCGTGTAAGAGAGCACGGTTGATTTACGAGAAGTCAGGCTGATAATTAGAGGCTAACGGTGCTTGTCGCCGGCGGACCTCTTTTTCGCCGTCGAGTCTCGAACGTGTCACGGCTATCGCGGCGTCTCTTGACGCGAGAATAGGACATCGCGATACAAATCTGTGTAAATCGCGAGTGACAGGCGCGCAGAGGCGGAGTTTACGCCGAGGCGATCTGGAACGATGAAAAGTTACAAATATGATTGTTTTAATGACCGTGTCGCACAAACTATCCGATCGGTTGCAATAAAATAAAAGAACGATAGGAAAAAAAAATAGGAAAGAAGTGGTAAAAAATTCTATTGCGTCATTTAATTTCTCTCTAATTATTTAATTTCTCTCGGCGATGGGCGGCGGGAGGACGGGGGAGCAGGCTGAAATGTACAAATCGCAGCAGTTGTAAATCCTTCTATGCGGACAGCGCATATTGCACTTCCGGCAAATCGTATCGTTGCAAGTATGCCGCGAATTTGTCGATGGTCGTCGATCGCGGCGACGTCGCGTTTTACCGCTGACAATGATTAATTTCTCGCCGATCCTCGGGTGCGATACGCGGCGACCGGGCGACTCCGTTACTCGGCCGCGAGGCAAGGGAGCGTGAAATCGCTCTCGGTTGCCGAACTCGCGTCAAACTTAATCGATCATCGAGAAGCGTTGCACTATGCGCGGCGACCGGTCGGACTGCCGGGAGAAAGTCTCGCTGCGAATATGCCGCAGCGAGACGAAATTCCTCTTACCGGCTTCAAAGCGGAAAAGAAAGAACGGTACGTGGCCTCTCTCGGGTCACTTGATAGATTCCGGTATTCAAGATTGGATTATGGAAATTCACAGATAAAAGCTCGTAAATCCAGTGTTAACGCGTTAACGCTTCGCTGAAATTACCCCCTTGCGGATAGACTCGTATCTTAACCTTCGGTTAAGTTCTCAGGACTACAGTGATTTACGACCGTGCGTAATAATATTTCAACTTTCGCCGTTTGGATGGAAGAGACCGATGATTTTTTCCCCCGATTCCAAACTCAGGATCGATCGGGATCTTTTTAGCAGGACTCGCATCTATGACTGATGGATCTTTGACTATGTCCATTTGTCTTTTATACATAGCGTATTGATGGAAAAATATTGCACTGAGAGAAAAATATAGTTACTTTTGCCCTCAACCACAATTTTATAATATTTCTAATACAAAATAAGATTAACTTAACTATGCATCATTATGTAAACCATAATTTATCGTTAGAAATATTAACAAGAAAGATAATAGATATTCTCTAGGCTTAATTAGAACATTTCAAAGAAGAAATCATCTTCGACGAAACTTTCGAGTTTTTTTTAATGCAATTGGTCCTCCCAGCGAAGGGTTAAGAATTTTTCTCGGAAATTGTGTCGCCCCGCGTGGCATGGGGTTAAAATCGCTCGTGAAACCGGTTCGCGCAACAATAATAATTAGCTTACGCGGACTCGCGCATAATCACCGTCTTTACACCCATAATAATACTTTTGCCGCGTATCCGCGAAGTCCTAATTATTATCGCGACGGTAACGACCGAAACTCTCCGGACCGAGGGCCGAGCTGTAATTTGCCTTCGCTTCGTGGATTGTATTATGCATTACGTACGTAATGCATGAGGCTCTTTTTTCGCCAGTCGAAAGAGAAAGAGAGAGAAGGAGAGGGGCACTTAGAACTGTCCTGCTGGCCGATAACGCGAGTATCCTCGAATAATGGAGTTTCTCCGGAACGTTGCGAGATAATGATACAGGGAAACTCAACGGGCGCATCCGACAATATGCGTTTATCCACGGTTATTGAATATCCGCGCGAAAAAGTTAGCGCGAGAAGCAACGTGTGTGAGAATTGTTCCAGGCTGTCCGTCGATGACTGGACGATTAGTCGCACGTGTTATTGTTATACGCGTAATCCGTAATTACCAATTCTTTGCACGTCGTATTATGCGGCACATAATACTTTATTAAACTCGAATAAAAAGTAATTATTATATTATTATCATCAATATAAATCTCATTATGGTATAACTTACGCATACTAAATCCTTCAAGAATATTTCATCATTAAAAAGAAACAATCTCTCGACTCTTACTACATCTATTTGCACGTTGAGATACATAATAGTTCATTAGACCTGAAGAGAATAATTATTATATTATTATCGTTGACGTAAATCTCTTTATATTATAATAAATTATGTTCTAGCATGCGTTTCCACAGATATTTCATCATTAAAAAGAAACGGTTACTTTATTGTAAAATTAAAAGACCTTCGTAAATATATTTGAGATTTCCGTTATCCTGTTTAGGGCTGCTAAAGTTTGATGCGTGCTATCGACTGTCTTCAGTTACAAGAAGGAGTATGTTATTTCACGGACGAGGCGCGTGTGTACACACGAGTCTCAACGTGCGTGTACGTTCAACGCGTACACCAGCGTCTACTTGCTTTTATGAATACCGTGGGAAGAGAAACATAATAACGAAGAATGGCTGCCAGGTATACACGCTCACGTGCCGTCACCCTTCCTCGCTTGTGTCCCGGTCGTTTTGGGCCAGTCGCCCGAAAGAAATTCGTAGCGCGCAGGGGGACCACTCGCGTACCTTCTTTCCTTCTTCCTTCCATCGCCCAGGCGTTCCCACCCTTTATCCTCACCACGTGTATATCGCGGACCTACACGGCTTTCGTGACTCGACTCTGGGATTATCCACTCGCGCGGCTCCGAAAGATCTTCGGGGGTGGTCCAGCCGGTTACATCACGAATTTATGAATAAAAAACAATGTTCCAACCTCAACAGAATTTATACAAAGTAAAGGAAGAAGGAAAACACGGCTAACGCTTATCTTAACGTTTAATCTTCACCTGAAGAATTGAATAATGGAAATATAGGTGGATGTAATTTACTTTATCTCTAATATTTAATAATATATTAAATATCGATACGAAATACCTATTATTAAAATAAATATTAATATTCAATGTCAATCGATATAATGGTCATTAATATTATAGTTAATATTATTATTGCAAAATTTAAAATGCAGTCTCTCGCAGCATATATTAAATTAAAATTGATTATTATCTTCCACAATTTACAAATTTCGTTCTCGGTAAATTTGCGCACAAATTTCCGCGGTTAACGAACAACTGGGCGATTTAATATAATTATCAAGATCGACGGATTCGTCTATCGTGACTCTGGGCGGGCTTCGCCGTTATAATAGTGGCTGCGAATTAAGTGGTCGCGGGAAAGATCCGCCAAATTGGCGCGCGTCCGATAACGGCGATGAACAGCCCGGAAACGCTCGTCGGATTTTACAGTCTAAATCCCTCACGCCGGTGCATAACCGCCGCCGAGAAAGTAATTCCCAGAATCGTTAGTTACGATTCAAAGCTCGTCACGCGTCTCGGCGAGCCTTGCGAAGCTCTTACGTCTTGCACTTCCGCTAGAACGGTCGTTCTGGAACTCTGGAACTGGAGCACGCAAATCTCCTCTTTCTGCATTCCTCGTTGAATGCACTTCCCGGATTCCGTTACGTGGATGAGCGATGAATCAGGAAGTTGTTTACATTCGATCATGGGATCTATCAATGCGAAAAGACGAGTTGTAGACTGGAAAGTCAGAATAACACAAATACCAATACGATAGTTTTTAATACACACGAAAAATATATATTCCGTAAGATAAAAATATACAACAGTATTGTAAACATAGAAATAAAAAAAGAAAGAATAATTTTTGGGGCACATTAAAATTCAATAATATATTAAAAAGTATGAGCAATGATTTTGGCATTTTCGTCTTTTCACATTAGTTTGCGATTATAAATTAATTAATGCTTCCTAAACTTTTGATGCATATTGTATTATATACATAAAAAAATATATAAACGTGTAATAAAATGTACGTATATGTAATGAATAAATAAATTTTTGCCTCAAATTTCAAGGTTTGCTATTTGTATGTCACAATAAATATTTCTTATATCCCTAAAATTCCTTTCCTAATAATATTAAATTATTCATGTTAAGAACTTGAATAAACGATTTTACATCTTAAAATACGAGAATGATATTAAAAAATTGATCGTTCTTAGAACGGAAATTCGCGGACGTGCCGTTAAGTGAGATCACACGATGAACTCTCTGGAGCATACGCGACCGACAAGCGTCACCACGAATAATTATTCAGGACAATGGAGAAAGCTTCGGCAGCTGCTTATAATCGCGACATCTCGCGACAAACACCCACGCGTTGTGCTCGGACGATCTACGAGGCGGAAATCGCCGGGTTCCTCGACCGACATTATTCTTCCTCTCTAGTTCTTTGCGAGAGAGAATTTCGTCATACGTTGCTTAACTTAAATATTTTACATGAGCCAGTACGAACTTGTTGAATCTAATTTTCAATGTGAAATGAGATCCGACTTGGATAAGAATTCTCCTTCTTAACGAAAATGTAGAATTACAAAAGAGTTATTAAAAATATGATATTTTTATACATTAAAAATATAAATTTGACTGAACTCAAAAATTTCTCGCAATCTGTCAAAGAATATGATAAGAATAAAGAATTTTGATATAATTACGTTAATTACATAAGTTAATTTTGCACAAAATGTATCATATATTATACGTATATAACATTAAATAAATATAAAAATCATTTTCGCACCTCTATTAAAATCCATCACTGAAAGTCATATTTATACTTAGATTTCAAGCAAAATTTAAAATTAAGCGACTCAAAGTTGATTAAAAAATTAAATATTAAACAATACGATATCATAAAATCATAAAATTGCGAAAAATCTATGATATTTTTTCTTCAATTTATCTCACAGAGAAGTCGATCGATTCTTCGCCTTTCCTGGATCGCGCAGACTGAACGGCGCCGAGGATCGCCGGATCGCAGACACGATCGCAACCACGAGAAAGTCGCGCAGCTGTTCGCGAACGGACGGATCGAGGAAAGGGAGGGCGATCTCGCGAGAGATTTGCGTATCGGAATTAATGCCCACGTGAAAATTGATACCCTGGCGATATTCACGATCGTCCGATCATCGTTAAAAATTGATACCGGCTGGCGCGGGCGCGTCCGTCATTCACCACCTACGAATTTCTAGAGGAAAGCGATACGACGCGGCCCACTTCGCGCCAGCCAACAATGCCGGTCTTGTTCTCTTAGGAAATTCTCAGGGAATTTTTTTAAAGATTCTCTCTTCGAGATGAAGTCGTGCTGGAACGCGAAAACTTGTGTTTTTGCGATTTAACCATTACCATTTTACCATATTGATAAATCTATGAAAGGGTGTATTTTTGTTCAACTTATGTCCCTATGCTATAATTTGAAGCCAAAATAAGAAATATCAATGGATCCTTTGAAAACAGAAAGATGAACACTGAACAATCTGTAGGTCTCTCGTCGCAGAATGACGTTGAATTGACGGTGTGTTCTTGTTCCTAAGTATTTATATTATTGAAATATATTTTAACAGCTATCTTAAAATAATGTTTAAACTTGATTGGAGCTCTTGATTTTCAAGTATCTGCGATCGGCGCTAAGATAATGCTTAATGGTTGTCGAGCGAGTTCCTTATTCGATTACGACGTGTCAACAACCTTTGCGAGGTGCATGCACGAGACAAATTAATGAGCATAAATATAAGAGCATGGTGGAAATTAATTGAATCTTAATCTGCGATGCAGATTTGCCCGCAATGCTGCTGGGAGTTGATTAATTTCACGCAACTACACTTTGTATAATTAATGCGGTCGTTACCTCTTGTGTACGGTTTAATTACGTAATGTTTCATATATCTACGCAGGCACCATATACAGCACCATGATACGAGAAAACCGTAAGCATAATATGAATTAATCGATTTACATTAAATCGGATGAAAATATAACTAAGATCTCGTTTCTTAAATTTCAACTTGCATCTTATGTAACAGACAAAAAGTATGTTTCATCCTTCCATTATTCGATTTAAATAATAATCAACAAAATTTATCTTAATTACAATCTGATCTGACTGAAAAAAATCATAATTAAACGTTTAGTTATATTGTGGGAATTGGAACGGCATGCACGAGATTGTGTAGAAAAATTGTACATCATTCAAAGATTATTTCTTTTAGTCGGGAATTCAAGTCATAAAGAAGCACTTCGCTCTTCGCGTGCCCATGCACAACAATAGTTATTTCACTTTACATTCTCACGCCGCTCTCCGGGAACGCGACGTATCCCCGTTACGATATCGCGCCCCTTTTCAACGCACAGAGAGAGAGAGACGCCAGCAGTCGTTAAGCCTGCCTTTCGATCGCGGCTCGATCGTGACACGTGCATCGACGCGGTTGCATTCATGGTTGCACCCGATTGCAGCCGCGTTACGCGTCACCGCGCGCTTTGTCGCCCGGACGACGAGATTTCCTCGTCGCGTCGTCGTGTTTGTCGTGAGCGAGCGAGCGATTCCGCGCACCGTTGTTGTTTTGTTGCAACGGAAAGCGCAACAAAATCCGCCGTAAACTCACGCGGAAATGCCACGTGCTGACCGCCCGCACACGACGCAATAAATTGTTATCGCAGCGCACTAATTAACGCTGGCGATCAACCCTTTCGCACCAACTTTCTTTCGCGATTGCACGATACGTTGTTTGCTGTAACGCCAAGTTGCGTACATCTATATTTGATATCTACGTTTAATAAACAATTTAGTAAACAATGGTATATTAAACGGTATATTAAATCATGGAATAATAGATGTAAAAACAATAGGTAGGTATATGAATATTTTAATTTCACACGGAACCAAAATGCCAATAACACCTACTGTAAGATGCATTTTAATTAAATTTAAATAATTAAAATATAAAACCTGTTAAAACCATATTTTATGCACATTCTACCGTGATATATTTAGACGTATTAAAAATATTTTAATTAAAAAACATGTTTTCTATTGCTCGAAGATTGTATCGGTATATTTTTATTCTCTCTAATTTTAATTTCATGACACCTTTTGCAAGAAACGTTATTTACGGTATTTTTTTCTCACGTGCAAATTTCCCAGCTTTCTCCAAATCGAAAGGTCGGAAAATTTGTGCTCTCTCCCGCACATTGCAGAGCCATTAAGAAGGCGGGTGCACGCTTTTTAACGAGGCTTGCACCATCGCATGAGAGGTGCGGCCCTCGGGATTATGCATAATGATTCCTCGAGTCGAGAGCGCTCGTGGGAAAGCGCGATACGCGAAAAGAAGAAAAGCTCTTGTACGCGGGCGGCTGGCGGTTGACCGTAATGCGCCGGCAATCGGTGCAAGATCTCTCGATCGTGCAGCGGCGGAAGTATCCGCGCGTAGAATCGGGGCCCAGCATAACTCGACAGCGCAAAACGCTGTAAAATGAAAGCGGCTTAGTCGGAAATGTTCGTAAAAATGTTCCAGCGCGATAAAATTTTTTCCTCTTCAATGTAATCCTCAACGGATTAAATCTTCAATCATTTTCTCGATAAAAAAAAGGCAGAAAGAGAGAGATGGAAAACCCTATCGATGAACCATTGACGAAAAATGGTTATAAATTTCGTTCGCACGTTAAATAATAACGTCCATTAGAAAGTATCGATAACAATAATGGCGACTTATTGTTGGAACAAGATCATGAGAAATCGCGAGAGGAATCGCGGATCGTGTAGCCGTCCGTGCAATCGACGGACCCACAATCCTTAGCCCATTTTCAACGGGTATGATTGCACCTCATCTGAGATGCGAAATAGGAAGGGTACGCTGGCGTGCGCCGCGAGATGTGAATTACACCATTCCGGCCTGGTCGGAGGAAGTGTGTGCACGTTGCACGTAGTGTGTACGAAACGCCGGGATAAACGATCCCAAATAAGCCTCGTTCCAGGCAAGAGTCGTTTGCACACGTGTGCACGACGGTGCTTATTGTCGGGATTGCACCGAATTACGCAACTTTTTGCGGTCCGATGCCGGCCGGGGATGCTCCGGCTTGGGTAATCACCGGACGCGCCGCTCATTGTACATCGCAAGACGAGGGAAAGGATCCTCTCTTTTTCAATTACGCTCTATTACCGCGCGGCAGATGCTCGCGCGGTTCATTTTCCGGCCGTCAAGAGATTGTCCGCCGCTTTTATTTTCTTATATATTTAGAAACGGCGAAAGAGAGAGAGAGAGAGAGAGAGAGAGAGAGAGAGAGAGAAAGAGAGAAAAGGAGGTGAATGGACCACTTTCAGGGCATGTCCAATTGGACGATTCGAGATAAATACGCGATCCCTTTCGTTACCCGAACGATTTTATCTGACTGGCGGACCGACGTAATCTTTCTCGGGAGATTGCAAAGAGCCTCCCCCGATTTCCTCGACGTTAAGGCGTAAGTTGCTTAAGCCCGTTTTCTTAAGCCAGTAACGGCGCATTCATTCACGCAGGATATTGTGCGCCGTTCACTCACCACCCACGTATATTACGTTTTGCGGAGATCGCTAGAGAAACGAGCAATGTCGCATATCTGGAAAAACAATTGCGCAGCGTCTGCATCTGCATCGCGAATTTTCATCGCGAGTAAGATCTTACGTCTTTCTTGAAAAAAAAATTCAGAAATTTCAAATCAGTGATACAATTTGAAAAAGTTATTTACCTGGATATTCTGCAGATATGAAAATAAACAAACATACACTAAGAGAAAAATGTAGTTACTTTTGACCTCAACCACAATTTTATAATATTTTTAATTATAATTAGATTTTCTAATTTCTAATTATAATTGGTTAACATAATGCTACATGTTGTTGAGTTAATCATATTTATTGTTAGAAATATAATATTATAAAATTATGGTTGAGGTCAAAAGTAACTATATTTTTCTCTCAGTGTAGACGTGAAATATAATAATACATGTATTATCCGAGGAACAGAAATTTAATATGTAATAGAAATTCAAAGACGACCTTTCGTATTTCGAACTTCGATTAAGAATCTGATCACGTCCTCCCATTTCCTATTTTGATCGACTTCCTATGAAGATATTATCTCGGGGTTTCTTCAAGAATCTGTGCTATGTGCGTAAGTTGAACTATGCTATCGCGTTTAATAATACAAAACAATTTCTCAGAAAGTTGTTAGTAGACGTATCATGCTGGAAAATATAAATTAAAATTGGAAAAAATTGCGCCGCGTGCGCCTTATTGTAATAAAGCTTGGAAAAAGACGGAAAAATAATTGCGTCGACTACGCGTCGCTACTCTTACTGTCCCTCCATATAAGTTTACCCGTCACCTTTAAAGAGCACGATGCAAGTAATTCGCGGGATACCCACGTGGGAGTCACACGCAGGTGTTTTACTACACACGCAGGGGAATTTCTAACGAATGCGAATTCATTGAGAAAATAAGCGAGACGGTGAATGTTACGTTAACGTTACGCTGGGTGTTCGTTGAACAGTGCCGGACGGCACTGTTCAACGAACACTCAGCGATTGCATTTAAAATATCGACTCGCCTCCTTTTTTCCCCCTTCTGTTACTCTCGTCACTTCCATATTTTCCTGTCCATCTGTCACGGCTTAATGCGTCATGATTATACATTGCCACGACGTGCGAAAGCGCCTTCGCAGATAGGATCGGACAATAAAAAGCCGCGTTATCTCACGGTCGCAGGAATCCACGCGAAGAGATTTACAGTTATTGACGAATGCTCCCCCCGGTGATCGCAATAGCGGACACCGCATCACCTGACGGTGATGGTTTAGTGATGGATCATTCTACCGGAATATAAAGTCGCGCATGAGTTGCGCTTCATGCTAATGTCATTCTCAGATATCGCTCGGAATTCGCTCGATCTCGCTTGTTAATTTTTTTTATTGAATAATACGTAAGAAAAGCCGCAGCAAGCTTACAGTAAAAGTAATCGCGACGAGTGGTTCGGGTCCACAGAGTCTCTAGAGTTCGTTGCTCTTTTTCCTCAAGTCAGGAAACACGTCATCTTTACGACCTTTTAAAGCACGACTGATTGAGAAGAAAATTAAAAGAACTCGTTCCAGTCAATCTATCCGCCAATTCTTCCATCGCCTAACTTAAAAATCTGATATGTTATAGTAATAAAAATAAAAACATTTTTTGATAATATTTACATAGGGTTCAACAATTTTAATTACGTCGCGGATTATTTACTCAGCTGAATTCGACGGTGCTCCGAAAACCGACTGCGAGACGGACGTGACTGAAAGTGCGTTCAGACACTGTTGCTGACGTTCTTACCGATGTATAATTCGCTTATTGTTTATACAACACTTTAAACTCTCAACAGCAATGAGTCATTCTCGGTCTACGATATTTTTACGATCGACGGAATTAATTCGTTAACACTTACCATGTAGTTCGCGTAAGAATGTCAAGAGTAATGTAAACTTTTGCTGAGATCCTTCACGTGATATTTTTACAGAATAATCTTAGTTTAACTTGATAACAATTAATAATAACATAAAGCACAGATAACGAGTTTAATAATTGAAAAGAACAACGTGTGTGTTATTGAACTTTCACAAGAGTGATCACTTCAAACACGTCGATATCCAATTAAGTTCCGCGTGCAATAAATTCAAGATAGAAATTGCCAACTGATAATTCGCAACTGTCCCTTACCGAAAGTGGAACTTGAGCGTTTTCCGTATTCGAAGCGTGGTATTTATAAAAATTTCGTAATCACCTGCGGAGTTAACGTAACATTAATAACGTAATGCTAGCCGACGCCGCTGAGACAGGTGGATCGAGTTATCTTTGTGCAAGTAAACGCGCACATCCGTGGCAATAATCCATATAGATACGCGGTATCAGTTTGCACGCGAGTTTTCCCATAGCCGTACCGGCGATATGCTTGAGACGTAATCGCGTCCATTAGAAACTTGCGCGTGACGCAAAATACCGTTGCGTGTGCCCCTAACGAGCGCAGCATCGGTTGCGCATCGCGCGTTAAATTCACCGACATCACGAAACACGCGAGTGAAATCTATGATCGAATTATGCTAATATCGTGTATCGAGCGGCCTCGAGTATCACTCCCGCGAGCAAAGTCAATAAACTTTATTGATTTAGCTACTCGATGGCTACCGGCGCTAGCGGATGCTGGATTTTGCAACGCTGCGCTACTTTCTCATAGACGCTCATTAGAAACATCGATAACGCGTGTCGTACGGTACTGATAGTGATATTTATATGTGCTTACATACATGATACTAAAATAATAAGATACATGTTGTAGTTGAAATCTGTTTAATGAATCTCTTTAATGAAAATGTCACATCATCGATAATTTCTGTGATATAGATAATTAAAAATAAAACAAATAAAATATTTTTCTTAATTAATTTTCTATAGGTTTTGTTTTAAAATAATTTTCATCAAAAATTTTTATCGATATCGGAAAAAAAGATGGATTCTGTTAATAATTTATATAGTTATCATTTTGTATTCATTTCCAATTGATGTAAATGAAATAAAATATAATTACATTCGCTGCCGCTGTTTAAAATTTATTGTGAAATTCATAAAATTATTATTTATTTACTGTTATAGCGCATTGAAATAAACAGCGATTCAACCATTTACACCCGACATAATTTTCAAAATTGTAAAAATTGAGACGGAGAGTTCTCAAGTTTCAAAGTTCCAAACGGGAAGGTGGAGATGCAACTTTTATTAGCAAAAATGCGCTTTATCGAGACTTTCAGCGATCTTATGTTCGCATTACAAACATCGTCATGATTTCGCACCAGACCGAAAATTACCTTCAACTCGCGCCAAAGAAAATCCATTAAGCGAGGACGTATAAAATCGTCTTTGTATCCATTTGAATGTCATGCTAAGGCGCGAAGAACAAATATTTCTCGCTGAAACGTGCCGACCGGCAGCGAGCGGCTGCCTTACGCGTCGTTTCTCCACCCTCGAAGTAAATTTAATACTATGTAATCGCACCCCGGCAACTACCCGTAAAATCACTTTTCCCGACTCCTCGTATTTCGCGGGATTTTATTTTACGACCGCGCGACTTGGCGAAACGGACCGACGTGAAATATCGCCGCAAATTTGCCAGTCAATGAATTTACTTCAAAGCTAAGAGAGTTTATTAATAATCTCTTCCTCTAGAACAACATCCGTGATCATTATTTAATATTGCAACACGAAATAAAATTTCATAGATAAAATAACAAAATTGCGCAACAAAGCATTATAGTAATTATTAAATTTATAAATAATATCATCTATTAACTAAAGTTGCGATATATTGCAAAAATCTAAAGTGCTAATACTAATTTGTTACGTTTCAATGTATTTATGTCAATTTACTTTCAATATTTCCTTCAGCTTCTTCTTACTTTCATCTCGTCATTGCTTTCAGAAACGTTAGTGTCATCGTTAAACGAAATTTTTATGTACGCGACGCACATTCGTACTAAACATTCTTCCCAAACTAATATTGTACAAGTTTCCAGAAAAGGAATCCAGTCGCGGATACTACTCGTTTTTGGCGAATTTAGTCCTACGATCGTCACCGAATCTTGCATGACATCATTGCCAACTCACTGAAAGGCACAATGTAGTTACTTGTGCGTAGGATGGATTAATGCTTATTGATGATTACGTCTTAAATTTTTGGAAAAAGTCGCAATAAAGTTACTTTCTCCTTCATTTTACATAACTTTATAAATAATATTTTGTATTATATGTAGATAGAAATTTTATCTCTTTTTAAAATTAAAATTAATTCAAGCTTTTAAATTGCTTTTAAATTTAGGCTAAACTTTTATGATTTAGGATTTAATTAAATTCTAATTTATAATTGGATACTTGAAATTCGCGGAACGAATTTTCTGAAATGCGCAAACAAATACAAGTTAACTAATTTTCACTAGAAAAATAATTGTTGTTCATATTGTTTCAATTTTCTTGTATAAACTTGTGTAAACTCAATTTCGTAATTGAAATTATTCTGGAATTGACAAGCGACGAGCACGTGTGTTATATGGATCACACGTGGTCGATGAGTTCCACGAGTTTCTCGCATCGGTCGTGCCAACGAAAACTGTATGATAAGCGTGCATACGCACGCACGCACACCCACGGTGATCCAAAGCTTGTTTGCCCGCGAATATTTATTCATCCATCAGCGCGGGACTCGCCGGTGTTTCTCTCATACATATGTATCGCGGTCGCGTGTGGTTAGTCCTTTGGCCGCGCCAGCATGCAACAATCTCAATTCGCACGTGTAAATTCCACGCGGGAACGGGCGTACCTACACGAGTAGGAGAGAGCGGATCGCGCGAGTTTCGCGGAAGGACTCCGTGCCTCCGGAGCCAGGCACTCGACCGATCTCAAGGGTTCGCAAACGTCTCGATCCTGCGAGCGACCGCGCGTAAGTCGGAAGCGAAATGCTTCGAGGATCGAAATCCGCATAATGGCACACAGCGAAAGCGGCCAGAGTGCGCGTTGACTTTTGCAATACGCGTCGTATTGCAACAGTATCAAAGTACCCAAGTCAAATACACTTTGTATCAGGATATCGTATGGTACTCGCAGTCATCGAAATGTTAATTACTGTAAATGGAAGTAATGAAAGAATGTCGAATGAAATAAATCAGATATCCGGTGAAAATTTATTTGTAAACAAATCCGACGTGACTTTGATAATCGAGATAAACGAGAACATTACGAGGTTCTTGTAAATAAAAATAAAAGTAATAAATAGATGAAAAATATTAAGCAAAAATGGTTATTAAGATAAAAGCAATTCAAACAAATTAGATAATCGCTGGCTCGTAAGCGCGTGGCTTGTCGAGTCATCGCGTTAAGTATCTCGGCTTCGTAAAAACGAGGTCGCTTTTCCACGCAGCTTCGCAGTCTCACGGGGACGCGGAGGCGCCGTAACGCTTCCTGATGCGCCAATTATTCCGGCGGAGGATTGATTTACTGGATGTCGGAGAGCTTTCGGACGGCTCGAAATAGTCCGACACGCGTTAAACAGAGGAGCGAACGACGTTTATAAATGCCCGGTCTTGATGCATTGTTGAGAAAATATACGGGGCCATTACGAGGTCGGGGAAGAAAAAAAAAAACGTTCCCGGCTGCTGGTTCCTCGCGGATGACGTCACGAATGCGCGAAGGATCCCCTGTGGTGGCGATAGGCGGCTGTTTGTTTAGACTGCCCGTCTATTCGCAGGGCGTTATCCCTTGTGCTCATGGCTGATTATTTTATAGCTGGCGCCTGGGCCCGAGCACTAAAGGATCGACACTCGGCAACGGCTATCTTTACATGTAATCGACAAACTCGTCTAAAATACCCAAAAGGGTAATGGACAGACGCTAATAATTGTAGACAATTTAAAAAAATTATTCAGAAAAATTATTTTTAGCTGTACTCGATAATACTAAAACTCTTTTAACATTACACTGAAAAAAAATTTTGATTAAAAAATGGAGAAATCAGAAAATATTGTAGGATTGATCAAATATTCTGGTTATTATAAATAGAATTCAATACTTTATAACTTACAACGTCCGTTTTTTCAAACAGAATTTTTTTTCAGTGTAAATCTACCAAAGCAGTGAAAATAGTTTATATACTTACAACTAGTTTATCAAATTTACAAAAATATATTTTTGAGACTTTCCATGACTTTTGTCGTAATATGTAAATGATTAAACTGATCGATTTACTTTCTCTTAGTAATTCTAGTAGTTAAAGAGGTTTTTCATAGATAATGGATAAGATTTTATGAGAGTAATACAGAGTTCCTTCACGTTATTTTCAGTATCGTCTGTCTATATCGTTTGAAAAGTAAGCGGATAGCCGGGTCGTTATTTACGGAGGATCGTGTTTGCGATCTATCCCTGTGGATCTCCACAATGTTTGCCATGCTTTTCGATCCTTGAAGTGGCATCTCTGTAAATAGAGCTCGAGCGCATTTAGGCTGTGAAAGTGACCAGTAGAGCAAATACGAATCAGTAAACGTCATTATTTCAGACTGATACGGGGACCGGATTATCCACGGTGATCATATTTAGGTTGATTGATTTTCTACTTTTATCTAATAAAAAGTCCATCAAGAGCGACTTTAAAGGGAAGAAGATTACACCTGTGTGTTCACGCAAACCGTGTTCCCGAGCCGATGCAATGCTCACTTTTTCAATTACCAGCGTGTAAGGCGCAAATAGCTATTCAATCGGTTTGAAGCCGCGCAGCTTCTCCGACTATCGATTTTCAGTCGCGGATAAATGCCGATTCAGCCGGCATTGTTGTCTCCTTTGACGACGTTGTACTCCTTTCTCAACGATTCGTCCTCATTCTGGAGCGTTTATCGCGACTATGCGGAGAACGAGAACAACTGCGTTCTCTGTCTGGCGCAACGTTACGCGGCGAGCTTAGCATCCTTAACGAGAGTTACGAGGGATCCATTGTGCGAAAAACGCACACGACCCGCTTTCGAGACAGCTTTCAAAATTTCGACTAATGAGTACGCTTGTTATAAATTGGAAATATAAATGAATAAAAATCCTAATTAGGGTCAAAAAAATATTTAGAAAATCTCGCAATCTTTGCAAATTTTTTTACAATTAAAATTAATTGCATAATAAAAAATTAAAAAAAATTTAAGCAACGAAATTTTAAATCTAGGGATCAAGAAAGATATATCTTTCAATAAAAGAGATTTTTACATTAAATACTCCGATTTGAAGGCATTTTTTCAAAAATGTTAAATTGCTGATTGGAATTTATAACGAGTTAATTAAGATTCAAAAACGTAACTAATTATGAGCAATGATAATCCAGAGAGATTTCGATTATTACATTACAAGACTTTCTTTTTTAATCGATACATACATATATATATTTGTGTCGTTCTCGTACAAGCCGCTACTAATTTTCGAGGAGTATGGCTTGTATGCCGCGTAAATATACCCGTGTACAAACAGCGACGAGCCTAACATGGGAAAGCCGACAATACACAACATCGGCAATGTGCTCCAAAGCTAACCCGTGATCTTTTATGCAAAGCAGGACACTGAATTATGTAGTTCGGCGGTCGTGGGCAATTGTTGCCCCACACTAATTCGCACTCGTACGCAACTGCGTAACATGGTCACACGTGCGCACGTGGGTACGTACCCGAGGGGTCGTGGCTGGTCGATAAGTTCATGGCTTTTATCCAAAGGCGTCTCGGCTGATTTTTTCAGGTCAAGGTTTTCCCGCGCTCTCGACTAGAGAACTGTATTGAACTGTATCGCGCTCGTTCAGGTAAATTTCGACTGGCCAGTGATATTTTACAAAACGGAATGTGAACCAGTATACGCCGAATGGCTCCGGCATCCTTTCAAGGCCGCTCTTTTCTTTAGACGCGAATTCTTTCGCGTCCCCTCGCCCGGCTTCGCTTTGTTCGGTACACATATCAACCCTCGCCGAATGCATATAAGCTCTGCGCCTCTTGCATATTGCGAAGAAATACCTTTTAAATATACATATATACATATATATATTTAAATTTATGTACATATTTCAGGAATCTTAAATTAAAATTTTAAATATTTAGCAATGATAAAAATCGCCTAAGTGCTACTTTACTTGTCTTAAATTTCTAAATCGTACTTTTTACACGAGGAAAGTAAGATAAAAATTGAAATGCGCAATTCGTACTTTAATTTGTGGCTCAGAAATAACGAGATATAAATTTCTCCAAATCATAACTCTCAGTTCCGAGCCATTGAGCTCAATTAAATGAAACCGTCCCTTTACGTCAGCCCAGGATAAATAGCTGCGATAACACGTGACTGTCATTTATTTTCAAGTGTTTTATTCGCAACAGGATCCTCTCGTACTGTCGAAGCAAGGGTTCGTGTTCGGTGTTTACAAGGGAATGAAGTGCGATCATCCGTGTGACGATAGGAAAAGACACGGCTTTGTCGAAGGTCCGAAGCATTGATTTTCAATAGGTCAGCTGCAAGCCGACCGTCAATATAATGGGATCTTACGGATAAGCTGCCTACACGTTCAGCTTTTGTCATCAAATTTTGGTCTGATACATCGTATGCCCCGGTGACTCCGAAGTTACTCGACAAACTTTCATCGTTGGCACATAAACGAAAATAGAGTGAATATTGCTCACACGGTCCTCACGAAAAGCGAGATTCAGCATAATGAAATACATTTGATTTGTAATATTATTATACTGAGATATTTCGGCCTTCAATTTTAGTCTGTTAATTAAGAATCGACAAAACTGTTTTTCTAATTGATTTTCTAAAGAAAGATATATAAAGCACGATGAAAATATAATATTCCTTCAAATAAATTTCTTGTTAAAAATAATTAATTCGCTGAGTGGATTAGCTAGAAAATAATTAAATATATCATTATAGAACATTATTAAAGAATAATAAAACATTTGGAAAAGTAAAAAGTCTTATGGATGTTTTTTTTTTCATATAAAATTCAAATATATATATATATATGCATATATGTCTTATAGATAAGTAATTCTTAATAAATTAAATCATATATAAAATTTTTTCTCAAGATGTCTGCGCTTAAATTTCGTATCACAAGTTCCATTCAATTCAATGCAAATTATCAAAGATTTACGCTCAATTGAGAAAAGCATACGAATTAATTCCCTCTGTTAATTTGCTGGAGAAAAGTATTCAGTATTATTATTTAAAATAAATCATGCAGTCTCTATTTCACAACGTAACCATCGGTTTTCGATTGTTTCATGAAATCGATGTTTGCCTCTTTGGAACCGTCGCCCGCGCGGATTTATTTTACGGTAAACCACAGAGTTTTCATCGCAGGCTGTGCCGGGTAACATTCACAATGCAAAAAGAATGAAACGAAAAAAAGGCGAACTCAGTAAAACCATTTATTCCGTTTGGTCTTTGCGTTGCGCATGCTCTGCCTGTAATTTCTGCTGTAAAATGCGACTCTCTCTCTCTGTAACTTCAATCTCTCTCTCTCTCTCTGATACATCTTATTTATAAAAATATTAATTACTTTCTTCCCCTCCCTCTCTCTTTTTCTTTCTCTCTTACATAATCCTGCTATTGTGCACATTTGCGCGCAGCCATTCTAAATGAAAATCGATCGGACCCGTCAAGGCTTTTCCCGATGTTCGTGCATAATGGTGAACGTCGCGGTTGCACCCACGCCTTCACGAGGATGCATCGTAAAACGCGACCCTTAAACTTTAACGTATTTCTAACCGTGCCGGCACGTCGGAAGCGTTCTACGCCTCCCCACGTCCGGACACGCGCGTACGTACATGTATGTGTGTGTGCGTGTGCGTTGATTTTCCCGAGGCATTGTTCGCCGCGATTGCGGCCGCGACAAGCGCGATTGCAGTTGCATCGCGGCGACGCGGACTCGCGATGGCCGCCGCCGTCGCCGTCCGTGAAGTGACCGTAAAGAATATCGTTTCTCTCGCCGCGGCCGTGCACTCCCGTTCTCACGTATACGCGATGTAAATTGAGCCGTAATACGCCACGGTCCCGTAAAACGTCCGTAAAGATCGTATCGCATAGACCGGTGGCTCGCGTCGATCAAAACGCATCTGTCTCCGTCGCCGAGATCGGTCAATCTCAATGGCAGCATCATGTACGATTCGAGCGATTGAACGTGCTACTTATCGAGATTTTTCTTTCTCGAACGTTTTCTGATATCTCTTTGCGTTTTTTTCTTTTTCTAAAAATTACGCAAATATAATTTTATATTAATATCGCGAGTTTATCATTCGTATCATTGATTGAGATTACATAAAAATCATTGAAATATAATAATATTTTTGATTGTATTTTTGTATTATATTTTTCAGGCCAGGGATTGACTTTTCTTGCGCAGATTTTTATAATATAGATGCATAAGATTGTATATATTGCGGATTTTTTGGCCACAATAGATTGATTTTTGATATTACATAAAGTTTTGGAAGAGAAAATGTAAAATTCGTAGCTTTCATCGATCATGCCGTCACCTCGCATGCGTCCGATAGGTCATTTTCAAGGATCGCATTACCTTTGCTAAATTTGACTCCCTCCAATCGACGTCGCACTGCTCCCGATTGACGAGCCGCCTTTTATCGCACGTAAAACGATATCTACCGCCTCTCGACGCGGCGTGGCCGTAAAAAAGCATCGTCGACTTTCGGCGAGAGAGGCGGCTTCTCTGATGCGGCCAGTCGATATCTCGAACACTCACAACGACCATGATCGAGTTTCTGCCACGATAGAATTCTGTATGGTTTAACGATAAGTGAAACAAAAGTTATTTCACTGATCCGTGCCAGTCCTGATGATGTTATCTGATAGAGTAACATGTTATTCGCGATATACTTTGTTGTTATAGTCGAAAATGTATTTGTGATATTATTATATATATTCCGAACGTCTATCCATTTTACGTTGGTGTATAACAGAATAAAATTTAGTTCTGAGATTAATTATTTGAAATTAAATTAGTCTCTGATGAAATAAAGCAGATTAGTAAATCACAAGTAAAATACACACGATATCTCGCAATGTAAAAGGTCGAAGAGTGAATACCGATCTCTTAAAATAAGATTTTAGATCGTTCGAACCGATCCTGGACACTATAGCAGACCTAGTTAAAGGATGATGCGGCACGCACGGGAAATTAACGATTAGCTCGAATTGCGGGATTCCGCGTGCGATCTTCCATCGCCGCCGATTTCTTTCCGCTGGCGATTAAGGTCGTTCCGCGTTGCAACTCGCTCGTGCGAGTAAGTGCCGCGGTTTATAGGCGCTCGTTGAAAATAACGTCGGATGCGCCTTGGGTTCGTCGACCGAGGCTGCGAAGCATTGACGTCGCTCTGACGCAGGATGCGCCGTGCTGCTTCGGCCCCGGTCTCCATCCGCGCGAGAGAAACGAAGCCGATCTCTGGCCTGAAGTGTGATCGACGGTTCTATTTCAGTAGTTTTTATGTAATCCCGAGCACTGCCGTGAGTAAGAAAATCGTGGCATTAATAATTGCGTTACCAGCGAAGAGGGCAGATGTGCGCTAATCGAGAAATATATGTATGTATAATTCTCTCGTCTTTTATGCAAAAGAGAAAGATGTGTCAATCTTTGTTTCGACAAAAGTTAAATGCCTTTTGAACAATGCAAAAATGTGTTAAAGATTGAGAGATTGATTAAATAATAATGTCTAAAACATCTAAAACGATATCACAACATGATAAGTAATCAAATCAGATTAGAATAATAAATAAGATTAGAATACCAAATATAACTATTTGATTTTATCATTATTACAGGTAGATTATATCACACATTTGCTCCCCTGCTTAAAAGATTCTAACAATAAGTTCCACTTTTATAATGCGATTCCGCAGTCGTAACATAAAATCCGAAAGCAAGAATCTCTACGAGATAAAAATGCGAACAAATGTCGAGCGATTTAAAAGTGAACATAAGCGAAAGTTACGGGATCATTTCCGATTAAATTTAGCCAGTACATTGCAAGCGCGTTTAGATACTCAGATTTCCATTGCGGGGAACAAGGCCGTCACGAGCCACCGCCTGTTGGCGAACGAAGAAAAAAAAGCGGCGGCCAATCAAGCGTAGAATTTCATAGTGCCGGGTCTCTCTCGGCGGGGCTGTGCTAATTTAAGAAAATTTACAAATCAGAGACCGCGAATTCCTTACGGTGCCCATTTGATCGATCAATTAATATATCGCTTATCGACCCCGCTTATCTATCTTCTCGCTCTCTCAGCCATGCGGAAACATGCGCATGGCCAGAGATCACGTCGGGACGACTGTCAATCCGCGGAGAAGCGCAGCCTGAAAACAGAAGGGGTTAAATCCTACGGTGTCGTGTCTTATCTCGGCGACCTTTGCGGCGAAGGATCTACGAATCGCACGATCGAGCCGCGCGATACCGGTGAAAATGGCCTCGCGATGAAGAGTAGGCACGCCCACGCGATGTACGAGAGATCAAATCTCGCTCGTTACCTATACGACTGACGTCAATGAGCAGTGTGGCATTTCGGGCGAACCTGATAAACGTTTCTCAGTTTGTTATCTACGACCGATGTCGGGAAGCATCACGCATCGCATGACGGTCGCCGCGAAGGATGATAATATGAATACAAGAAGAATCCCTCAGTGAAAGTCGCGGCTTAAGTGGATTTCCTTGGACGATCAGGATTGGGAGATCGATCACGCAGATAATGTGTTTCGTCTATGTCCTATACAAAGATACCGCCCGTCAGTGATTCTCATTCTTTTACCGCGCTTACTTTTTTACGCATACTAAAACTGGTAATAATTAAATTAAAAAAACCTACATTGGTACTTTCATAAAAAATATTTTCTCGAAACTAAAGCAGATAAAAACATAATATTTATTCATCGTATAATAATACATATTCATTAAATATATATTAATATTTATTCATCATTTGTATGTTTGTTGGATGAAAAAAATAAAATTTCTCTTGAAACTTTACAGGTTGACAATTATAAATCTGGAATTATTTTTTTATTTTAATATATGATTTTTGTAAATTGTATAAGTAAAGTTAAATTTTAAATCAATGCACTTTAGGAACTAAGAAATCATTAATTTTTCTCAAACACGACTCCAAAAACTCGGCGACATCCAGAAATCCTGCACGTTCACGACACGTGTAACGATCCTATCTAACGTGGAACGAGTCGTGTTCTTCCGTATGCATCACACGATGGGGGGCACGTAACGATTATTAAATGGGTCGTCGAGAAAACCACGGTCGGGCCCTTTGAAACGAGGTCCTTCGAGGGATCCTTACACTGACTCCTTGAATTCTTATACGTGACAATGATAGGTGACTTTGGTACACAGGTAGAATAATCTCTCACGTGGCATTCAAATCTCGTTCAAGATGTTTATCTGTGCGAGTTTGACGATCCGTGAAATTCGTGGTTCTTTGGTTCTCGAAGATCGACTAAATTTCGTGCGTTTATGCCCCAATTTCACGCTTGAGAAGAGGCACCGTTGCCTTCCGCGAATGACAGAACGAAATAACCGTGCCTTCATCAGGCAATTAATTCTCAATCTTTTTATGAGAATCTTTGATTTTCTAACGGATATTCTCTGAGATATAATTTAATTTCTTCGAAGAAATCTTCTTCAATTAAATCAAAAGACAAATCTTATAAAATGTTGCACGTAAAAACTTAAAACTATTCGAGAGATATTGAAAGAAAATATATGTATATAGATGTCGAATCATTTTAAAATAAAGAAAATGCACGTATTGTTACTTTTGAAGAAATAAAAAATTTTAAGTATCGAATTAATTAAAAAAACACATATTTCGTAGGTTTTCGAAAATATCTCACGGAAAATGATTAAATTATTAAAAGCTACATCAGCAATCGATAATTCATCCGAGGGTCAGTCGCGTGGCCATATATCGAGCGTTCTTAAAATAGTCAAGAAAAATATGCAACCCGAGCATCTGGCTGTTCCCGTTTATCAATCGTCACGCAATAAAAAATCTCGAAGCGTCTCTCTGACTCTTGGATCTAGAACGGATTAAACAGCTGATGGATGTAACCTTAATCGACCGAAAGTCCCCGCGGGCTCTGCTCGGTAAACTAATATTCCACACTCTGTTCAACTCTCACGATGAATCGCTATCATCCGGTATATAGGTCGCGTTCATGCCGCTTCGACGACCGATCCTCCTGGTTTCCGCGTTTGCCGATGAGGAACGGGAGACTCGGCCTTCCCTCGAGACGAAACTCGATACCAGCGTGCCGATTTCTAAATCGCGCCTCTCCCCTCACATCGTAACTTTTTCCTCGTTTTTTGCACCGCCGTTTCTCGTAATAATGAGGAAAATAATAAATCAGAACCATAAATCTAACAGAAATACATACAACAAGAAAATTACAACATATTCTTTCTTAATCACAAATGTTACGTTATGTTAATTATTGAATCAACTTATATGTTCGGTGTATTCGTTATGTAATTATGACACGCAGCTTCTTCACCATAAACGCGTAAATCTAATCGAATGAAGATTTCTCCTAGATTGCGGTGATCGCGTCACAATCCACGCTATTGACATATGGATTCGTGCACGATTCGTTCTTTTTCTCTCGAATATTTCTGCTTTTTGAGACTTGTCGCAAGTCTCCTTTCCGCATCTATCTACGCGAAATCCCGTTAGACGAGGTGCGAGACGTTGGGTGAACGAATGCGGCGGTGCAAGCATCTTAAATACCCCCAGTAATAAAGAAAGAAAAAAAAAGAGAGAGACAGAGAGGGGGGAGGAAGGGAGACACAGCAACCACTTGAATTTCTAGTGAAAATCTATTAAAGGAACGCGGCATATACCATAAGCACAAATTATTTGTAATACACGTCGCGGCCCGCGGACGTGGCGCAAAGCCTGGATTATCGTCGAGATTGCTGATTGAACGGCGAAAATAACGTATCGGCTGTGCAAATTGCAGCGACGTACTTTTTATTGAAAAGCGTTCCGCGACCATGTTTTTTATCCATGCCGCATGTATTTCGTAACAATTCGTTTATTTAACGAAAAATAAACGGAATCCTTAAGAAAATGTTGAACTAAACATATAATTTTATGTCTTAAGAACATTGACAAAGTACTTTTAACTCATAGCACACTCGTGCGAAAAATCTCATATATGCGTACCGTAGGGAACAAGTTAAAAATTATATAACATAAACGCCGTGAAAGAGCATACAGATAAAAAGGTCAACTACCTATCACCCGTAATAGTTGAGCTAGCGCGTACACCTCGGAGTTTCCACTGAAAACCCGACGAGAAATGACAAGTGGTCACCGTGCAGGGCCCGTTAAGTCCCCCGTGTTGCCGTGTAAATAAATGTAAAAGAACGCGCGTAACTCACGTGACGTGGCAAGAACTTCACGTGAGAAGTGTCTTCTCGAAGATGCACGCGCTCGCAACTGGCGTTCATATTCTATTCTGAAAATTCCGCTATGCGCGCGTACTTTCCACGAACGGCAGAAATGTCGCGCGCAGTGAAATTCATCATGAGAGATCCGCACCACAAATTTTCTACGCGATGCAACAATTACGCAGTAATGCGATGTAAATTATGGACACTCACACGCGAGGTTAGCACACCGCGAAATTTCGACGCTGAATAAACAAAGTGAATAAGTCATCATTAAGAAACAGTGAGCCGGCACTTCCTTGCATCGTGTATTTTTAAATTCGCCGGTGCACAGTGGCTCGCGAAAAGAAATGTTATGGGTAGGGAATACCGTTGCACCGTGCACATAAAGGTTTTTCACAATCAACCGCCAGGCATTTTTTAAACTGACGTTGTTTGTGACCTTAAAATATTTGAATTCGCAAACGAGAGCACGAATAGAATGGAAATTTTTTAAACTCTGAACGATTATAACTATATAAAGATTGTCAGAAACCAAAACAACATGAAAATAATCTCGAAATATTTGACAGATATTGCAATCCAACATTTCATTCCAAAATCATGTAAAAAATCGACGAAATTAAAAAAAACCGAATATTTCAGCAAAATAAAAATTTTCAACAAAAATTCTACTAAACAAGCTTTTTCAAGCTTCTCACTCTCAAAAATATTTCTATTCCTTTCTGCATTATTCGATATTTCATCATAATGTCGCGATATGCAAAACGTACACATATAGGCTGAAATATATGATATCAAATGTTAAAACAGAGATTCCGAAAGCCATAACTTTTCCTGTGTAAACCTAATTTAATTTTCGTAATCCAATTTCGAGGGTAGCTGTAAAATACCTCAGGCTGATAAAATACCTCGATGTTTTACACGTGATAATATGGCTCGCACGCTTTGCGCAATTTGCACGTAACAAAACGATCGTAAATCGTAATGAGTTTTGGGCGAGTACAATTTTCATAAAAGTACATGAGCACCGTTCGCAGATAACAGTTTCTCGTAGAAAGTTGTTACGATGGTTTATTATTGTTGCAATAATTTCTTTTTTTCTTCAAGCATGTATAACGGCGCATCTGCCACAAAAGGATATCTTATCATGATATGAATAATAAACAATTCGTTAATATAAATTCAATTGAATTATTTAAAAATTGTAATAACTTATATGGTTTTATATGGTTGAAAATAACCTCTTTTGAAATCCATTCAGTCATATGAAGCTCTCATTATTATTCATACGATGTATTAATCTCCAGTTACCTATTGCTCTTTATTCAGTTTGATGGCATAATTTTGACGGCGGAACATTTTGTTACACGTGATCGATTTCCACGGCATTTAACACGGGCGCGCTTTTATTTCTTGCTCCTGTTACGAGAGCTTTATAACTTTTGCGACGTGTGCAGACCCAAGGATATTAATTATCCACATTGTACGCGATAACGATTCTAGGTACTGGCGTAACTCAGGATCTATTATAACGACGGTGGACGTGTGCTCGTAACGCGTAAAGACTGGATTGCGTTCGCTCATGGTAATCACTGTGCCGTAGTTAGCTGATCCATGTTACTCGGATTACGGTTCTAACGAACGTGAGGACTCGTTAGTCTTGGATTAGCTACCGAAAGCAGTCTTCATGGATACGTAAACTTCGATCTCCTCCCGCGCGTTATGTTTCTCGAGTTAGATAATTTAGATTGGTTAGTTAGATTTAGATTGGTGACGTAACGCTGCGCTGATATCATCGATAGTCTTCATTCAACTTATGAAACCTTGACGAATAAGACAGAAACAAGACTGTACGAGTCACATAATGTAATTAATGTAACACACGTATTTTGCTTTTACAGTATTGAAAAAGTTTATTGTTACATTAATACGTAGCAATTTAATGGATTTGACATTTCTTTGTATAAACAAGAGAATAGTCATCGATCTCTTGTTCACCCAAGAAAATTATATAAAAAGAAAGATTGATATTAACAAAGAAATATAAATTTCAATAAAATATCGGATGAGTGCAACATGATCTAATGATTGTCAATGGACGCAGGCGTATCCGATGGCCGCCTCGGAATACAATTTCATTTAAAGTGAGTTATTTGTCGTCGATAGTCGTCAATCGCGAGTGCGCGAAGTGTTAAAACCACTTATTTGTCTGGTAAACAAATCGCATTGATATTTGATTGTCACGATTAAAGTGCTGTTATCTAAGACCAGAAAAATGGTCCTATATTTTCACGTTGTAAAAAAATAAAAATATTCCAAAGCAGATTACCTAATTAGAATAAATTCGTCCTTTACATTATAATTAATAATTTAATAGTATATTACTGCATTGTTTTATATGTGTTACTTTGTGAGTATAAAAGTTTGCTAACATAGCGTATGTATTATTCGTCGAGACGCTTCAATGTGATTACCGAATTTCACTTTAACGGTTACTTGATTTAGACTTATTAACACTTCTCTGCAAATGATCGGGACGCGAGTGGTGTTCGCAGCGAGTTATTCGGTCGCGCCGATGGCGAAACCGAAATAGAATCAACAATGACACGGGATTAATGTCAGAGTATTACGTGACTTGTCGTGGCTGTACGGGGATCAAGAAATAGCGGAAATTCAATTACACAGTGCCGGTAGGTCGAGGCACTCCACGCGGACCTCTAATGACCATCTCGTGGCGCGCGTTCCCGATTCTCCATTGATTATCCGGCGAATCCTTGCAAGCGTAAAGGTGTGACGGTGGATGCAGGGACTCCGCACACCGACGCTCGCCTCTCGAAAGCTTCAGAGCTCCAACACGTGACGCCGCAATATCCATCTCAATCTTCCGACAACCTCTGTTACGTGTGGTTTATTAGCGATACCAAATTCACGATAATAACTTCTCTATCTATGGTTTCTTGTGCACACACGTTCGCGGTATAATCAATAAAATTGGTTATTAAGAATGAAACTTGCAGAGGAATCTTTTTATCTCGAAGAGCTACATAAAAATTTCCATTTTTTGAAACACACGTATTAGAACTCCCGACAGAGTGGCACTTTCTGAAATTCCGTATATTTTATTACATGTGAACGAAACATTTATTATTATTTACCACGCATATAATTTTCGCAAAAGGATTGATTCAATTAATCCGTGGCTTTACCGTTCTGTCATTTATAAAGATTGTATTTTTTTTGCAACTTCAATTGAGGGGCATCGTGCTAACCTTGAGTTACCATGCGTGAAGACATTCCTGACACGACGCGATCATTGCGATCAAGATATGTTACGTAGGTGTATAAGTGATATTTATGTATGAGAACGCACATGTATGTACAATGGTGGATCTCATAATGCATAGAATAATACTATTTATTACAGTGGCCCGCCGTCACCGACGATCGGGACGAGATGCCGTTAGCCGACATAGACACCAGTGACACACATTTTCGTTACAACTACAACGCTGCACCTATCAAATTTATGCATACGTGACGATATGTGACGGCGGAAGACATTTATTACCTCGCAGAATTTTAACTCATTCAACTGCGTGCATATAGTCGAGTTATTTTTCATTTTATGATGTAACGGAACAAAGAGAGAAGATAAGAGAAATAAAAAATTTATTTGGATGTTAAACATCACGCCGATTAATTCATACAAACCCAAGAAACTTTTTAAGTTAAAGAGAATTAAAGCCTCTCGGCAAGAAGGTATTAAAAAAGTTCTTCTAGATTGAATCGCCTTAAAGATAGAAATTTTAGCAAGTATTTTGCAAAGAAAGTATTAGTGCCAAGTAGTTGGCAATTTTGTACAAAAGATTGCTTCGATGGCTTTATAAGAAGGGCTAAATTATATATATATATATTATATGTATATATACACATATGCATATCGAGGAGCCTTACGTCTGGTGCGCATAGCAAGACGACTTTCGAACTGGTTCACGTCGCGTCGAATGATATACGATTTCCGTTGATTTATCGTTTTGAAAGGGTATCCGTGGGTATATCTCGTACCCACGCGCGATCGTCGAACAATTTTATCCTTGGGATCTCTCCTTCTCTCCATCGCGAAGCGAGAAGCTACTTCAAGGACTACCTCAGTCTTTGGAATCGAGAGAATAAAGCATGACATCCGGTAATGTCTCGGTCTCTTGGGCATCCTTAGATCTTCAGAAAAGTTTTAGATTCACATGCAAACAGCGTTAGCTCAGTTTTATACATTTTCACATCGAACATTAAAATCTTATTTGTCATTATGTCACATGTAATGTAGATTCATTTGTTGGATTTATATTGAAAATACAATCGAATTGAAATATCAAACTGCATTGAAAATACGTAATAATATATCTGTGTTTTTAATCTATGTACACGATACGGTGATTACGATATACGAGATTAATGATTTAAATGAATAATCGCGGAACTGTAAACCTGATTATGATACATCATTCGGACTCGCGATTTATAATCTCAGCGTTGTTTTGCAAGACACATATCGCGAGATGCATCACGAAATGCAACACTGAAGAGGAGGGCCTAATTATCATGTTGACGATCGATGGATGTCTTTGCACGTGTTCCGCGTATCTGTGTCAGAGGAAAAGAAGTATTCCCGACGCACGGGGTGTAAAATGTTTCGACAAATGCACGTATGTACATACATATATCTATGCACACGTCCGCTTTACGTAAAAAACATGCGGTACACGCGTTCGTTTTGCAACACGGAGCGTCCTGTTTGTCTCCACGTATCATAATTACGGCAACTCCGTGGAATTTCTATTCGCACCAGTTACTCTTAATGCGACGTGATTACGTATGTACCAGTAATTGCACAATTTTATTTGAATAATTTGCACGGGGCAGTATCGGCGCGGCCGGAATGCAGCAGCGGCTACCAGCGCGGACAGCAATATTATCCTACGTCTGCCTGTCTACGCACGCATCAAAGCCGTGCTTGTCCGTGCGTCAGCAATGGCTTCGATCCGTATTATAATTCCCATTAAAGTTATGAGTCACATAAGTCACGATAAGTGCCACAAACAAGTAGAAATTCAGGTCATATTATGCGAAATGTGTATTCCTAGAATAATATGTATTCCAAGAATATCGACTTAGCATTACTTCAATACTGGAAGCTACACTACCTAATGTAATCGTTAAATATAATCTTTACAGTAGTCGATTATCTTCAGTTTCTCTATTCCTCGATCAATGTGACGACGGTGCTGCTTATCATATTTATTAAATTATCAGCTTCCGAGCTCATCGATGATCATAGATCTATGAAGACTGCATGAAAGGGTGTAAAATGGATGAGAATATTATCGTTATACTCTTAATATCAAATCTCTCTTTAAAATATTCTTACATGTTATTACGTGCTGCTTGACTCTTGCTTGAATCCATCGCTAAATATATATGTATATACGTGCGTGCGTGCACGCAATGTCAGCCCCTTGCATCACATCCTCCCGTACAGTCTTCGCATTGTGCCCGATGATTATCGACGAGCTCGTAGCTTGGAAGCTAATAGTATACTGGCTCCTAACTCAGAATTCCTAGGAGCACGAATTATTTACACAGTAAACGGAACGAAGTGTAAGAATCGATGTAGTCCGGAATTATACCAACGAGAGAGATCTCTGGTGCAAATAGAAATCCAACATAGTTCTCTCTCTTTCTCTCTCTCTCTATCTCTCGCTCTTCTTTCACGCAACCCCGATTGCATTCTCGAAATATTTCTCACGAAACATTATTCCGTTATTACGGATCTTTTCGCGCTGAAAATCCTACGGAGTAATTAATAAACGCTAAGGACGATATTTTATCCCGGTTTTTAGATCGTACACGTGGATAACAAAAGCTATTCTGCAACAGAAACACACAAATCTACATCTCCCCCGCGCCGCTTCGTCGACAGGCCTAATTAACAAAGATTTATCGGGCGGAGCCTCCCTGCGCGTACGTCGAGTAAACATAGCGAGATAACATTCCGACGACGGCTTTTTCTGGCCGATGTAGTTCCGATGAAATTAATGCGAGAGGCGCGGTCAATTGCGGGCGGTTGGACTCACCCCGCCCGTACGCGTCCGCGTGCGCGCGTATGCGCGTAGGAACGTGTAATTAGCTTAAGCATATAATCCGCGTGATTATGGTAATCGGCGGCCGAATGGGGATCGAGGGAAGCCCCGCGGAAGGTGAGATCGGTCGAGATTTCAAGAAGGTTTCTCGCGCGCACGCGAGATACTTCCATGCCCGTTAATAGGAGCCGCGAAGGAGTTGCGGTGCGCACCTGTCGGACGAGAGAGCCGTGGGTCGCTCGGGACCCCGCTGTCGATTGAAAACTACTCATAACGACGGATAATTAACGGGAGACCCAATTACGAAATTACGTTGTCGTGCCGGATGATTCTAATGGCAGGCGAAGGCGGGCGGGACACCGTGGCTCGCCTTTCCGCTAATCGCGTCCGTCGATTTACGTTGCGCTCCATCGTATACCTGGGAGAAACTTTAAGTCGCATCGACGCGCGGAGACACGTGCACTATACTATAAGTGGAACGTTGCAGCTGTGCCGGAAGTTGTTATTGAGCAGCGAGTGGAAAATTAATCGCCGGGGAGCGGCTATCGTCTCTCGCAAAATCCCAGAATAAAATTCACAATTAATTGCAAGTTGTTCCCATAGACATTAGTTGAAATTAGTTGAGGTTTAACGGATTCTCTTTCCAAGTTTGCCTCTGGAGAGGCAGGATTCTCTCTCTCTCTCTCTCTCTCTCTCTCTGTTCTCTCTAGTTCCGTCTCTAAACAGAAACAAAGTATCGGCTATGCTGCCTTTAATATTTATGTTTGGGAACGATCGCATTTTACATGTATATTAATTTATCTACCTACTTAACTTATCTGACTCATAACTTATTAAAAATTCTGCGGAATTCATATAGGACGATAGTCGTTTCTTAAAACTTAATATCAACGAATCTCAACGTCTTTAATATGCTAACGACATAATACCCTGACTGGAGAAAAAATGTTTCCCGTGTTCGTTTATCAAGGCGGGAATAAACGGCTTGTCAAAAGTAATCGGATTGCTCGTGTTCGGAATCCATTTCCACGGCATTTCTCTGCCACGTGGAGCACGATCCGAGCGATCCGACAGGCTGAAAGCTTCAGAACGCGGCAACGACGGGCGTGTTATTACGACGCGTACAGAAAACTCGTTATACAAAGTAGATTTCCTTGAGGGGAGGCTGGAATTAATTTGCTTTTTAATTAGCTCGCGATAAAGCGCCGCATCGCGCGTCGATCACCGAAACGTCGTGACTTGGCGATTCGATTGTTCGTACTGCATCAACGCGTGAATATCCTTTCATGCTTCCGGCGCTTCCGATTGGATGAGCGAGATTGTTTTTTGTTTTATTCGTGACGGTTCGCGAAAGTTGTTCTCACGGTTATTAATATCCGAGTAATCTTTCGAATCTGTAGCAAAATGCACTCGATTCTCTACAAATTATTAAATGAAAAGAGCTTATCCATTTTAGTCATCTGATTTCCCAGACACTCATTCTTTACTCAACATGATAGTATTCGAAAGTATTTGAATATGCATTTAAATTATTTGATTTTATGTAATAAATAAGAAGGCAACTGCTAAGCGTATTACATACTTGAATTTCTAACATGATTGACCAATTAAGTGCTCATTTGTAAGACCGCTGAGAGGTGTTAATAATATTCACGGTAATCCGACATTACGCGCAAACATCTTGATGTTGCTATATATAATTACATTTTATGACACAAATATAACGTCATACACGAGGACCCTATGGGAAACCTACCATAAAATTACAAACTTTATTAATACTATCATCGTAAAAGTGAAAACTACCCACTTTCTTCACGTCATATATACCGCTAGGCGATATTTTTTATCTCTAAGCTTAAATAGGAAACTTACAAAAATTTCTAGAAGAGATAAAGAATAATAAATATAAATAATCATGCATCTTACAGACATAGAGTGTTGCTTGATCATTAATTTTTTAACATTTATTAATTTTGATTCAAGTTTATTATATAATTATTGATAAATATTTATTGTGTTTTATTTTAAAATAATATTGCTTTAAATTGTAGTTTTTATTGAACTTTTTTTTAATAGCTCATTCTGTATTATTAAGACTCATAAGAAAATTTTGCGAAAATAGCAAAACTCCGATTATCCCACTCATATAATTTGCGTTTCACGAAAAGACAAGAAGTATTAACTCGTCACACGAGAATTACGCGCGAAACTCGACATACGTCAAACTTGTCCCTTGATCGGCTTACGCTATCTTATTCAACCTACGTCGCTAGTTAACGCGTAAAAATGAAGAAAGAAAGTCCCGCAGTTATCGTAGCTCGCGAGTATACGCGGCCACGACAATCCGTCGCAAACTAATATCCGCAATTAAAGCGCTGTCGCGAGTGGCGCAGCTGCCAAAGTGTTAAATTATCAACGCCGAAGTGTAAAGCGTCGTTCGCGGCGTGTCGTTTATTTTGCATTCGGTAATATATGATCGTGCATTATCCCGCGCGCTCGCGCGCGTCGCATCCGGGGATACCGTAATCCCATTTACACGCGCGCGGCCTCCGCCGATCCATACAGGCCGCGATAATGGCGCCATTTAGACACAACCGTACGTCTCGTTCCGCGCTGTTATTCCGACCTTATTCATCCGCGCTTTCCAGGAACGTTTCAATCGCGAGGAGGAGAAAGAGAGAGAGAGAGAGAGAGAGAAGCGAGAAATGACTCGCACACCCGCGCAATAATGCTCCACGGAGACGCAGCCGCAAACGCGCGAATATGCGCGCTCGCGCAGGACGCACACGGCACGCGTGTGAACGTGGAAATATTTGTTCGACCTTTTTCCTAAAAAATTCTACCCTCATGAATTACACCTCGATTACACGTTCCTTCCGTTCCGCTTCTTCGGGTCTGCCTGCGCCTACGCTGCCTCGACGGTCGCTACCGCATCCGCGTCTACGCGGGCACGCATGGGAATTGCATTTGGGATGTGACTGGGATTTTTGACGATACCTCGCGGCTACATATTAGTCTTTGAATGACTACGCTTAGACTTGGAGACATGTAAGATTGTTTCCAAGTCCATGACACTTTTTTCTAACAAGTACACTTCTCTCTGCAGCATTTCTTAGTATTTTCGTTATGCACTGAAAGAAAAATAGAGTTACTTTTGGACCAACCACAATTTTATAGTACTTCTAATGATAATTATGGTTAACATAATGATGCATGTAGTTAAATTGATCATATTTCGTGTTAGAAATATTATAAAATTATGGTTGAGTCCAAAAGTAACTATAATTTTCTTTTAATATAATCGACGCAAACGAAGACAGTGGAAGAGAGATAATTTGTTCTCTCGCGAAATAATATGACACATCAGTTGCTCACATGCTGGCGACTAAAATGTCCCTAATTAAACGGACGTGATCTTAGCGGGACTCGAGAATATTTCACTCGAATGTTATTTCGAGAGTGCGGGGTTTACTTGGGCGATATAGCCGCGCACGCCATTTCTCTTTCGATGCTTTCGACCTTCGGATCTCGTTCCACGGCTCTTTTCTTCGTCTCGTATGGCCGAGGCGGAGAACGCAGAAGCCGGGCGCATGTAACATATCTCGGCAGTCGCTGATCCGTGCAGCGCAACCTGACTCTCCGGCCGGAGCACGTGCACGTGCGTGTGCATGCGCATGCACACGTGTTGCGTGCTCCTCGACGACGACGGCGGCGGCTGTGTGCGGATGTACCATCGTTACAAACACGCGTGCGTGCGGCATCAGCGACGGGCTTGATCTGGTACGCGATCGGGAATGTTTCTGACCATGAATGAAATACGAGTGTGGGTGAATCGCTCGGTTGAAAAATTATATAACTTTTGCAGATCTGAATGGCTAGTAGTACGCGCGTTAAAGATTCAGTAGTCTGTTAAGAAAATTTATGCAGCCTCTGTGTAGCATGATTCACTAAGTAAAAGATCGAGATGACTTCTGCTAGTTTTCTAATATAATACTGAGAGAAAAATATAATAGTTACTTTGGGACTCAACCACAATTTTATAATATTTCTAATGATAATTATGGTTAACATAATGATGCATATAGTTAAGTTAATTATATTTCGTGTTAGAAATTTATTGTTAATAAACTATATTTTTCTCTCAGTGAAAAAATGAAATGTCTGTAAACATAATAATTTCCTAAATGGAATCGGATGCAATTGGTATTTTTATACACAATTAACGGCGATCAAGTTGTAACAAGGAATATTTTGTCTGACTCAAAGCCTTCGCTCTGTACGTGCGTATATGCGAGTCATTCGTGGATACGAATATATGTACCGGTTCGTACCTCCTTTATATCGGCCACGATGTACGTACCGACGATGGCGTCGTTAATCGGCCGCTGCTAGAGCTTTTAGGTGTAGTCGGATGCAATTATCTATGTACGACGGTACAATTAATATCGAGTAACGCGTGTACGACGTCAAAGTGAATCGCGTACGTTGCCGCGAGCACGGGCGCGATACGAGCGTCGGCGTGTGCGCGAGTGCGTGCACGTGGAATGCGGTGAACAACGCGTTTATTGTGCGTGCCTCTCGTCCGGCTCAGCTGGGAGGCTGAGATTTCTTTAGCGACGACGACGACGACGACGCAGAGGGCAGAGTGCAGCGATTCGGAATGTCGACTTTTTACGTAGATTCCGCTCTCATGAATTCTCGTTGGAGTTCGCGGATATTGAAGAAATGTGAAATAAAACGAATCGTGTATGACGCGATGCCATTTTAAAGCGAAATATTCGCAAACACTTGACCTAGGTTTTAAGATAATCGGCATTTGTCAAAATAGGATGATAGAAAAACAGACAAATGGCAGTTTTAAAATAAAAGCTATTTTGGAACTGTCTGTCTAAAAATACGATGTCGATATTATTAATTTTAAATGAAAGCTGAATTTTATACTTATTACTAATCTATATAATAAATAAAGCTTTAATTTGTTATAAAAAAAATATTCTCGTGATTAAAATACAGCATTATTTTTATCATGAGCCATAATCTAAGAACTGTACTTTCCAATTTGAAAATTTTTTTCAATGGCACATTGAAATAAAACCGCCTTCGAAACAAATGCAACGGAAACGGACTAGACAAACACGTCGATCGTAAATATCGTTTGGCCACATAAATATCATAATGTCAGTTATCATTATCAGTAATTAGCTATAATTAATTGAGAGGAGCAAATGGGATAACGAGAGGCTTTTTGTATCGGCTGCGATTTGACTTGCGCCGTGGAGGTAGATGTTATCCTCTTTTTAATCCGATATCAAAGACTAGAATTATCTCGCGCGAGTTTATCGAATCGCGGCCGGCAATTAAAATTTGATTAAGGAACTTGCGCACATTATCTACACGCTATTTGCGTAAGTCTCTCATGCATGAACTCGGCTCTACCAAACATGCGGACGCGCGAAGTTTTTCAGTCGCAAGTACCGTTTCAGAACTCGTTAGAAAATTCTACAAACAAATTGTTCCCGGTAAGATATAATTGTCTTTATGTACCTACAGCGATAAATGAATAACTTGAACTCGATCCGGAAATCATTGATTAGTGTAATAAGAGATCGTAATTTTATTTTCCTCTGAAACTTCATTTTGTTCATGTTTACTGAGCTATCATCAAGCTTCTCACAAGGATAATTTGTGCGGATATTTATAGAGAGTTTAAGCGACATCTCCTTTTATTTGTTATCTGCGTATGTTGTTAATTTAAATAAACCTCTTCGATCGCGCGCGGAAGACATTCTGATACGATCTTTGACTGACAGAAATCGGGTTTGTCTCACTATCATTCACGAAGAGAGATCATTTGATTAATGATAAAGTATTTGCGGAAAATGGTACCTTACGACAAATACTTGCAGAGTCCATAATGTAGACTATTTTAAAAATACAATTAGAGATACAATAGCAGACGGACAAAAGGAGTAATAAAGTGGAAGAGAAAAGAGAAATGATATGCTTTTATATGGACGCGTTACGACATAAGGCATAATCAGCGAAATTGCTCGAAGCAGATATCTCTTCATGAACCTTTTACACACAGTACACGCTTTCATCTACACGCGTGCGCACGACCGTCTTCACTTGGGTTCGAGATGCCCTCTGTGATAAACGAAATTTAATGACAGTGCAAAATAAAGTTACGCCATGTATGCGCAAATTGTATCAAATTAAAATATCAATTTAAATTACAAACGCAGTGCCGAAGCTAATATTCTCGGACTATAATTGGCGTTGCAATTAAAGCTGTATATAAACACATAAGCAATGCGGATGACTTTGAATTACATTCTACTGTAAGTAACCGGAGAATGTTCATAATTTTGGATTGTGTGATAAACGATCTTGCTAAAAAGACACGTAGAAAAATAATGGCAATTTGCTTTCGCTTTAATAGCCGCGAAATAAGAGTCATTATGAAAATGACAAGTTATACTCTGCAAGTTGTTTCAGCGAGACGCCGGAAATCGAGAAGCTCCATAATCTTATAAACATAATGACGAAGATAACATCAAATTTATGTTAGAAATTTCTTGTTGCGTAAGCGGGAATGTCAGTAACTGACAAGAACAGCACAGTCGTATTAACACGACAACATGCAGTTTGATGTTCCGCGGAGATATCACGCGTGTCGCATATTACTGAAATATTGTATAAATGTAATGACGCTATTTTTGATGTAGCAACAAGCTCGATTGCTGTTACGGCGAAAATTTAACGCGAGACTTATAGATATTGGGAACAAAATTAAATAATATTCTAATAATTTCTCTTCACGTAGAATGGTTCTCTTTTCCTCACCTTCCTTTTCTCTCCCGCCCTTATTTAATTTCTGCTCAAAGAGAAGATAAATATATATACGCACAAGTATGTAAGTATACATATATACACATAAGTGTATACATATACTAGCGTTACCTTTGCCATTAAAAATTTAATTGCAGTTTCTTAATTAAAATCTAGCGCGAGATTTGACGTTAAGGATAAAATTACGTACGTGTCAGTAAAACAAGTTATTTTTCTTACGCAAGATAGCCTTTCCTAGAACGTATTCTTTTTGAAAAAAGTGAGCTCTATGGTGCGTCGGGAATCTCGCCACCGGAAGACAGCCCTACGCAAGTCAGAGCAGCACCATAAAGCCCGTGGACAGGCACTAATGGCGCAGTATAACCCGGCTGCGGACGGCTGCGCGCGTGCGGAGCGTTCTCCTTCTCGTCGTCCTTCGTCCTTCGCGTCATCCTGAATGTGCCATCCATCGGTGAATACGCACCGTTGGGCAGGCGGAGAAAATAAAGGGAGGAATTCCCCTTCGGAGAGAGCGCACGTACGCGCCGCGAGTCTGCGGGCGATCTCGCAGCCCGATCCGCGCGAGTGAAAATACAGCCGCGCGTCCGTTTACGGTTTATTGCCACCATAATAATGATTTTATGTGCGGTGGTTGCGTGCGCGCATCGTGTACGGCGATGTTGGTGCTTTAAGCGCTCGACGAATGGCAAACATTTCGACAACGCGTGTTCCTGGTGATCGGCCGATCGGTCGATCGATCGACCCGGCTCTGCCGAGCCTGTCCCATCTGTGAACTCGAGAGTCCATCGGATTAACTTTTTGCGCTTCGTTACAATTTACAGCTCCTTTTTAATATTTTATTTTCATTTTACGCGCCGTTAGCGGTCTTTTGTATTAAATATCTGTCGTGTTTCATAAATTATAAATCGTGTTTATTGAATATGAAAGTATCTAATTTGGGAATGCAAAAGTAAGTATAAGCCTAAATCAATTTATTAACTTTATGCATGTATAATAATGTATACTTAATGGTAATTAATATTTGTGAATTCTGCTGCAAATTTAATTAAGTAAAATTTTTATTCGAAACATACGTGCAGTTTATTATTTATTACCCTGCCACATACGAGAAAGTAATATCTGATTTACATAGAAAAATAGGAAAAATTCTAATTGCTATGTGCAGAACTTTCTAACGTTTTAAAATTACAGAAATCATGTTATGCTTTCATTGTTTAATATTAAGGCGTGATAGTCCGAGATGAAAGTGAAATCAACGTTTTTTTAATGCTGCTAATTGAGAACTCCAATTTCTATCATTAAGAAACAATGGTGCAATCCTTATATTACGTACGATTGCTTTGAAAATTGATTTTAACGCGATTTTATTCTTCATTTTCGAGAGTGAATTATCAATTTCATTTTTTACAGACTCTGTACGCCATGACGAGTTCTATACGTTTCGGTCCATTCGATGAGATTTGATCCGCGAACGTTTCTAATTGACTCTGACGGAATCCTTCATGCAGACGTGCAGCCATGTAGGATCCACCAGGCAGTTATCCTTGGCAGTTAACCCTCGCCATACAAGCCCCGATAAAACGAACCAATAAAACAAACCCATGACTCACTAATAACATCGCTAATTATGATTACATATCCTTTCTGTAAGCCCCGAGACTCGGTGATCTCGCATGCGAAGTGTATAAAAGGGAAGGGAAAAGAAAATACGATGAAAAGACGAATTGGGAGAGAGTCGGAGCGCAAGAAACTCTCGTTGAATAATTGTACAAATGCGTGCATTATTATAGATAAAGATAACTCTTCACCGAGTGGGAAGAAGCGTACTTCGCCACAATTACCTTGTCAGACATGTTAATAATATAATAATAGTAATAGCTCGTAATATGGATTTCTCCTCACGAAGCATCATGAACATTCTTTTCCGTACAATAACAATTCTTCTCTCTTGCAAAATAAAACGTACATAATCCAATAATCGTATTATCTAACAAATTATATTCTGCGCGATAAATATGCGTCTGACAAGTACGCGCCACGGACACGGATTTCGCTTTTGATTTAATTGAATACTCCTTGATTCGCACGATCGGGCGAAAACGCACGTTTGAAACGGTCTGTACGGCTTGTACACTTTCGCCAATGTACTTTGTAAGCATCGCGCGAGACGCTGCGATTTCCAGCCATAAAGTCGGCGTTGATAGCAGCCCATCAATTCCGTAGGATGATCCGTACGGCTGAAACGAAATGCACCACCGACGGCAAGCTCTGAGAGATATCTTTATCTGTAATCTTAAGTATGCCAGTACAATTATTCATCTCGCGCCCGACGCACTCTCGCGCCTAGCTGCCTCAATTGGCGGGGTTCGTGCCCGATTTCAACGCGCTATAACTCGTCTCGTACTGTACAATTAGAGGGTGCTTCTTCGTACTCCGAGACGAAATTTTAAGAATTAATTGATTGCACAGTAGTCACGGGGTTTCCGTGCAATTCTTATGTAGATAAATAAAAAAAAATTCTAAATTATATGCCGAATGTATTTTCTAATAAATTTGCATTTGCAATTAATTTATGTTTGACTAGACATTCCGTAAAAATTATGTTCTTTTAGCAAAAAAGTTACTTAGAAATTTTTGCTAATTTTGTCTTAAGCAATTGCTAACAGCTGGAGCAATTATTTAAAGGGTATGTATTTATCTTTATAAAAAGATAGAAACATTTTACTAGTTAATTATACTCTCTCAAAGAAACGCGGATGGCGTAAAATAGCAAAACGAAAATGATTTTTATAGATTAGAAGTAACTTCAATTAGGAGAGGACAGTAAGTGGTATCTTTCCCGTTTTATTAATATAGGCCTGTCGTAATAAAAAAATCGGTAAACGCGTGGCCTTGTTATCCTCGTGTATACCTACGGACAATTTTGCGATCGGAGAGAAGCGGATCTATAAAAAGCTTTATCGGAATGGCCGCATCTTTGCGACAGGCGTTAGTCGGTCGCCGGCTATCGGCCAAGCCATTTAATTGAAAGAGTGGCGACGCTTTACCAACCAAACGGGCCGGCTGCGATTGCAATTTTGCGAATATAACGCGCCAGATAACGAAAGAATCCACTTTTTACCGTCGTTATACTCCACTTTACTCGCGGAAGGTCGCCGTGCGTGCCGTGCACGGCTACATGAACCATATTTAGCTCCTCGCGATCGTAACCTCTGGTGTTACGAGCGAAAACCTAACAAGATCTCGCAACCCGATAAAACGTTCATTTTACTCTCAAATAGTTCATAAAATTTTAGATTTTAGATCCTTGCGAGATCGGACATATCAATCGTGCCGTTTTTTCCATCCTGCGTGTGTTTTTTTTCTGACTTTCTACTATGCTCTATATTTGTGCTCCACTTTAATCAGATAAGAAAATTAATTAAGCGTATGTTGATCTTTCGGGGGGAGGGAATAGGAATATCTATTTTACATAAGTATTTCCGCGTGCATCAGTCGCCAAAGATGGTATCACTATGAATCACTCGGGCTTGTTTGTTATTTGAAACGTGCGGTATAACTCGCGACTTCGCGCGGAAGCCCGTGGTAGTAGACGCCGGCGATGTAGCATTAATCACGTTGGATTAAGTGCAATTATTAATTTCTTCCTCGTAACGGGCGCGCGAGGTACGCGCGGCGCATCGTTGCACCGCTATCATCGCATCTTAGGATTGATCGACTAATCCTTCGGCGACCCCACGTGCACATGATCATTGAACGTGACGTAAAACCACACGGCTGTAATAACGTATATAATATTACAATTGTATTAATCAAAGTCTGTGGGTGTGTGTGTGTTCGTTCTCGTTGGTCAATCACTTCATCGCATCTGTAATAACACCGCGAGTGCGTTACGCCCTTTATTTTCCCTGCCTTAAAATTTACAATTTTATTCGCGTATGACGATACATATTTTATTCTCAATACTTAGTTTAACAGCGAATTCTGGAGATGAATTATCGAGAAGTCAATATTAACTGACTCTCGTTGCTTCACGTTCTAATAAGCGTACGGAGTAAATTCGGTCGATTAAAATTTTAATGAAACCATCCCGTACGCGATATATTTTCGTTTGTCCGTCCTATTAATTGGATTAATCGATCACCGTTGCGGTTTAATCGCTTCTTGAAATCGAGCGCGACGACTTTTGCGCGCTAAGCTTTAATTAACCGACGCGTGATCGATAGCAGATTAGAAGAGACACGTGCACGGCGGATTACACTCGTCGGAGGGACTAAAAATAACTCCCGCGATTTCATATTCGAGCCTCGATCCCGATCGCGGAATTCGCTCTCGCGCAGCGAGCCTCTAATTAATTCCTGCGCTATAAAGGACATACGGCCAAATAAATGCGTCCTGCGAACGGCACCCATTTTACTATTCGCTCGCTCGCTCGTTCACGCTGCACCTGCACACGGCCGACTGACATTTTTCGTGATCTTCATCACGAGGGAGACTCGAAATGCAGTCCACCTTGAAGGTGGACTAACCGTGGAGGTACGTCGCCCCATGAAAATGCAAATTGTATATCTCCCCTCCCCTCTAACGACTCGCGCCCTTGGACACTATTTTATGGTGATTGGATGAGTCTTAAAATGCGGCGCGTACTTACGGGGCGGATTTAGTGTTTCACTTGCTACCGCCGTAACCCCCGGCCCCTCTCTGTATCCCTCTTATAATCGACCTGCGCTTACCTGAAACATAAAGAAACACGACGATATTAGGCACGGCCGAGCGATAGTACCCATGAAAAGGTAACTCCGCGAGAAATATCGAGGTGATCGACTTTATGGAGGAGCGGCCGCTTTGCCAAATCGCCTGTAAAATGCCCGAGTTACGGCCGGAAAGGCCACGAAAATCGAACGGCAACGGAGAAACCGATCCGCACGGCCGGTATATTTCTTCGCCACAAGTGGAAACGATGATAAGCCGCGAATAGTTTAGCAGGACGCACTTGGAACACGTGTCAACCACCTCGAGCCACTGCAGCTCCGCGATGCGTTACAAGAGCGAGCAAAGTCGAACGGACAATACATCACTGCGACGGCACAAATTGCGTAACGGATACGTGATATATCGTATTTATTAAAAGAACACATACTCTCATTTATTTTTCAACGTCTGAACCTGCGTTGTAATACCGCCAAGACAATTTCTTCTTTGTATCATTCGTGCGATAAATTTAGCATCATGAGTTGCGCGCGTGTCATTACTTGTTGTAACGCAGTTACAACAAGAGATTGCAAAACTGAGCTGCACATACATTATCATAAGAGCATAAGAAATATTGTTCTGCTTTCGTATGAGATTCCCGTCTGCACAATGATGCATCTAGATTCACTTTCTGTAATAGGTAATGAACGTGATACTGTATGGCAGCTGTGCCTGTGAAACAAAGCAACGCATTTGGCGCGTTGCAGAACTAAATGCACTTGATGTTTGAAAAATGAGTTACGATGTTTAAGATATTCTTTAACTGTAAATAAGATTGTCAAATGATAAATCTTTTATAATATACTTATATGTGCGATAAAATATTTTTCTATCATAAAAAACCTTTTTTATAACGGAACCGATGTGCTTTTTATGGTGATAAGGAGTAGTATCTTAGCGATATCGATGCTCATGATGTTTGATGAGCGACGCTGAAGTACCTTGTAATTAACGCCGCTGGACACAGGCGTGTGTCAATAAAATTTGATAAATGCACAAGCGGGGTGCGCGATGTTTTACGAGCGAGACACACCATCGGTGGGCCGCACGACGGTGGCTTTTACGCGTCCCATAAACCGGTACATCTGCATCGCGCTAATGTGCGAGTTCGCGTAATCGTTTCAATCTCGCGGGTCACGAAACGGAGCAACCTCTATTAAAATTCTAATGTGCGGTCTTTTCGATCAATGCAAATCGCGTGTCACGCGAGAAACGCGCCAACAAGGTAGATATCACAGATGTAACAAATCAAGTAAATAAAATATGTACTTTAATCAACCGACAGTTTCTGTTTTTTTCTTAAGAGAAAGTCCATAAGTAATAATCTATAATTTTTCTCATTTCGATATTCGAGAAGAAGAACGATGTGAAAGCTGTCTCGCGCTGGAATTAATTTACTCCATACTGCCCGCTTCCTTGCAGTACGGCACATTCCAATTAATTATCCAACTTACTATCGCCCGTTCGCGGCCTCTTCCTCGATGCGTATCATTTGCATAAATAATACTAAACTATTTTCGCACCGTGCATCTGCCGCGCTTCCTTCCCCTGTTAATCCCGACTCCTAGCTCGCATTCTTCTTCTCTCGCTGTGTGTATATATCTTACTCTACACGGCTCATCTACGTGCCGTTATCTCGACGTTTCGTAAATTTCGCGGATCCGTCGGCTTGGATGCTGCCGAGCTGCTCGTTTCCTTATTACCAGCCGCAGGTGCAATCAGTGACGATTCGCCGTTAGGATCGCGGGGAAGGAGCGGAGGGAAACGAAAAGAGACGAGGACGAGGAGTGCATATAGTGGCGAATAAAGTGGATGATACGACTCGATCGATCCTCTGAAATAATGAACGGACTCGGCTTGCTAATGCGGAACGGAAACGAGATCGGTATCACGCGATCTCTGCGAATCGATGGACAGATATCAGTGACATTTTGTAAGTAATCGATACACTGAACAACGTTCGTGATACTTGCGTGTCGCAATATCAATTAGCAATATAATTTTCCTGTCGGCGACAGTTGCTCCTTTTTTTTTAATCGCAGTAGAAAATTTCTTCGTGTAAAAAAAGAAAAAAAAGAAAAACTTGCGTTGACGTCTACTAATGCACGAGAAAGAGAAAACATGTAAAAAGGTCACCATATTATTACAAATAATATCGCTATATTAAAAGCACTTTGTAATATCAAGTATTAATATTAGTTTTAACTGAATGATTTATAAAAGAGAAACATTGCTGGAAAAGGCATTTCTCGCTCTGTAATAGGTACATTTATCTCAACGTGTAATACAATATTTTTCAAATGTTCAATCGGGCTTCGAGATGTTCGGAGAAATATGCAGACGAAATGAGAAAGGCTGCTTGGAATGTGCTTGCGTTTCATTTCCACGCGGGGATTCAGTTTCCACTGGGGGAGAAGGAAGCCTTTCAACGTTTCTTCAATTAAACGGCGAAACATCGCGGGGCGAGGAGAATTCGCCGAGCGACGGTAGCACGCGAGGGGATGCGAAAAGTCTCGGGCTGGCGGGATCTAGGCACTAGACGCGGAGATGGTCGGCACACTTTCGTGGTGGCGACTAACGCGCGAGCTCGCATATCCCGCGATTTAGTTGCTAAACCGGTCGAAGGTGCAGCGCAGAAGCCGCAAATTAACGTTATTCACGCGGTGCAACGCGATGCGCCGGCCGCAAAGTTGCATCGTCACGAGACTCGATGAATTTTATTAGGCTCGTTCGTCCCACAGCGACTTTATCGTACGCGCTCGTCTCAAGGCTGCGCGTAGACAGGCCGGCTCTCCCCGGCCTGCTCGATTAATCGGTTTATATGTCGCTTCCTTTTGATTTGTTTGCCACGGCGGTCCAGCCGCCGACGGGGGGCTCCGCCGACGTAAATACGACTTAGGCGAGAATTGTGGAATTATTAAAGATAGAAGTGGCTATAAATAACGCGGAAATGGAAATAAGCGAGCGGACGTGAGATGCGCGCGGCGATCTAGTCGATTAATAAAGATGCTCGTTTAATTAGCGCGTTGTGCGGCCCCGCCGCGCGATGATTTATGAAGTCGGTGTAATCCGCGACGCGGCGAAAAGCCGACCGCGCGCGAGGAGCGAAGGGGACATTTAGATATCAAAATTTATTCATAAACGTTTCGATATCAAATTTATTCATAAACGCGTTCGATATGGACTGAAAGTATTTTAATTGGAGCGATAACCGCCGCCACGCGCCTCCTTTTACTCTTTCTTCATGTACCGTTATTTATATTCCTGCGGTTACTCTTCATATATCAATGCCCAGGTGACAAGATAAAATGGGATTCAGTCGGGGAATCGGGCAACACGGGCGATTCAGTGGTGCATTCTTGTGAGACGAAACGCGGTCCCGATGTAAATGCGGATCCGACGCGTGTTGCCGCTTCGTTGTTGCACCAGTAGGTGGCAATCTAATACGGTGCAGCGATGCAGCGATGCATCCGTATGCGCCAGATGAAGCGAGCATGCCAGGAGGCAATTTGTGCTGCCTGTTCCCAGGGGTGCGACAGTCGACTTTTTCGATTGCGATTTATTCGCGCACGTGGGCCTCTCATTCGCGACATTTCGCGTGACACGTGGACAGATCGAAGTGCATGAAATATGGATGGCGGTAGAAATTGTCAGTGAGAAATGCCGGACCTTTCCGATTTAAAGATTTATTACTCGCGAGAATCGTTTATGGAATAACTGGTAAAATTAATAACGGTTTAGTTTGATATATACGGTTGCAGAAATGTATTTTTTACGTCTAATAAAATATGACAAAAAAATCTATACGAGAGTCTCACGGGAAAGCGATTTATCGTTTCTTATGAGAAACAAAATAGCGATCTATTAACGAATCAGATTGGAGCAATGTTTATTCCGATTTCCAACGCGTTCTGCAATAAGTGCAGTTGCGAGAAGTATTTTGCTTTTAATACGGATTTTAAAGTTTTCTAAGAGGTACGTAACATTGAATTATAAGATCAAAGCGTGAGATATCACGCAGAGGAAGCAGAGTCGATCGAGATAACTGTGATACACTCGAGATAAACCTGATACTAGAGTATTTTTCAATTTAAATCTGATAATCGTTGACATCGTTACAAGCAATAATATTACTTATTCGACATGCACTATGAAATCTTTAAAACAAAATAATTATCGATTTTATCGATTTATTTGACGACATTTCCGTACTACAATCAGTTTTGCTAATCGTATCTTACTACTAGACACGCGATCTTGCAATCTTGCTAGAAGCTACATATTGTGAAAAAAAAATCGCGGGATATTTTCTGAATATTATCTTTTAGATGTTACCTTCATCGAAAAAATACAAGTGTCTCTAGTACTTTAATATTCTTACAAGCACGGCTGTTATCTCGCCACTATCTGAGGCTCTCGATGCATCTACTCGCGAACCGATTACCGCGCATTATCTCGCTATTACGCCACATTGTCCCGGAATATTAATCAGTCGATATCAATCATCTCACCCCAACAACTTCGATCGTAACGCCGCGGTTTCTCGAGAGGCACGCGGTACGACAATGGCGTGAAATTCAAAAGTCGACGAAGGTGGCGAGAGAAAGGCGAAGAAAGGGGACGAGATATCGAGGAGACCCACGTGGATGGCGGCGCAATCAACAGGGTGTATCCGCCCGCGAAACTCGGATTCTCATATGCATACCCGTTCCGCGCCATAATAAATCCGACAATTTGCATGAATGCACGGCGCCGTGTAGAAAGCGGGCGCCGCACGATTTTCAGGGGAATTATAAATCTCGTCTGCGAGAAATTACGAGGGCGCGAGATAGGCATCTCGGAAAATAAGCGTTGGCTCTTTACTTGCCGCCCTGACTTTTTCGTATTCGCCTTGTTTAGGAAAAAGTGCATATTGTCTGTAAGCGACAATTCGTTCACGTATTTATTTTCGAATGTTCTACGGAAAGAAGAATGATTTTGTGTAATCATATTAAAATAAGTCAATCTTTATGTAGAGATTACAAAAAATTCATTTTGTAATTCAGTCCTAAATATTATTGATTCTTACGAGAAAATGCTAACTACATTAAAATTATGTTTCCAATGTAGAGAGAAAAATTATTAACAAACATATCCACTGTCATCATAAAAAACTGTTATAAAAAAATATAAAAAAATAAAAATGTAACAGTGACTTAAAATTACTACGCCGAGAAGTAATGTTAAATTTACAACAAAGATATACCTCAGTTAAATTTGTTTCAAATATCCTGGCAATGTGATAAAAGAATAAATTATACTTTCATTAGAAATATGATTGTAATGTCTTGTTATACCGGCATAAATAAATTAATTCACGTTATTATATTAAAAGCGAAATATTTCCGATATTACTAAAAACCGGGCAACATATCCACAACAAATAAATTTTCAATAATACACATCGGCAATAGCAGTAAATTACAACATCACTAAATACTACATTATCTCCGATCGCGAATTAATCTTTCATCTTACTTTCTCTCCACATTGAAAGACCTAAATTATTCACCGTGAAATACACGATGTGCCTTTTAATTGTCTCTACATCACGCCACTGTTTTTCTCATTGCGTAATAACGCTTTAAATGCAAAATATGGTACAGCTATTCGCTGTACCGTCAAATCATTGGAATGAATGTTACAGTAGACAATGCGGATGTTATGTTCCTAATAAATGCTAAAAATTGAGATTAAAATTCAAGTGTCATTATGAAGTTCTTGACATTTAAATGCGTTATTATATCATCAAAATTTGTGAAAATTTCATTTCTATTATAATTTTAATGAATAAAACAAAATTAAAATTTATCCTTGGATAAAATCTTTAATCCTTCTCCTTTTTTGACAAAAGTAATCCTTAAGAGAACTCTACACGAAACAATATATTAGCAAAAAACATTCGATTAAAATTTATTTGTAAAATAGATAGAATTGAACTATCGAATGAGATGATTTTTTGCGCGATGCAATTATTACATATTCCCATGAACGCAATCGAAATATCCCGTTTCACTCATTGTCTTGGCCTTTATTGGAAGGCCGGTGCATTCTCAGGTGTAAACGCACCTTATTCCACGAAGAGTACGCATTCGAACTTTCTAAACTGCAATTTGTCTCGATCGCTGATATCTCACTTCGCACGACTGTTCTTTTGTTATTATCTTTACGGCTTAGGAAATTAGAGGGATGTCGCGCAATTATTACTGATGGTAAAATCGAGAAAGCCTTCTTCATGCAATGCTTATAATCCAATATTTATTGCGGCACCTATTCGTTTAACTTTTAGATTTAATGTCGACCAAGATGCATTATGCAATTGATTGAACTTTTAGTAATTATATGTCTGTACAATCATTAACATAAAATATTACGATTACTCTTTGACATTAAAAAGAGCTTAAGATCGCTTTTCTTCAAATTAATTAATTGCAATAATTAGTAGAATATTCTTCAAGAATCTTATCATAAAACCAGATCTTACATAAGCATATTTAATATTTAATATATAATATTTTAAATTATTGCCGGCAAAAACACAAATTTTCTCTAGTTTTTCCGAAAATTAAATATTTTAATTTATGGCTTATCTACCAAGTATCACAGAAATATATACATATAATTTCCATAATTTATTCTCAAAAATTGATCAAATCGAAACAAGCCATGCCTAACCCCGAACAAGTCCATTGGTACCACCGACTGCGTTATGATGTTTCCCATCTACTCACAAGGCTACCGTCGAAAATAAATCTCGTATAGGGAGTGAGGGCGGCAGCTTATAACCAAGGGCTACTTAGCGGTGACCAGAGGCACGTTTCCCGTAAGACAAACAAGCCGACTTCGTGGTACCAACGCGATCGCCATACCACGTTTATATTGTGATCTATTATAAGACCCCCACGGGGTCTCTCTCCCTCTCCACAAATAAATCCTGACGCGCACGTTACACCGAACGTACATATGCGTTTTACGCGAAATCCACGAATTACGCAGCCGAACGAGACTGTCGGTCTGCGTCGGTCGGGTTGAACGACTGCCCGTTACACTTTCATCGTGACAAAACGAGCCGTGTCATAAAATTCGTTACAACATCTAAAATCTTCGATTAACTTTGATTAAATCTTAGTTTCATTTAACTTTGTTTTCTCGGTAGGTAATCTCTTTTTTCGTAAACTATGTCGAGGTGATAATACAATTCGCTAATATTCGCACTTTTTGCAATTTTGATACACGAATTGCGGTCAATATAATATTCACTAATATTTTTTGTAATTCTTGTTAATATTCGCACTCTTTTTGCACAGTTTTGATAAAAGACATATGAATCGCGGTCAATATTCAACAATAAAAGGTCATTTCAAATAAAAGGTCGCTCGCGCAATAAAATGCTCGTCCTATTGTATCGCTATTAATTTTTATACAGTCATCTAAATACTCATATTTCCAATCGAAATAAAAATCTGATATAGACGCGGAGAAATGCCACGATACGCGAGCACGATAGATAGAGTTGTATGACATGACATGAGCAAATAATCTAATTGAAACCGCGTATAATACTTGTAACAAAATAATTATTTTACATAATAATCATAGTTATGACATTTACATTACGTCAGCATTGAACAGAAAGTTTATCATCGCCGTTTATTGAAGTAGAAAAGCGGATGCAGCTTGCACAGAAAGTTCACCCAAAGCACTATTCCGTGAAACATCATTAACAACTTTCGTGCAACAGTTATGTAACGCAGATTGCATTCGTACTAGAAATTATCGCGCAAATTTCGCGTAAATCCGACGAACGGAGACACATTTTAAAAATGTGTAAATAAACAAAATGTTTTACACGTACATTTTCATAAATGCTAACGTTGAAATGCGAGACGTTGCGCGGGAAAAAACGAAGAAATAAAAATCTCGCGTGCATGGGGAGGAATTAATTTGGAAACCTGTTTTGCTTAATTCCAACGATTACTATCTCATTTCCTCGTTAAAAATGGCAATTGAAATTGAAGGGATAAAACTTCTCTCGAGGCCATTTTATCGACGGATTGCGCCTTTCTCGTTTTCACGGGGATAAAAGTTTTTTTCAAGTTAAGCAGATAGAAGCTACGAGGATTAGTATAAAGCAGTTTTAACTGCAGTGCGTTTCTACCGCTTTTGCAGGATCTCGCGACATTAAACCCTTTGATCTTCCCCGAAACTGAAACCTATGGCGAGCAGAAACGATTTTGTGGAAAGATGATTTCAATGAGTCCCGCACGATATGTTTTCAGCAAAAAATCTGTCTCCCCAAAACGGAATATTTTAGGCGTTGAAAGGTTATAAGAACTATATAACTCGAAATTTAATGTAGCGAACACATAAGTTGAGAATAAAATCAATACTTGTATGTTATATGTATTCATGGAATTAACATCGCATATTGAAATAACATGAATACACACCCAAAATCTAAAAATTAATGTTAAAGTAGAAATTCTAAAGAATATACACCAAATTATAAATAACACACTTAAATAATGATGTTTTTTGATATTTTACGAATCCATTAATATGTAAATGTTTCGAATTATTTTAAATCGTCACGAATTTAGTTGAAAATGCAAACGAGTACAGGAAAAATATAAGCTGGATTTATAAAAGCGAATATTAAGTTTTGCGGCAGTAAAAATATTATAGCTTTCGTCGAATGCATATTTATCTACCATCCCACCCAATAACTGCAAAGATATATACAGATACAAAAATTTTGCATGTAGTTTGCAATATTTTTATTATTTGCAATATATATGGCAATATTTTCCACGTTAATAATATTAAATCTGCAATATTTAAATAACTACAATGTATAATATTGCGTTCATAAAGAATCAATACGTATCCGTGATGGCTAAATAAATCGCTGTATATTTATGCTTTTATAGCAAACATCGTGGTTATTTTAAGTGTTATATTATACTGATATTTTACTTCTTAATAAACTTTGAAAAATATGTTTTCGCTTTTTATATTCTGTCACTTTGGTGGTCTTCTCGATTCGAATCGTTCGGCGTTACGTTTGCATTACGAAAGAATTCTATTGTTTCGTGGGGGCACACATTTCATCGCGACAACCCGTAATTATCGCAGTCGCGCGAGATACTTTCTGGGTCGATTGAAATTCACGATTTATCGTGCGCAATAATTGCACGTAAAATACTTTGCCTTTCACTGTTCGCCGTAACGAAATCTCACTGGCGATCGAATAAGTCAATAAAGAAGTATTTAATACGTCGATTTATTTAGCTATAGAATCGCAGTAATTATCTTCTCATTGATTGCACATATCGCTCGCAATTTTGTAGCAATAAACGATCATGAGACTGTCATGAACAACGATCTTCTCTTCATTTATTAATTTGATTGACGTGAGAACATGCTATACACGTCAGCCGATAGTTTCCAATTAAACGAGAGGCAGTCCAAGCTTTTGTTGAAATGCACCTGCTATTGCGAGAGTCAGCGAGGCATTGAATATCGTTAAAGAATAATTAAATCTGGTATGTTGCGCAATCCCAACCGATTGCCGGAATGTTCGACTTAAATTGACCCAGTTATTCTCGCAGAAAAAGGCCAAGTTATTCTGTAAGAATGTTTCGAAAAGCCGATTCATTTCCGTATTGACCGTACGCTCTAACCAATACTGTCATCATAAAAATAAAGCGTAAAAAAATAATTTTATAATATGACATATTTTTACATTTAATGTATTGTACATATGTATATTATATTAAATTAAAAAATATTGAACACTAAAAAATATTTTACTTTAAAATTATTAATTAAATTATCGTATATTATAAACGATATATCTATATAATATAATAAAAATCAATATTTAATCATTAGCATTCTTATTAGTATTAGTAGTAATTTTACTATTGTAGGATTATTGCAAACGCATTAAATTAAAATATGCAAAAATTGATAATAAATGAAAACCACTTTTTAAGTTTCGTATGTACAAAAAAAAAAGCGAAAATGGAAGCGCGAGGGATTAAGCCTATAATATATTGAGACAGGTTCTATTTATTGTATATAAATCCGCTTATATATCATATATCTTCGAAGCTTGTGGTGTTTTTGTGACATGCGTCACGACATTTAACGTTAGTTTTACGACGCGTAAAGACATCTCTTCGCGTACGAAGCATGTTCCAGCCGGTCACTCGAGATGTTGCTTTTCACCAGCTGTTGTTTCAGCGGTAAACGAAATTTCCGCGGGATCGTTCTCGGAAATCGGAAAGAAAACACGGGCTGTCTTTATGACTTGTCGGAACGATACTCAATTGCTTTGAAGCAGGTGGCATTTGAGACCGCGTGCAAAATGTTTCTGACGGCTGCAAAATTGTCATGAACGGGATAACGGCTAACCAATATGTCAACTTGCGAAAGATTCAGTAAATAATATATATTTCACATTTGTCGCATGAAAAACCCAGTGTTGAATTTGGTTAAAAGAACATATCGTTGATTGCCGAAAATAATACAAATATTGGAAGCGGAAATGAAATGTTCGTGTGACATTTTCTTTAGGAAATATCCAATGAATCGGAACTCCAAAAATAGAAATGTCAGATTTATACAATTTCGCGAAAATGTGACACAGCAAATAAATGAGTGATTGAAGTGAAGCAGATCCAGCATTAATAGATCTCGCACATTATATCATTATCATCAGACACGCGAATACGAATTTTATTGGGACTATTGACACATGTCACTGAAGTGACACACATCTATCAATTGTAGCTGATAATTTGCGAAAACTAATTATCACGCTCGACCAAGCCGTATTTTCACGTTTACAATTACAGAATTGCCTAACCTCTACATTTTGACAATTAAATTATTTATGACAGTGTGTGTAATAACTCGCACTAAATTATAGAATGGAAATAAACATCGACATATAGTTTATACATAAGAATTTTAAGAAAAATGATTTGAAAATATACATGTTTGTTTACATAAAAAATTAAATACAACGATATATACATTAAACAAAGAAATATTCTCATACGGAGGAAATGTAAAATTGCGCTAATAATTAAAAGTGATAAAACTATTTTCCTTATCAGCTTGCTTTATATGCAAATATAAAGATGCTGTCTTATTTATCTCCAATCCTTTATCCCCAAAATGTTTTTATCCTTTGTTGCTTTGTAATTTTAAGAAATGTCTATCTAACAACAAAACGCTTACCTGCGATTTTCCGCTCGCGCATTCGCCGCCATAGCGCTTCCGCCTTGCGCATCGGCCAGTTCTCGACTTTCGCGCTGAAACTGCGGAAGAACTTGTACTCCTTAAAGTGCGACATTCTTCTACCACCGGTGTCTCTGGTCTGATCGATGTTACCGGAACTCGTTGTAGTGCTGGCTCGACAATCCTCACTCGACATGCCTAGCATTAAAAACTAATTCCCGTTTCCGTTTCACGTATAGGTAGCGGTAAGTCGCGGCAATCCAACGAATAATTTATCCGAATTTGAACTGTGAGCCATGTTTCTTCTTCTTGCAAAAGGTATCACGTCATTATTGAAACCCCGGTTTATATTTTCTTGATGCGAAAAATACTCTCTCTTGGTCAAAATATATATTTATTTTATTTCATATCTTCATTCAGAATAAATATTTCAAAATATTTTATGTCTGTCTTATGCCTTAAGACTTTCCATGTAAAATTATGTATTTTCTCTCAAAGATCACAATGTTAGAATAGAAGCGTATATTTTATGCGACAAAAAGAAAATTGAGAGCGACTTCTAATTTTACTGCAAGTCGCGCCACTTGTTGCCATCAAGTGCATGTTCGGAAGACGATTATTTATCTTATCGTTGATACGAATCCTTTCCGGAAGTCAACAAGATGATAAGTTAACGTAATAGTGATAATAATTTTCTGTCACGATTCTTTCTTTTGAAAGCTAAAGAGCAGCTGAAGAGTATTTCTCTTTGATTTTCGTCAGAAAAAAATATTTTTCGATGAAATAAATTGGCTTTAATTAAATTATCAATTTATCAGCCATTGTTTCAAAAATTCTTCTCAATTGCTGTCGATCGATATTTCTGATTTATTTCTTCATTTAATTATTTCCGTTTCACGAGATAAATTTATCTCGCGGATTCAGAATACTGGGAAATATTCTTGTCTGTTCTGCCGCGAAAAGTACTTTTATTCGTGACAACCGCTCGTTTAGAGAAATAAGAAGATACAAAGTTTGTACGGTTAATGCGAAACGATTCTGAGAACTTACGTCGACCGAACGATTAAATGATCCGGTACATTTTTCGATCTCGAAGAAATCCCATCGCATGTCCAGCGGATGATTCTATATTTTGTTGAGAGAGACAGAGACCAGCTGAGCTCGATAGCTGCTGGCCGTCGATTGATCTCTGCCATTTAATTAAATTCTCTTCGGATACCAGTATAATCTTCACGCTGTTCTTGAGGAACATTGAAGCTTCGCGCGAAGGCGTTCACACTTCAAGGAAACGTGCTCTGCCGCGCATCGAAACTGCAAGTGCATCGATATTGCTCCTTCAGCCGAAACCGTGTCGCATTTCGCTTCAAACAATCTCGTATTCTTTTATCGGATCTGAGTAATTACATTTTAAATTTTCATTTCTCGAATTGAAGAAGCGATTATAAGAGAAAAATGAAGGGTTCTTGAATTAATTTCTTTTAAATTCGTTTCAATCAATTATATTAAATAATTGCATTTGATATATTTGATCGTTTAATAAATATGAAATTGGAATATAAAACATGAAAATTATACAACTCCCTCCCATTTTATTTGTTATATCAAAATTAAAATAAAGCAAAGACGACAGAGGAAATTTTTTTTTCATATAATGCAAATATATGCTTAAAAAACGAATGAGAAAATTGTCATGAAAGAACATGCAGTAGACATTTATTATTGAAAGACTCGCAAACAAAGCAGTTGAAGAATTTAATAGAATATTGAGAGTTGAAGCTTAAAATATCTTTTTCCTCTTGACACGTGAATCGATAAGGGAAGATGAATATGGACGAGTGTTGCCAGACATTGACTTCCAATGTATATTGATCTTATTTGTCGACGGAATATGTAGAAGCTCTATGAAAATCTCGAAATACAACAAAGGAAGATGCGATAAAGATAACAAAGTTACCATAAGAGTAAGAGTTAAAAAACATGAATAAATTGATAATTATTTAGACAAAGAAAACGTGAAAAATCAATCCTGAACACAAGCATGAAATTTTAAATTTTAAATTTCGGATTCAATAAATATTAATAAGAAGAAACATAATTTCTGTCAGAAATTTCAATGAAGATGAAAAAGTTGCTTTAAATGCATTCATTGTCATATTCTCGATTTAATTTAAGTTCCTATTTAGAATTAAAATGAGATCTTGCGTCCCAAGAGACACATGGGAGCATTCGATCAAAGTAACTTCGATGGATGGAAAAACGAGTTATATTGCATATAGTAAGTTCTCTTTTTCCTGATCGTCTAATGATCAATAACTTTCAGTCAGCATTATAAAGGTAAAAAAAAAGCGATGAGACGATTCTTTATTGAAGAAAAAGTAATATAAACGAGAACTCTATTTCTTTCCGAAATTTTCGTCACCCTCAACAGCGTAAATCCTAATTTTCGAAATTCCAATTGCGACTATGGGAAACTCTAATTCTCGGAGAGAAATCTGCGTCACGCAACAACTGACGCGACAACTGCTATGTACATTATGTTTAACATAAGCGTCTTTAATCTTAATATGACATAAAGAGACGAATTTCTATGGAAATCGGTGAAACTTAAGCTTCAAGCAAGATAAAAATAGTTCAAGAATACGTATAAAAATTTTCAAACTTTCCTTTCATCTTCTTGTTTGATGATATTTTTTTTGAAAGACCTAAAAGTCATTAATTCCAGGCTTTCAAGCAAAAGATATTATCCGTCTCTGCTGCTTGCTAAAGCTTCACACTTCACCAGTCCTCCTTTATGCAAGTCTGATTCGCGTTTCCAACTCGCGCTATCTCCCTTTCTCTCGTAAATAAACTAAGATTATTTGTCTCTCGATTCTTTGCTGCAATCTTTCGACATTTCCGACGTTTTAACATCTTTTTTTTCCACCTTCAAAGATTTACACGAGCCAGGGAAAATAGATTGAGTTAACTTGGCGTAAAATCAAATTTCGAGTTTCGCTAACGAGCTTACTCGCAACGCTGCGAGCTACGCGATCGACATGTTTCTCCAAAGTCATCGTCGCATACGCAAATTAATCGGCACCCCATAAGCCATCGTCATCTTCCGCGTCCGCGAAAAAAACGGCCTAACAGATCCCGGTTGCAGAGAAAGCCGCGAAACACCGTGAATAGGTGAAAATGCAGCTACGCGGGCGAGCATATGCGCGCACAAAGGCACCTCTCTTCAAGGTTACTCAGCACCTCTCAGGCGTGCGCGATGGAGAGATTTATTGCGCAAGCCACGGTGGTGTGTATATTGTCGAAGGAAAGCGGTAATCATGATGCTTAACGAGCGATTTGTGGCACTTTACAGTGACGACACCTCGCCGGTAACAGGTTGCGACGGTCCCGCGAACATCTCCCGATCACGTCGGACGGTCCCGTCCGCGTTGGATTTGGCGAGACGCGTCAGACGCATTTGAGAACTGTCAGTCATCTGGTGCACTCCAGATCGCCGCGCATTTTCTACTGAATCATACGGTTACGTCAACGTGTTGTTACGCGAATTATTTACAGTTACGTCGCTGAATCACCGTACGCATCTATGTTTCGCACTCAGACGAGGATGCGTTATTATTTTGTAGAATTCTCAAGGAAGAAATTGTCTTAGAGGCTTAAATTTTTAATATTTTAAGGACTTAATGTAAACTCTTTGATAACATTTTAATATTACAACTGTCTATACATTTTTAGAGTTTTCGCGTTATTCAGATAGCTTTATCGCGTTATTGGAATACCATGCTTCGCAATTTATAAGCATCTCGATAAGCGTATATTTATAAATAAATGGAAAATTTATAGCATGACCTTTCGCGGTTCGCAGCATCATCTCGTACCCAGAGTGGCGAGAACTGCGATTATTAAATCGCTAAAAACTGCTAGGCAAAATACGAAAATCACCGCATTATAAAAAAAAAATATGATTTCATGAATTTATATCAGGCAAATTAATCACAATTATTATTTAATTGATAAATTAAATCTTTTAATGCTCACATATCAATTTATTCTTAAAAATTATACTTTTCTAAATGTTTTCTTTATTTCGACAGCTTGAAAAGATTTAGTAAAAGTGGATAATGCATGTGTCGAATATAATAATCGCGATTTTCTCGAAACGCCATATGTCAAGCGGTATCAGAATCGATAATTAGCGAAATCGGATTCGAAATAAAAAAAATTGTGATACGATATTTCGCGCTCGTGTGAGTTTAGTCGTTCCGACCAGTTGTCAACTACCACAAATCGTAATTGCGGCCGCTCCAAGATTTGCACGCGTCAAGTCACTTATCCCGCCGATCGCTAAATAAACTGCCATTAGATAAGCCGCGGTCTTTTCTCTCGACGGTTTGTCAACGAGGGTCAACAATAGCCAGCGACATAGGAGAGAAACCGACGCCTTTCTCCCGCCGTTGTCCGAGCTTGAACTCGCCTAATGGCGAGATTAAATACTTCCCGGGCGAACAATAAGGAAGCTATCTCCTTGTACGATCGGGCATCGATCTTAATTCGGTATTGTTACGAAACATCACTTAACCATTGACCAATGTGAAACGGCCTGTCGTCTCGAATAAACTTCAATCCGCCAAAGATCAATGAGATAGAACGGATTGAAAGCTTTTACGTATGGCTACGTTTTATATTTATTTGCTACGTTAAAAGCGATGAAAGTGGCTTAGACAGGTGCCATCTAATGACTAATTAAGAGAGACATTATGGTCACGTTATTAACGTACCGATCCTTTATGGCAATAATAAAATCGACAGATCGAACAATTCGTACGTGACTAACATAAGTTACATAAAGGGAAAGTAAAGATTTGCGAGGGCTTAAATATAATATCTGTGCAGATAGAAGAGATTATATTTGATGACATGACAGAGGATAAAAAAAAATTGTTAAACGTTTAGATCTCGCTCGATGTAAAACTTCCTTTTTCCTCTTTTGCCGTGTCATCCAACGTAGCCTCCTTTTATCTGCGCAGATATTTAAGTTGTTGCAAAAAATTTACTGCGCGTTAATACATTTAAATGAAAAACGACATAGCCGATTGCGTCCTCGTCACGCTATCGCAGTCACGCCTCGTTTCGCAAAATTGTGCAAATTTTGTGAAACGCGCGACGGAAAGCGACGGTGCTTGTCGCCGCGCGAATAATTGCGACAAAATGGCGAACGCGCGCGCAAATGGAGCGTGACCGTTGTACGAGCAACGACAGCGGCGAATTTCGCGGATTCCGCCTGTCAATAATGTTGTTGTTACGCTTCGATAGACATTTCACGGCGAGGACCGCCGCGGGACTCGTGTATTTTTAGCACCGGAACTTTCATCGGGTGAAAATAGTACGAAATGCATAAAGTAGTTAGCGGCGGCTACCCACTGTCTGCGCGAGCTAACACGCTTTTCGGACTGTTCGATGGAGAACCGAGATTCAAAGGAGACCTGATCAATAGATTCTCACGTTTCTGTAATTAAACGGCGTGGAAGTGCTACCAGATGCACGTGTCTTGACAGAAACAATACGGAAAACTATTCGCAACCTGAATACCGCAAGGAAGCATTCTAGTTCGCGTTTTCAATAGCTATTCATCAAATATTCGACAAACATAATTAATTCGATAATGTTAGCTTATTATTCTCTATTTCATCAAATTCCCGAGCTTCTCGGGAAGAAACTTTTGAAGAATAAAATTTCTTATTCTTTTGTATCTTCTTCAATTTAGAATTTAATAGTGTAAAATCAAACAGCGTTCTTTTATAATAAAGTGCACTGAAAACAAATTAATAAAAACTTTTTTCTTTATTTAAATTCCAAAAGTTTATTTTCAAAAGAAATTTATTTTTCATTTATATTTAATTCATAATAAAATTATATTTTCTATTTGAACTCCAGAAGTTTATTTCAATAAAAATTTTGTTTTCCAATGACTTCATAATTTGCTTTGTTAAAAAACTCGATTCATTACTCTTCCAACAATATTAATTCAAGTTCAGTTAAAAAAAACATTTCAATAATTTGTCAAAATTCTCTTGTTTTTCTTTAATTTTTTAGTCTAAATATAAGTTGATGATATTTTTTACAATTTTTTAATGGTTCAATAATTAAATTTTCTTTGATAGTACCATAAAACCATAAGCCATAGCCTGTGACTTCTAACATAAATAGAATCATTATAAAAACTATTATTTGATCATGCTTTGATCATTCGTTGCAAAAAGATTACGCCACTGGATTAAAGATAAGAAAAACTTGGTCGCTGACAATTATAAATGTTTTTAAGCATCTCTGCGGGTTACTAATGTGTTACGTCAACGTTTGCTGATGGATGACGGATACCAAACGTCGCACGAAAGCGCGCGCGTGCGAGTTTGACGGGCCGGCGTCCGAAAATTATAAAACACTCTTCTAAGAAGCAGCAGCTGCTGCAAAATATCGTTCTCTTAACCCTTCTCTCACTTTTTTCCCTCTGTAATAGGCGGAATCTAAATTAAGAGCGCCTAAAGACTCCTGATAACAATGTATGAAAATAGAAAGATCGAAGAAGAGATTTTCATCTCACGAAGTAATATTAGACCACTTCGCGTGCAATTATTTTCTCTCACACACTTTACCATTTTGCATATTGAAATTAAAAAAAAAAAAGAATGTACATAGATAAATTCCGATAAAATTAATCAATTTAGACCAAGTTAGTCCTGCTGCATGCTCCAAAATAGTCGAGTGACCCTCAAAATTCTCCTATAATCGCTCAGATCAATCGATCGTTGGGATCCTAAAGACGCGGTCGGACACACGCAATTATTCGTATGTACCTCGGGCTCCGTTGGTCGAATTAATGAAGCGTGCGCGCGATGGCACGGCTCGCAACGAGTCGTGCGACGGCGCGGAAGATGCGCGCGCGAGTCGCGTGGAAGGCCGCCTCGTAAACTGCGACCCAACGCCGCGGTGCCCGTGATAGCGACGACTGGCGACGACTTCCACCGGGGAATGGAACGAAAGCTACCGGCGACGACGATGACGGCGGCAGCGGCGGCGGCGCCGCGGCGCAAGCGTCCCGCGCGGCCCGCTCTTTTCCGCGCTTTTCTCCGCGATCCGATCGAATCACTTGCGCTGCAACGTGATTTGCGCGTAATGCCTGTATGGTCGACGGACAGCCAATGTGATTAATTCACAAACCGCAGATTAATTGTCGAAAATTACGGCTGCACGCCATGCACTTTACTCGCGTCCAGAGACTCGCTCGGATCTGTTATCTATCCAGTTATCTGCTAAATGATAATTTATTTTTTTTTTTTACGATTCGCTCGGCGAATATTCTGCATATGGAATACGCGAATGTAACGATGTTACATGAAATTCGTTCGAAAAAAGAAACATGCGAAACAGGAAGCTATGAAAATTTGCCTACGATAATGGGTAAGTTTATCAAATGGCATTTTCATCGACAGGGAGTCTTTTTTATTACATTTCAAGTATCGATCCATTTTTTACGACAGTCGAAGGTTATAGGATGCTGCTCTAGTTTGCTCGGCAAGGATTAATCTGATAACGCTGTAATGAGCTTTTCGAACTGTCATTTGTTTCCATTCTTCCTATATTTTCCATTCTTCATATATCGCATATCGCGCTAGCTTTCTACGGACAATGTAAAGCAAACTAAAAGCTATTATGATAATGTTAGAATAAAATTCAGCAGATATTAATTAATGTCCCTGCTGTGTTTGGAAACCCATTGATACTGAAAGAGATAATATATCCACAGTATAATTTTGAGTATGATTAAACATTGGATCGTAAAAATGTCCCAAATATTCATGTGAGGAAAATACAACAAATTTTCTTTCAACGTCATTAAATTCCTGTGAAAATAGCAATTTATAAATATTTATTAATACTAAAATGTAATACTAAAAATTGCAGAGTTAATTTTCTCATATTATAAAATTCCTTTTCGTGCCATTAGATTTATAATATAGGGGAAATATAAGTACTTTATGGAAATATCAGAAAATGTAATTTCCCTATCTAAATGCGAGAGACAGGATTTTTGCATTAACGGGAAACTCGATCGTTAACCCCAATCACGAACCGCCACGGTGTCATCGGCTATAAATTTCTAACAAGACGAAGAAGAAGAAGTAATTTATTGCTTCTAATTATTTTATGCCAATCATTTTCCGTCTCGTAAATTAAGCACGGCTCTTTCCGGTTTATTCGACACACTGCTATGTAAAAAAAAAAAAATAGTGAGACCGAATGCGCGCAAGTAGATGTTAATTCAAATCGTCGATGGAGAAGCAATAAATATCTCTTTTCATCGCCATCTGCTCGTAGAATTGTTCTATTTATTTTTACACTTCTACCGCCGAATCCGCGTGGCACTAATGCGGTTGATATTCGCGCGAGAGTTGCTCCTGAATGATTAATTTTAGCATATCACAGTTACCGGAATTTTTTAAGGATATCATTTCTGGAAACAAATTATTCTTGTTTTGAACTAGCAATATTAAAACAATGAAGAGTAAGCTGTCACATCACAAAATTACAAAATTTTGAGTTTTTCAAACTAAACATAGATCAAAAACAGAAAAGCTAATATCTGTTCGTATAAACGTTTTTTTCTTAATAATTCGGAATTTTTTAATCACTGAAGTTTAAGGATCTAAATTTTTAAACAAGTTATGATTTTAAAAATCCAAATACGTGATCTTTGGTGATTTTAATAAAATTTCGAATTATTGTATGTATAATAATACGATCAAAGAAATCGATAGTTCCTCATTGGCCGCTGAGGAAAATATGGCGTGAACTTTTATTTTTACACCAGATAATAAATAGATTTCCCTTGCGACGCCATACAGGTAATTTTCTAGTTCAAGGCGGCAGAAGTATTGCTGATTTTCCACTCTGTGGCGAGCCGTCACAGAGTCGCTTCTTTTCATCTATTATATTTCTATCGTAAGATTTATTCGATTAACGCGTTGCCGATTAGATCGCCGCGGGCGAGAAGGAAAGTGCATCGCCGGCGCATCTGTAGATGCATTCTAGCCGTGGGCGTGCCTGTACCGGAAGTCATAATCACGTCTCGCCACGAGATCGCGCCGCGAGAAAGCAATTAGTTCACGTCGATAATTAATTAAACTTTCGCGATCGAATCCGCGACACAATACAACAGTATGCGAAGGCAGGAAGCGATGAGGGAACTTTCATGTAGAGCGCGACAGAAGATGGGGTCGAATCTCTCGACATCTATCATTATTTTTATGTTTTTACGAAGAAGTTAATTAAACTTCCTTCTCTCTTTTTTTACATCGCACATATACATGTATCTCTCCTATCTTTGAGTTACGATTTCTGTACATTACATATATATTACCATTTAATAGATATGACAAACATAAATCTGATGGTAAAAATAGTTTTGATTACTTGATATATTTTGTTGAACGAGATCAATTAAAAAGTTGTAGCAACTCATTTATATTTATGCGCAAAGCGTGTAACTTTAAGATGTTCTCACCGAAATAGCGTAACCGGATAAATCTCGGAATGGCACGAGCATTACGTGAAAATTACGCGGGTCACGATACCCCCGAGTGTCTTCAATTAATTGCAAGATACGTAATAGCATGCGCAGTATTACACGCGCGTTAAGTCAAGCCGGAGGTAACCGTGAGTCCCGTAATGAACCTTCAGACACCGCATTACTGTATCACCGCGATCGAAGAGCGAAAATTCCGCCGTTTCCAGCGCGCCACCGCAAATTGCATTCGATCGCGTTGCACTCCCCGTGAGGGAAATTAATTACGCATTAAACTCGTTATCGGACGCCCGGCCGATATTGTTCGAGGAGATCGGTATCGACCGCGCGATCGTTCCATTCGCGCGATCAAAGATGTCAATATTCATTATGGGCCGTGTCGGCCTCGTTTGCATCCCACGCGAGGAGCGTAAATTAATGGCAGATTGGCATCGTAAGCTGACAACCACCGTTCAAATGTAATCAGACGCGGACCCGGCGAGATGCCGGCCCCGCCGAGTGTGTGATTTATTGTACAACGTGCCGGTGTCCGAATAACCGTCGTTCATTCTGAATGGCAGAGTTTTTCGCAAATTGAATACGTAAACTCTGTAAAATATAAGTTAAATGTTTAATTTCCAGCCCGGGAAGTTTGTTGGGCGTCCCATGTAGAATTCAATTATTTTATGTAATTTTTGCATTTATATAACTTAATAACACTTTTCAGCATTTCGAAATGTCAACGTTGCTCTCACTTCGTGCACAGTTATCTCCGTTGAAGCAAATATAAATGTCATTGTATGCCGCACTCGTAGCGACATATTTCCATATTTTAGATAATATGCAAGAAATTGCATTATACAAATTGAAAGCTCTCTACTCCGCTTCGCGTGGGAGTCGCAGAATGCTTTTTACCGAGTTCACCGAATGCGCAATTGCGAATGCGCGTAATCTAGTAAACGCGGATTGTCGGTATCGTCTTGAAATCGAATCATCGTTTTCCGGAAAGGCGAACCGGCGACCATTAAAAAGTTGGCCGTGTTCATAACCGTGTTCATAAGAAACACACGTATTGTTAAACGACTTTGAGTTCGCCGGGGCGTGTGATTTCAAGTGAAATAGTTACTCCGCTCAACGGAGAACGTACCTGATAGTTGCCGTTCCGACTGCGAGCGCGGCTGCTGCTGCAAGCTCTGAAAGCAACGGAGAACGTATCATTAGTTCGAGAAACGTTCGGCGTTCCCGCACTTGCGAGAGCGTTGTAAAGGATCATGAAAGTGTTTTTAGCACGAACAACGCATTTACTGCGATCAGGTGTACCGCAGCGACAGTATATCTTAAACTGTCGCGGTAAAAGCATCACTCAAAATGAATTAGTTCTCCCCGCTTAACAATCAGCTTGTGGATTAGTAAAACCCCTTTCACTTTGACGTGAGACAAGCGAAACTGTAAGTACATACATCTATTTGAAACATCTCGACTTTCCAAATGAATTACGTGCACAGATCAGAGCGTTTAATTATTAATTTAGCTGAGTAACACTTGATAGCGTAATTCTTTATATTGTAATAATGGGAAAGAACTGGTTCAACTTTGTCTTGCGTAGACCTAATTGCGTACTTAATTGCTTGATAATAGTCAATGATACAAAAGACGAAGATCGCTATCCTTCATTGTCGCGGGATCCTAACTTCATTTTATTTCCATGGCAACGAGAGATAACTAATAATCGACGCGACATTGAATCGTGACCCACTTGCAGTATTGAGCCAGTCGGCCTCGAAAACAACGGACGAATAACCGTGACCTTATCTACACCGTGCTCCACCGAGCGGATGCGCCATCGATCGATATCCTTCCAATATTCACGAAAAAAGTGAGAAGTTCGTAATTGACCTTGGAATACACACGCGATGCTCCACATTTTCGTCTCGAAAAGGGCATTGTAAAATTAATTATTTCCCTTCGCACAGAATCGCTAAGTGTAAAATTAATATATCAAACAAGCTACGGAATAGACGGAAAGTTGATTGAATTACGGCATTAGTTTATATACAATGATGTAATAATTTAAATGACCTTTAATTTTTATTTTAATTACTCCGTTTTAATTATTCTTCAAAGCTTGATTATTAAAATTATCATTAAAATACGATTCACAAGGGAAATAACACAAACAAAGCGCGACCAGAAAAATAGGCGGAATTACGAAATGATGCGTGATTTTGAAAAAGAGGTCTCGCAGTTATAAATGTCATGAGTGTCTCTAGGTTTCGATTTAAAAATCATAGACCAGCCGTCAAATATTTCTCCAGCAAAACCGAATAGGCGTGGTTATCTCTTTTACGACTTACTAGGCTTCAAAGCGAATCCCACAAAATTCTCAAACAAAAGTTATATCGTTCCGCGGGATTTACTCTGTCAAATCATCTCGTCCATCGACTGCAAACGAGATACGAGGCGAAACAATTGACGCCAAAAGATACGAAATATTTTTACGGGAAATTTCCCCGTATTTCTTAAACGAATGTATCTCTTTTTAAACAGTTGCATTCCGAGAAGCATATTTTGCAAAAGAAACACGCAGAAGGCAGCTGCGTCACTGTAGTCTTGGCAGTTTCAAAAATAAATATTTCCGATCTCTATTTTATTCTGCAATATTTCTGCAATAAAATGAGCATAATAATACATCCAAGAATCTTTAAAAAAAAAGTTAAATTATTATTCTTCAGTATTTGTACGAATAAAATCAATGATTGATAAAATTATATAGATTTAATATAAAGTATGTCATAATTTTTTATGAAATCAAAGGATTATACGCGTGTATTAGATGTTATAATAAAATAAATGCCATTCTTTATTCTGTTCTCCCGCTAGATATAAATTTCTAACATTTATAAAATGGTTGAAATTAATGGTTGATTAAAATTTTCACACAAGACACGTCACGCGTGAGATTTCTAGAGCGATTCGTTACGGATGCTGATTCGAAAAAAAACGATTGTATGTCACTTGTGATTTCCGAGACGAAAGAGAAAGAGAGAGAGAGAGAGAGAAAGAGCAAGAGAAAGAGAGAACCGAGCATTTGAAGCAGTTAACCTGACGAAAGCCTGAGTGTTCCCCACCCCCATATGGCCTTCGTGCATGCGTATATGACAGACCACACGGGTAGCTATATTCGAGGTCCGAGGGATACCAACCGATTAATACGCCACCACGGATGGCTGCCCCATTAGCTTTGATCGCTCAACATAGGCAATCCGGTACCGGGTGTTCACGCGCGACTTCCGCGCGCGCTCTCGTGCAATGGATGTTTACCGAGGCAACATGCTCACTCGAGCGCGAATCTCCTCATGTACTGACACTTCATTGATAATTTGCATACGCCACCGTACACTGCCACCGTCCTACGAAAACTGCGGAGATAAACGCGAGTAGCGGCGTACATTCGGCCACGCCAAAGGTCAAAGTTGCGGCCGCACACGGAATGCGAAATGCAGTCAGGACACGGGCAATCAAAGCACCGTCGTCAGTTGCACCGAAAATATTTTAAGTAAATAAAGTATCGACTCTCTCTCTCTCTCTCTCTCTCTCTCTCTCTCTCTTTCCCAGCTCCAAGTGCATCCATCCGGAGCATCGCTTTTACCGTCAAAGACTGACCTTGCGCGATTTTCGTGCACGAAACTAACGGCGGATTCTCTACATTCACTGGACATTTTGCGTGCTTAGAGTAACACGCTTGATGCTAAAGAAGAATGTTGGCGAAAACAATATCCATTTAGTTGCTCGACCGTTTAGCATAGCTGTTCAATTTAATTGTGAATAACGGTTAATTTTTAACTAAAGTAATCTTCTAGTAATCTTCTAACAGGGTAAACAGCGCTGAAACTAATTTTCCTGATGTTACTATTGACGCAAAATATTAACAGGAACTTTATAAAAGATGTATACTGTAATAATTTAGCGTAAATTAAATTCAACAGAGAAACTGCGTTCTCTTATGGAAATATCATACAATAGGATTAATCAAATTGGTATGCATATCTTGTAATACCGGAAGATTAGACAATAAAGCTATTTCACTAATAATACACAACAATGTAACATTGTTAAATCCCTAATAATTAATTAGTGGCAATTTATGGCATTTTCATACACAGATTAATTTCCTTTCTAATCAGAAAATCGAAATATATCATTAATAAAATATATTTTTAAAAATAGCACAATTAAGCAAATTATTCAAATAATCTTCGTTATGTTCACATAATCCGAGTAATCATTCACTAATTCGCGTGTCTTTTCACTATTTCGATCTCCTATAGGTACTAGAGCTTGTCAATAATCTCTCTTATCGCAACTATCTACACAAATTACGAAGATTAATTACTTCTTAGCGCAATTAATCATAAAGGATTGATGGTGTATACGTCTAGTGGCGCATTCATAGTAAATTGGATCGACCAGTTCCCACGGGCAGAACGATTCTTGCTGATTTGCATTCCCGTCTTTCGTGAAACAGGTGGGTATTCCCGTCCGGGAAAGATACTCGAGACTCATCGCCGCAACGAAATGTCACTCTTACGACACTCTTCGTGGCCCACACGAACCGCAGGCGAGGGATGCGAGAGATACGCGGTAGGCTAGCTAACGTGTCGAACGACGTGCGCAAACCCACGTGGGCAGAGACTAATAGCTGTCCGTGAACAGCGGATCGTCGAACGTAACCGCGAAGACGGGGGAGCGTATATCCGCGATACCGTGTCAGGTAATCTCGATACCGATAGCGCCGTACACGCTTCGCTGCCGCGCGATTAATGCCCGCCGTCGCCGTCTAGGACGATACCCGAGATGTAAGCGCTCGGCCTCTTGCTCCACGAGTCATGCTCGAGTTAGCTATCGATATTTAAGAGACTATTCAAACCGGCGACTTGACGTCAAACGACGTTACGCTTACGTAAGTTTGCGCGTTCGTCTTAATTAAACGAATAACAGGGTGGGGGAGTAAATACATTATTAAGCCGAACTTTCCTAGTTTCTGTCGGATAACTAGAGAATTTCTACGGTTAACTTTTCTCCTCTTCGTTGCAGAGGACTTCTCGAATTATTATCGGATATTATCAAACATTATGGAGAGGAGAGAAAGCTACGTAGGATCAAATATTGATAAAGTAAGCGCAAGATTTTCGCGATCAACGTGGAGAACATATATCTATTATATATTTCAATTTTTTTCTTCTTTGGTATGTAGAAGCATCCGATATTTCAACCAACTTTCCGCTACTATTTACTCGAAGTTAAACAAAGAGGAACTTACCGGCACCTTCCCGTTGGCGTTCTTGGCGTCATTGTTCTCCAACAACGGCGCGCTGCTACTCTTCCCGCCCATTTCCACGGCCAGAGGTTCCGGCTTCAGCTGGAGACTCGCCGCGGACGGAGAAGACGGCGCTCGGGGCGGCGTTTCGAGTAGCTCGCCTGAGCTCAAGGAACTGCTCGCAGTAGTGGACAAGCCTGTCGCAGAAGAATGGTCGAGCAGCTAGATTAGAATTTATAACATGTAGAAATAAACTATCGCGGAATATATCGTTCAACTATTAAAACCTTCGAAACTGGTCTCATAGAGCAAGTTTTCCAAATAAACGATTCGTATTTATTAAGCTTATGCGCATTATTGCGCCGCGCGATAATAAGAAGACGTAAAAATGACAGGCCTGACATCACGCGTAGGTGGAAGATATGCCGACATGACTCACATAGCGGTAAATTCGTAGGCCTGGACGTCTTGAGCCTCGGCAACGAGTCATCGAGCCCGCTGCTGCTGTCCACCGCGTCCTGCGAGTACTGATCGTCGATCTGTTTCGTTTGCGTGTGCACGCTTTCGCGTTTGACCCACACGTCTTGCGAGTTCTTGTCGTTTCGTGAATTCAGTTTCGACGGCCGTCGTCGGATTCGCTCCCATGTCTCTTTGCGATGACATTTGTTCGGTGTTGACGCTACGTGAAAGACAACAACATCGAGATTTTAACAAATATCGCGCGCGCGATCTTTATATGATACTAAATAATATTTAATTATGTAATTACATTAAAATAAATTATGTGACTGAAAAAATCTTTTTAAAAGCCACAAATATATTATCATCGTAGATACATGTGATTATAAATTGTAAATAATTTGATTGATAGGAGAAAAAATATCAATAATTTAATTTCCAAAAGTAAAGGAAGATATAAATGTGACAACCTAATTTTCAGAACTGATATGAAAAGATTATTTTTTAAGATATAAATAAAGAATGAGCTCTTGCTTTTGTTAGTCTGCTCCATCAAGCACACGTGTTATTCTTATTTTTATTATTATTTTCAAATTAAGTTATAGTATGCTGTTTTATTTTCCCTCAAATATTTATTGCACTATCACTAAAATGTGTGTGTATATGAGATGTGTAAGTGTATGTGATTGTCTGCAGTGTATTGAGCTCGGGTCCGTGGGTTTGCTAAGCCCAAATGACTGTGCAGATCAGTCATCTCTGCGAAATTATGAAAACATAAGGAAATAATTTTAGCTTACGTTTAGCCAATCGACGATCCGTGCTTCTAGGTGGACTTGCTGTTCCGATCCCACTTTCAAGCGGAGATGCTCTATCGGTAGTATCCGGCGACAAACTTCCGGAGGAAATCTCGTCCATGCTCTGCAGGAGGTCTTGAGACGACGAAGAGGATCTATTGTCGTCATCCACAGTGTCTTGGGGGGAAACTGGGTCTAAGGTGCTCTCATCTTGCAACGACTGCGAATCTAATTGGGACTCGGCTGCAATAAAGAAATATGTGATTTGAAACATTATAAATTAAACATATATAATAGTAATTTTACATATCATTTACTGAAATATATGTGTATATATATATATATATGTACTAAATTTTTGTCTAACTCTTTTGTGGCATATTGCTTAAATATTATTTGTTGTAGGATAGTTGGTAAGGAAAGTCGCGCACAAAGAATAAAGAAAGATCACGACTAATTATAACTTTAATTCTTTATTACTACTGTATCTTTACTACCATGCGTGCTTTACGGACAATAGGTGATTTCTGACTACGCGGAATCGTCGTCCGAATTCATGGTATAGATTCGCTTTGAAAAAGTGAAAATAAGAAGTAGGGGAAAACAATAATAAACAGTCGTTAGTTTTCAAAAAAGATCTCGAACGGTTACAGTCTTAAATCCTACATTGTATTTTTTAAAAAATATTCATTAAAAATTAAATAATTATAAAAACTTTTATAGATATAAAATTGTTTTAAATAACTTTTAAAAAAGGCATATTAAGTTGATAAAGTAGCTTTTAGCGTTGAAATGTGTAACAGTTATGTAACAGTCTCGACAGTTTGTTAGATTGTCGAAAAAGATTAAAGAATTAAAAATTTTTTAATCTTAAATCTTTACAAAAATTATGTTTCATTATATAACAACAAGAAATTTCGCACGCGAAGCGCGCGTGTACCACCGCTAGTATTTCTAAATTATACATACATATATATATATATATATATATATATATATATATATATATGAATAAAATAAAAAATATATATCTATTTATTTTCTATCAATTTTCTGCATAAAAATATTCTCTCTCTATAAGCAAAAAAAATTGAAAAACTAAACTAGTATAAAATCATAACATACTATTCAATACCATCCAAAAATAGAACCACTATTCCAAACAGATGTAATTTTAGCAAATTCGAAAGGTCAACAGAGAGTTAATTTAGACGCAAATCATTGATAAACTCCTTTAATAGTCGCTTACTGGATTACCAAGTACAGAACGGAAATAAATTTCACAGGCGTTAATTAATCTCATGAATATATATTAAGCGGGCCATGTAAGCAACGTGAGATGATATGAAAATTACCTTGAGGTGAATCGCAATCACTGACCCAGGTGAAGCTGGAACTTCTCGAAATCGCTGGTGAAGTTTGAGTCGCCATGTCGGAGCAAGTGAGAGTATCCATCGGTGGACTATTTGGGCAACAAGAACCCGAGCCATTTCGTATTCTTGACAATAAGGACTGCAGAGAAATAGGCAACTGCAACAAAAATTAGTCAAATCTCCTTTTATTGTTTATAAATTATTTTTGTTGCAAATATAAAAACAAAACAGCTTCACATTTGCTAAATTTATTTTAAATGCATGTTATTTTCAAATAATTTTTGCAAAAATATGTTTACAAATTTAAAAATATTAAATGGATAATAAAGATAACAATTAAATTTAAATATTTTATTTTTATTAAATAATTATTTAAGCTTCAATTATTAGAAATTTTAAATATTTGACCACGCTTGAATATTTATTTATTAATAAATATTTAAATGTATCTTCCGATTATAATTCTCTAAATTTATAAACTCGTGGTGATAGACGTTGTATATATTATAATGTAAATAAACTAATGCATAATTAATTCTCAATAATTTCATGTGGGTGAAATATAATTAGTTGTAGAAATCAATATGAAACTTACGGATCCCGTTTTCGCATTTTGCTCCTCCATAATCCTTTTCACGTCAGCGTGCTCCAGCTTGCCGAGGGTTCCGTTCTCGATCCCGCAATTTCCATTGACGTCACCGTTCTCCGATAAGTCGCAATTCACCGCAACGTCGTTGCCCCAAGTTCGCGTCAACGAGAATTTCTTCAAGTCCACCGGGCTGACTTGTCTGATGTCTCTGTCCGATTCCGACAATCTTTTCGCGGTGATATCGGAACGTAGAGTTAGCGGCGATATCGCCCTCTTTTTTCGAGTCAATGTTTCTTTCGAGTTCGCCTTGTCACTCTTCGTCTCATGGTGCCGGCCGTTTCTCAAGCGCAGCATATCCTGATCCGGCAGCGAGGACACGCTAACCAGGATAACGTCGTCGGAGCTCTCGTGAAACACCGGAGTGTGCCGTTTCCTCAATAATTTCGAAAACGGCGGCTTCTTCTCCTCCGTGGGTGTCACAGGCGCTGATTTCGGGACGTGATTGTCCAACGATCTAGATCTGCCTGTTTCCTCGCCCGGAAATACGTCGTCGTAATCGGGATCCATGGTCTCTTGATCGTCAGGACCTCGTCGGAGTCTCTGCAGTCGCATTGCCTTTCTACGCTTCTGGCTCGTCAAACTGATGGGAAGGCTCGTCTTTCTCTCGGATCGCTGTCGCGGCGGTAATTTCGCGTTCGTCTCTTCGGGATCTTCCTCCGCGCATCTAAACGATCCGGCTTTAAGCGCGTTGGTGTCTTCATTGGTCCTCGAACTTAATTCTACGGGTGTCTTTGGTGCATGGTAAGGATTCGATCGTGTGTCCTTCGAGATGTATTCACGCTCCAATTTCGACGGTAGACTAGAGGTGATCCTATCGATCTGGTTCCTGATCGAGTTGATTGGCAGACAGTTGCTGGGCTCGTCGTAATCGGAGCTTAGAGTCTCTGCGGTATGAAATCGACTGCGCTTGCCAATGATGTCCTGCAGATTCTCCGGCAGGCTGTCACTCTTCCGTGCTTCGGGAACTACTCGATCGTGAGGCTCGTCATAGTCGGAGTTTAGCAGACAGCGACGATCGTCGTCGACAAACAGTTTTCCGTTCCTGCGATCTCGAAAACTCCTCTCGTCTCGTGAAGACTTATGTTCACCACTGAACTCTCGATCGGAGCACTCGCTGTCGGATATTCCGAATTCATTCAGCAGCTCTTTGTATTGTATCACCCTGACGTCGTCATCGCTGCGCACAGTTTCTCGCCTCGTTTTCTCTTTGGTAAGCTCGTTGATCTCGTTGGCGATTATGCTGTTGAACTCTGCGAGGATGCTGTTCGACCAGTCGCCGATATCCTCACCGCTTCTCAACGAGTTTTGTCTCCTTGCAAAGCCGTGCGATTTCGCAGCAGGCAAATCTTTCGGGGCGAACGAATCACTCGTGTAGCTCGACAATTTTTCAGGCTGAGACGGATACTTCGTCTCTTTTATGCAAAGTGGAGTTGTGGGAGCTGACTCGATTATCTCGCCGATTTCCTCCTGCAACCAATCAGAAATTCAAAGCGTTTAAAACATTGCCGGAGAATAACCTTTTCACTAAGAAGCATTTTCTTCTTGTGAAGCGTAATACAGCTCGCGAATGAAATATAATACCATACGTCCTACGTAATTTAATGAGTCAGCTAAGAAAGAAGTTTCATTGAAAGTCGTCATCGTTTAAACATATAAAAGCTGTCCCTCGATCGATGAGACCAAAGAGAAACTTGCAAAATTCTATCGGCGATAGATAGGTTACTACCTTTGCGCGGATATCTCGCGCGTACAGTTAGCCGGCGGAACGCATTTATAAAGTGGCGCATAATGAAGCGGTTACGAGAGAGGCTGACAGAACCAACGTGGTCCACGCGATGCTCGTCATGCGAAATAAAACGAAGGAATCGGCCAGCTGCCGTGACTTAAGACGAGCCGATTTCAAGATGCATTTTCTCTCTTTCTCTCTCTTGCCTTCTTGTTCTATTTATCTATCAATCGCGTCCTCCTTCCTTCTTTGAAACACTCTCCCACGTAATCATTGTGAAGCATGTGCGCACCTTAAGCAGGGCTGCAGTGAAACGGTTAACACTTTAAGAGGAGTTAAAGTACATAAAATTTAATATATACATTTAAATAGAAATATATGTATAAGAATAGAGCTGTTTAAATTTTACAATTTTTATTTAACTAGTTAAATAAACATTGACTTTTGCATTTGATGCTTAAAACAATTGATTAGAATTTGTATTTAAAATATATACTAAAATTAAAACATATTATATTTAGCGATACTGCAAGAAATATTTCGTGAAAAATTACAGTTTACGTGATACATGGCTCTAAATGACAATATATTGAAATTCGCAAAGTCTTCGTGCCAACCCTGACTGGCCCTTCTCCATTACACAGGCGGACTAAATTGAATTTGCATAAGTCTCGATGCAGCTCGCTCACGACCCACGCGATCTCGATCTACGCACGAGACAGTCGCGACCATACGAAACTAACCGGACGCTTCGGTCTCATCGATCGACGTATCAAATTATACCGGATGGAAAGAACAAGCTTAATTAAACCAAGGAAGTTGAAATGGTTTGCAATCCAATCGAAAATTCCATTTTCACAGATGTATCAAAAACTAAAAGATAAAAAATACAATCAAATGATTAAAAAACCCTCAGTCATACAAATTAGAAAAAACAACAATTGAGATTCGCAGAGTACATCAGGGAAGGAACGTGGCAGTCTGCAGAACCGCAACAACGCGAAACGCAATGGTGTATTACCTACGAGCGAAGAAAATTTATAGGCTGCCGTGCATATTTGGTATGCAAACCGTCGACGGCAGACTTAGCGAAACTCATCAAGACTACGGCGCGTAAGACGAAGAGCCGCTAAAACAAGACGGAGGAAGAGATGGAGGAGGAGGAGGAAGAGGAGGAGGAGGAGAAGGAGGAGGAGGAGAAGGAGGAGAAGAAGAAGGAGCACTCGAAGGTATCCAGCCGGTACGATTGCATCCAGCTGGGCGATCAATCATCGTGCACGAGCTTCCTATTGTTCCTACGCGGGTGTTACATTGTGCGCCGCGGGCTAATGGCCGCCTAGTGGAAGATACCGGGATATAATTGTCTCGGACGTGTCAACCCGTTTACTATCAGCGACTAATCTCGTGGCTTTGATCTATCTCCGGGGACTATTCCAAACAGGTTAATCCTGACGTTAGTGGATACGCTTATAATGTAATTACAAACTCGTCGCTGAAATAATCCGACCGTGATCGTTAACAATAAGTACGTTTGAAAGCCTGACCTTCGTATTCGTTGCATCAATTTACCACGTGAAAATGAGTCATGAATATCATAAAGATTAGATATTTAAAGCGAGAAAAAGTTCGTTACAAATTTAAAATTTTTACTAAAACTTGTTTTGTTGTTCTATAGTTGCAGGCGGTTAAAGTTATTTAGAATGTAACATGAAACTAATGTGACATTAAACTAATTTACATGTTACATATTACATGTTTAGTACTAATTTAATAATATATTATTAATATATTAATATATTTAATAATATATTTTTATTAATATATTTAATAATATATTAATTGCAATGAATATTGTATTACAATGTATTAAATAATATAATTATCTAATAATCTTCTGCCAGTTTCTTTATTTGAATACCCTTTTGATTTTACAATACTCTTTAAAATACCCTTTTAAACCCGTTTAAAATACTCTTTACCCGTTTAAAATACCCTTTTGATTTTACAATATTGAGAGAGCGCGAGCGAGAGAGAAGGAAAACAATACTTGAAATTTTTAGTTATTGCCCTTATAGAACGTTACTATTACACATCGTTTTATTTCGATATATATCACAAATTATGCCTGGAAGCACCACTCTGACAGACGCCTTAACAAAACGACAAGCTTCTCGCCCGTACGACCAATTGTTCACGCAAATCTTAATCGCTATAATTGTTGATGGATTGAGTGCAACGTTTCCGTCGAAGGACGCGGAAGCGCGCTCGTGAATCGTCTTGATTGGGATCGCGTTTAATCTCCGTTCTCTCGCTACGCCTACAATGGCGCACGGCCATCGTCGCGATCGCCATGTGCCATTCTAATATTCTCCATCCATAACGCCCTGGCTGGTACATTTATCAAGCCGATATTTATGTGAAAGCACGCACGTCGCGCTTTTAGCGGCGCACTTTCTTCCTACTCGAGATAGTTCTCGTAGCGCAATGATTAGACGAGCGCGTCTGGAAAATTTTCTCTCGCCTCTGCGTAGGCCGACCGCTGATGATAACAACAATCAGCGAGACTGACGTTGTTGGAAGACAATAAATTAACACTCGCCGAGTGCTGATTTGTTGTAATATTGATAGCGAAGATCGTTCAGTAAAAACGATACAACAATGGCAAATGCAGACTTTCATTATTTGATAGATAAAAAGTACAATTTTTAGTTGAGATAAAATATTAATGTTATATTTGTATAAAAATAAAAATTATTATTTCTCTATACATTGACGAGAGAGAAAGAGAAATGGCAGATTTGCTCACTTAATAATAATTATTCATAATAATTACAGAATTCCAAATCGATCATTTGCCTGTCAAACTCTTAATTTGTTGCTAAAGGAATTAATTAGCGAATGATGCGGAAGTGACCTTTCAAACTGCAAACACGCAGTTTCACCGTGCGCAATATACCTAACATCTTCCTGAAAACGAGAAAACTCGTCAACTCGCTTGAATAACAAAAAATTTCAACGCCGATAAAATATCGGCGTCGTTCATTAAGCAAAGAAGCTTGTCGTGCGTCAAAGTCGTCAATGTATCTGTCAAGTATTACCAGCATACATGCCGACAGTTCTCAGCAGGATTAAAATTAATATTTAAATTGGAGCTAGCAAATCTTGATCTTTTTACGAAAGAAATAAACAAGTTATATATGTATATATACATATTTAACACGTTGGTTGTTTTAGTGTATATTTTCTTCTTTCCTCTTCGCTCAAAAAATAAAATCCTTATTATATTTATATAGCATTATATAAAACTGTTAATTTTTCAGAATCACGTTGCAACATAATATAAGAAAGCTTCCAGAATTAATTAATGCTTGAAAAAGTAATGGTTTATAAATTTTAATGTTATACGAGAAATTTATTTATTAATTTTTTTTTAATCTTAGCTAATTTAAAAATAATTCTTGAAATTTCAAATTACTCTTGTAAATTTAAAATATTTTCATATAAAAACGGAATACGCAAATTAAATTAGTTTCTTCATGTATAAACAAGATATGTTAGATGAAAAAATTCTAAAATTGTGAATATGCATTTACATATAAAGCGCATTAATTAACAGATTGTGTAACAGTGCATTATTTTGGTATGCGATAATTTCGTCCATCGTGCGGGCATAACTGACTCGAAACTTAATTAAGTGTCGGTCGGGGAAGCTCGAAAGTCTCCCAGTTAGCATAAAGGATGATCGAATGGAATTAAAGCAACGTCTTATAAATTGCATCTCACGGCGGAATTTATTTCGTTCGGGAAATCGATCGCATAAATCTTAGTATATCAACGATTTTCCGTCACGCCTGCGCGTGCCACTTAATCCACTTGCAGTCACCAAGCTGGTTAATTAATTGCGATGATTGCTAATTAACGTCGCCACATAAATCAGCTGAAATTCTGCGCCAAACAGTTCCCGAAATCAAACTTATCCAATTACGTAATAATTTCAACGCAATTTATAACTTATTGACTTTTTCGCCGTTTGGTCCAGGAACTTATTTTGCGTTTCGCCTTTCCTCCAAACACGATACGCATGTAAAAAATACGATGATAATTAATTGACTTCACATTTGCGTTAAATGATACGCTAATACAAGGGATTACTATGACATTAAACACGCAAAACTTAATATCTGTACGCCGAATGAAATGTGACCTATCGATCGGATAGAAATTACTATTTATGCGTTGATTAACTCGTTCTACTGAATCTGATCTTCTCACGTATTTGTCGGATAGCTCGAGAATTCTACTAGTCGGCTCTTTATTAATTTTCCGTGACAATCATAATATTTTATGTCGTCATATTATCGGCTATGAATTTCTCACCTCGATTCCCGCGACTTTCTCTCTCTCTCTCTCTCTCTGTCTCCATATCGCGATATATCATAATATTAATATAATAGCTAATAGAAACACTGAACATTTTTCCAATTATTCTTTGAGACATAAATTTTGTTAACATTAAAAAGATATTATAGTATAAATATGATATAGATATAAAAAATTTATATGTAGTTGATATGTTATTTAATACATAGTTTGATTTATGGTTATAATTTATATACTATTCTTTTTCGTTTTAGCATTTCGGATATATTTTTTGATAAATCATGTGTTTCCACATTTTGTCCAATTGATTGTAAATGAATGGCGTCATGCGAGGCTACATGATCGGAATTCAACCGATTTTCATTTGTGCGTGTCGTGATGCCAAGGATCTCAGGTGTTTTATACATACGCGTCCACGGTGGACGAGGTCTTATTTGTCTGCGCGAAGGATCGCCTTGCGGATTTCTCGACGGTCACGAAATGACGAATTCCCGTTGGCAACAGGTTCCAACACTTATTATGAGGCGCGATATAATAACAACTGTAATTTCGTCCATTTATGTAGTTATATATAGGATGTCCTAGAACTACCGGATGCTTTTTCCAATCATAGATGCCAGAGAGAAGATTACGAAAATAATAACAATTTTACAGCTAAGCATTAATAGTTGCATGAAAAGTTAAATGATAAACTTTCACAACATTCTTGCCAAGAAAAAGTTAAAATCACTAGAATTTCTGTACGAAAAAGACAGTGTTTTAGGGATGCTATAAAATTAATTGCAAGTAGTTTAGTAATATGAAAGATACATACGCATCTTGTAAATTCAGTCTGACTGTTTTAGAACTGAACAAGTTAAAAGACCATCGAGTTTTGTGTTTAATATCAAGTTTAACTAACACTTTTTCAATATAGACTTTCAGTCTAGTAATCAGAAAATCATTTCAAGATTATTATATGCATTTAAGATTAATCCGATCGCCAGTTGTTATTAAAATCACGAATGACTGTTTAATTGTCAAAAACGTCTTTCGACATTTTAATGTCATAAATCATTCATTAACTGTTCTCAAGGCATGTCCAGGGCACCTTCGATTACTGAGAAATCTACTGATCGAGAAATTAATTGCCCGACTGTCCCCCTTTGCTAATAACGTTAAACTCAAAAAAGCCGACCGCTGTCGCCCTCGGAACGCGTGCGTAACGACAAGAAGTCTCATAATTCTCATTCACGTATGTATATATCACACGTCGTAAGTTTGGTCACACGCGCGTGCGCGCGCGCGCACACGCTATAAATGTAAAACTAGATTTACGTTAATGCATATATCTCGTTATTTATTTCGCGCTTACGTGAGATCCCGCGCCAGATCTGGTCTGTTACTTTCCACTTTATATCAGTACGCTTCTCTCCACTTTGCGATACGTAACCGGCTTTTTATCGCGAACCTTCCAGTATATGTAATTGCATTATAAATCCGTCTTCTGTTAGATTGACGTATAAGTAATGTCCGTTTCTAAACGCGTTTCAAATATGCCGCGCAAATACGTTTCATAATACTCTCGAACATGATTTTGTGCAACCGTAAATCTACCTGTAAAGAACACGGCGGCAAATGACCATAAAATTTAATCTAATTTGTTGCAAACGATATTAAAAGCAGATTGTAAGATCTCTTGATAAATATCTTAATAACATATAATTAAAATATTTCAAGCAATATAAATTACACCCGATTTAATAGCAGAACTACATATTTAAACATGATATTAAATATGACAATGTATTGTTATGTAAAAAATATATTAATTTTATTTCTCAACTATTAAATACATTAATGAATAACTATGTACGTTGAATAACCAGTCAACTAATAATTTGTTTAATTATTTATTTATTCAAACTGCGATTTCGTAAATAATTACACTTACTATACCATATATTATGTCATATCTAAGTTTTAGCAGCGACGTGATTTATCTCACCGAAGAAAGTTTCTCACGTCGGCTAAATTTAGTCATAAAGAAAGTAATCGGCAGGACATTCGGAAGCTATACAAGCCGTAAAAGCATCGCAATTAAAATATAAACCGGGATTCATCCGCGTGCTTTCTACGAGTGGCTGCGGCGAATGTCAACGCGTGTGGTTTTATTGCAGTTGGTCTAGCAATAAAATATCACTATTTCTCGTTATGAGTACTAGCAGAAATTTATCGATGCTTTTTCTCACCCCGCGGGCTCGTCCGATTGAAAGCATATTTGTAAAAAAACACGGGAAAAAGAGGAAAAACAGTGAAGAGGCAAATCAACACACGGGTCAGAGAGATCGCGATTTCATCAACTGCGTTCGAGAAAATTGCTCCGAGGCTTTTCTGATCAATCCCGCGGATCCTGTTTACCTCATTCAGAAAATATTCATCCGCTCGATTATTATTGCATAAAGCATGCAATTATTACACCCCAATGTCGCGATGATAAATGCATATCTGTCACTCTGCACGCAAATCATAGGAATGATTAATTGTTTTCGCGTTACGAAGTATTTGATATACATACATATGTATAGTTTAATACGACTTATCGTTTGACGCCATAATGCTGATGGCTATCTCGGGTAAAACGGGACATTAATGAACGATGAGATGTACGCTGGTCGTCGATAGTGACGGGTATCAAGATACATCGCAAGATGCACTCAGCGCACGGTGCACATCCCCCAAACACTTTCTCGTCATCGAGAATCAAGAACGATGGATCGTGCGGCATGTCGGCCCGGTCATTACACGGGTAGTGAAGGGTCGATCGCAAAGGCTCTTTCAGCTTTCTATCGGCCATCGACGGAAATTACACGTTGTATTCCCTTGTGTTACGAGGCACGCCGGGTATAATCGCGTTACGCTTCTGCTCCGCCATCAGGAAGACCATTACGCGCAACCGTGTTCCCAAAAAGGATCCGCCGGCCGCGATCCATTGAAACGAACGCTCATCGCGTGTCGATCGATCGTTTCACTCAGACGTGATATATTTCTTCGCATGTTAGCAGTTGCTCCGATCTACGGGATATGAGAGAGTGTGCATCTTTCAACAACCTCCGGATTTAAGTAAATATGGATTTTTTTTGGCTCTCCGAGAAACGTTAACAGCTCGACAGGGGGAAAGAAAATAGCGAGATAAGAGTTATGTCGAAGAAAAAAAACTTTCAGGATAAATAACTTACGAATAATGTGTCTTCGTCTGAAATTTTAATTCGCGGAGTATCTCGAGAATACACCGGCAGCGCACAGAATCTCGCAAAAAGTTTCTCATATTTATTTATCATATTAATTTAAATCCGGCGTTATAAACAAGACTGAAACAGGATGCGGGAAATTTATATTGACGAGAAAACAATAAAAACAAGTGTGCGACGCGAGAGAAACATCCTGGCGATCCAAAGATGCATCCGCGAGAGCGGCAGTCAGACAAGCGCATCTGGAAGCAATCGCTTTCGCGTATGCAAATCGTGGACACAACTTTATTGCGGCGATCGAGTAACGATCGCTCTCTCTCTCTCTCTCTCTCTCTCTCTCTCTCTCTCTCTCTCTCTCTCTCTCGCTCGCTCTCTCGCTCGCTCTCTCGCTCGCTCTTTCTCTTTCGCCGGCGGTTTATGCACGTTTCTTGCGGCGATAGGGTTAAATGCGAAGACGATCTTCTTTCTGTTTAACACTCGCGCGCGAGTTTCCTTTTATCGAGCGCGCTCGCACGCTCGCCGTGAAAGCGCATCGCGCTCGACGCACGCACGGAACGTCGTCACCGCGTGTTAACGGGTCACGCGTCGTACGATCCGCGCGTGAGAAACGGTACCTCACCTCTTGCGGCTACGGACGTCGCGACGCATACTTTCTCGGATGTGTCGTCGACGCGTCTCGCGTATATACGGACGACAATGCGCTTTCGTTAAAAATTCTCGCGCGATTTCTTGCGTCACGAAAAATTATAACAGCATATGCGAAATGCATGAATTTTCATTGATTGTGGATGTCAATGAATTTTTATTAATTTTATTACTAATAATTACGATTGGTTATATAATCAATAGTTTAAATTTTTTTAAAATTATTTCAATTAGTTATAAGATAATAAAAAACTAAACTATCAACATTAATATTTATCTCAATTACATCCCGCGATTTCGATTCTGCATTCTTTGGAATAAAAGAACTAATTATACATTTAGCAGGAGAAAATTGAAGACAATGATTAAATTCAACATATCGGACTTCTTGAACTGCAATATCTGTTTGTCATTTCGTGAAATTTTAACTAATTTCACGAATAAGAGTTTATAGTAATTTAAAAAAAAGCAATATTTAATTAAAAAATTTTATGAATTTTTTTACAAAATTCATAACTCAAAGTTAGATTATTTGGGTCATTTTTCGGTTGTTTTAAGACATATTTCGTCGCCTTGATGAAGTTCCGTCAAGGATTTTTAAATCATAAATATTCAATAAAAAACCAAATCCTTCTCTCATCAGCGAATTTTTTTACGAGAAGATCAAGGATTGCGCGATTCATCTTCGATTCTCGCGTTTGGTTATCGCCGAATCAAGGTCGAGCGTTTCATCGCCAGGTTGTAAAATCTCTTAAGGCTCCTCATGGCGAAAGATGGCGAAGATAAAACTGCCAAAATGGAGCAATAAGTGTCGATGCAACAGGGAACACGTGGCCGATGGAAGAAGAAGTAGCTCGACCTCCGAACGCCAAATTTTCTACCCGTCGTCCGGAAATTTCTTCCCTTCCGCGACGTTACAGTTATTAGCAACTTTCTCCGATAATTCAATCGAGAATCCGTTCAAGAAAATTGATAGTGACGCGTGAAAACCTGTCCGCACTTAGGCAGAGAAATAGAGAATCAATTACGCTAATAAAATATTATAATATTAATAACACGTTACAACAGTATTAATTTATGTTACGATCCGAATGATCGCGATCCATCGTGAAAATCTGCTCGCATTTGATAGAAATAGAAAATTACGTTCTTAATTATATATTATACATAATACATATGTGTGGTGATAATATGATTTTAATGAAAAAAATAAAAGCATAGAAATATATTCGAGCTTGATAGAAATGGAAAATTAATTACGTTGATGGAAAATGATAATTATGCCAATTTAAAGAAACGAAGATGATCAAGATCCAGAGTAACATGTGCGGTGAAAGATAAAGAATCACATGCGCGTTTTTCAAGCGGTTTCTAAACACAAATCGAGATCTCGCGCCATCATTTTCTACATCCACATGCGCGGTGGCAGCCCCTCGGAATGGAAACCGGCCGGGGGAAAAAGTAGGGAATGCGGCGCTCTAAATTCGTGACGTCAACTGGCAAGAACTTGGCCGTTTTAATTGGCTTAATGAGTTACGAGTTCGGTCGCGAACAGCAACCTCCTAATATTCTAAGCACGATACTAGAACCCTGGTAGTTTCTGTCGCTGACGTTATTCCCGCTGTCATGCACGGAACTCCGTCGACACCTACGAAATCGTCCCACATGCGTACAACTTCCATGGGGCGACGTCGCCGTGAAATTTCCGCACGTTGAACGGCAGGCAAAACCGGTCGGTGACTCGACGAATATTTACGGGGGATAATATCGAGAGACATCGATTGTTTCAATCAATGATAAATCGATTACGCCGCGCCGCCGCAAAATGAAATTAATATCTTTCTTCCGTCGACTGCTGGTTCTTATCCGCTCGTACGTTTCTTCCTTCCCTCCCCCGCTTATCATAGATTACACGATACGTTACGGATTGACATGCGCGCATTTTCGACGCCGATCTCGTATGCACGCCACATATACGTGCAATTTTAAGGACCACCTGATGCCTCGAATCTGTGGTACACGCAAGGCATTCGTATATTATTCGGGTAAATGTGCATTATTTTCTCGTGCCGTTTACCTGCCGACAAGTCGCAAAATTACTACCGATCAAGCACCTGCCGGCTATACTTCGCGATAAATACCGGGGCCTCTTCAATCGTAACGTGTTTCGCGAGGTATCCTTAACACGTTTAATGCCACGCAAATTCTTATAGTGATGGATATAATTCTGTAAATATAGTGTAGCACAATCAAATGATTTTCATATATCAATAACATATTGTAGACTCTAATCTTTTTCATCTAATATTAATACACTAGACATTCATATTACGTTCCACATACTTTAATGTTTTGCCATCCTATGTAAAAACAAATATATCCTGAAATATTTCGAGTCGGATAATTATAAAATTAATAAAGCTATCTTGAATCTTTCTAAATTAATAGGAATTTATGTGTTTTCAAATTTTATTCTATTTTTAATGTTATCAAGGAGAAGAGACGACAGTTCGACGGATAGCTAAATCGGCCACTATGGATTGCGATCGCCTCTCACTCCTTTCGAGAAACTGGAACCACGAAGGACAAGATTTATGTCGCTCGCCTCCGCAACAACTGCCTCTGAATCAAACCGAATCGCAGTTAAATCGATGCTCACCTTTAATTGGCGATAGCACGAGCGGTAATGTACGATCTACGGCATATCAGAGATCTCCTTCGCGGAATCACACCAATTTTATCTGGTGTTAATATTTTTTAATGCAAGGAAAAACATTTGTAAAGAAAAACATTCATAAATCAGAGGCCACGCTGAGAGATAATTTTCTGATAATTCTTCTGACTTGGATTTATCCCTTGGTATTATCTTACAGATTCATCAATCGGTGGATTATAATATGCTATCGTGAGGTAAGAAAAAATAAAATAAAATCAGAAATTATCGCAAAAATCATCATTAAAAGCTTGGCCGATTTCATATCTTCCTTTCAGTTTAAAATGAGAATCCTGTGTTTCTTACATTTGCATTGAATGAGATTTCTCCCATTAATGCGTGCAACGGAAAGCATTTTCTCGGATGCTCTCGCCGCAACAGTGTCATAATTAAAACGCCATAAAGTCGATAGCTGCACATTGGGTCGGTACATAACCATTCGGATTATTCCGTAATTACGGGGAAAGCCGATTTAATCTCGCGAGGTACGCATCGCTAATAAATTCGTTTCGAGCACTTCGGGTGGGAAGGAGCGGGTCGAGATTCGCGGGCGATAGCGCGATCTCGAAGCATGCGGCGAGACATAACCAGGTGCGAGCCGCAGAACTATTAAATGGCTCTCCGTTAAGCGAAGAACGCGCGTAATACGCGCGCTTAGAGAAGCAATCCGTGTGCGGTAATTTAAACGCTAAATAGATAGATAGCTAAACGAAACGTGCGGTCACCGCATGGTCGTTAATATCTTTTACGTCTCCATCGGAATTATCTGCGCGAACCTCTCGATGTACACTCACTCCAAGTCATTACTTTGAAGATTAACATTGACATTCGAAACTTAACGCTTCAGCGGAAACATGAAACGTGAAAAATAATTGTTTCGCACCTTCCTCTCTTAAATCTAAGCATTAAATATTATGCATTATGCTATCCTTAAGCATTACATATTTGTCAGCATTAAATATAGCGATGATAAAATGTATGTGATAATTCCACACACTTGATCAAACAATCAAAATACCGAATGAATTGAAATTGATAAAATATATGTGTATTAGAATCTTTGTAAAATATCGTGTAAACTGGTCTGAAGCAATGTTAATAATGTTGAAAAAGAAAATTTAAGCAAAAATTCTCATCAGTTTTGACAGAATTTATACACTGTATCTTAATCTTGTTTACATATTGTATCTTAATATTTTCTGCGTATCTTTTCACTCGAAAGCGATATCTTCTGATAATTTATATATGCATGTTGTGCGTTATTTTTTATTTGGCGTATAATTACACCTACATTTTAAATTTTTGTTTTATTATCAGGTATTTCATATTACTGAACAAATTAAATTAATATAAAATTTTTTCCTGTATATTTCAATAAGTAAGTGTCTGCTTTAATCAGACAATAATAATATACAATCTGCTAGAATAATTCTTGTAAATCAAATAAAATATATGTTACCTTTGTATCGACATAATTCCATAATTCTTTTTTGTAGCAAGAAGATTAACGTCATACGTTTAACCAAGTTTTTTTCGATAACACCACGTCACATTAATGTCCTATAATACCGCGTAAATAAAAAACGGATTCGCGCTATAAATAAATCGGTCAGTAAACGCACGTCATTCTAAACAACAGATCATGTATCGACAATGTAAAAATACAATATGCGCACGGCAAAAAAATTAACTCTGCATCTTCGTATATAAGGCACCGTGCTTGCATCCAATGCAGAACGCACCTATTCACTACACACTGTACTCACCTACACGTGTGTGTTATCACGGATCGTCGCACGTGACTGACATATGGACAAACGTTGTTAACTGGTCCGCACGTCGTTATTCGAAAAACACGATTCGATATCTAGTCAATATAACACTATCAATAGTCACTGAACGATACCAATACGCTCGATACGCGCACAGCAGCGTGATCTCCGACGCTCAGGACGCGAGTGCGTGCCACGATCGAGCGTGCACGCACGATCACTATTCAAGGATCACCAGGTGACACCGATCGGTCCAATGTTGCGCGCTACTGATTCTATTTTCATCGTGGCTATCGTTCTGTACTGAAATTTTACGATTCCAGTAATGGTGAAATTTCTCGTCGGTTAGATTTTTTTTTTCATCAAAAGTTGTTAAAAACTCGAATAACTTTTTATAGTTTCATCAATGCACTTCTCTTCCTAAATTTTATGGTAAAAAAATTTTATACATTCTTTTATATTTATTTATCAAAACAAGAATTTAGCGCACTATATTCTTTTGTTTTTCTTTAAAAATTCATTCAAAAAATTAAATTGCTAACAAGTGCTAACTTTGATGTAATAAAACAAAAAAAGCTCATTTTTCTCTCACATTTATGATTTTTAATTAAGGTTTAGTTACATGTATGTTCAATAAAAAATTTAGTATTTTTTATCGAAAGTTATTAAAAACTTTCGATTACATAACATGATAAACTGTAAAGTTTTAAAAGTATTACATAATATATCGTTATTATTGATTTTTTGCGAGTTTTATCTTTTCTCTCGCGAATATCAGACTGCAATTGAATTCAGATTCAAGGCCTTGTCGATATCGTCAAGTTTACACTGACCTGACGGTATATGGCGATACCGCGGCGTATCGATCGCGACGCGGACGACTAATGTTTATACATGATATTGCAAAGTGGATAATGAAGTATGATTACACGTCAAAGATCACTGCGGCCTTGAATGCGCGAGATCTCCGCGAACAACACGATGCACATTTATACACACCTGACACGTTAAACGCCGGGGATGTGCATAAAGTCGCGGACGGACTCAAATCATCGCCGTTGTCGTTATCATCGAGGCGCGTTATTAATTTTTCCGAACGCCGAACGCAATCGCCGCGGCCGTAAATCACCGTTTAACGACCATGTGCTCCAAGATCGTCAATTCGCTCCGATCCGAGGCCGTTCACCACGGTTGTTTCACCAGTCGATTCTCAATTACGCGCGGAGAGGATCCGCGATTATTGCAGCCTTTGTGACGTCCGCGCGAAACGTTTCTCCGCAGAGGATACGGCGGCTCTCTAGCCGCGAAACTGCAACCATAATGTGATTGAACCGCTACTACACGCTGCGCCGCCCCGGAGCACGGACACGCGTGCACGTGCACGCGTGCGATACAGGCCTGGGACTGTTTGCGCCGTCTTGTTACTGACAGCTAGGCTATGCCGCGCGCGGCGAGTGTTACGCGCGAGCGGAGAAACCGAGGAGAGAAATGCACGGGGCGCGGCATTCGCTTCGTTTCATCCTCCGGTGCTAATGCATATATCACTAACGTGCTTGTACTTTAGTTTGCCGGAGCGCGTGGCTATAACGTTACCTACCATCCCACTTAATTGGACAATATCGGGAGACCTTGGCAGATAAACTAAATTGCATCGCTTCAGTTTAACAGGCATTCAATTTGAGGTACCCACTTATTCGATAGATAAATAATCAATATACGGATAAGTTCTACAGGAACTAAAACAAGGAATTTTAGAAACGTACTAGAGGTACGAGCTTCCCGCAAGTGCGGAGAACAATTCAAGGAAAATGACAGCGATATACGATACGCGAGAATTAATTTCAACAAAGTATATTGATATAGCAAGTAGTAATAGTCAATGAAACAATGCTGGTGAGAACAAGAAAGCTAAATAAAACATATTAGTCTACATTATGTTACGGAAGCAGTAATTTTGGCAACAAACATTAAATATTGCACGGTTCTTTACAGAATCTGTGGAAAATTGGAAAAATCGAACATTATAACGGTGATAAAAGTGCGGGGTATTTTGGAATAACCATTCGCGTTTCATTTTCGCCGGCTACCATAGCCGTTAAATCGAGAACCCGTAATTTTCAGATGGGTTCCGTGCCATCAATTGCACAAGATAAAGGTGGAGCGGCAGCCGCGTATCATCATACGCTAATGTACACATGCAACATAGGCCAATTCTCTTAATTTCCTCTTGCGTGAAGATATTTGCTAAGCCGACGTGTTTGAAAACAGAGGTTGCGCTGTTTCGAATATGAACGGTCCTTGGTATTCCGTCAGACGCGTCCTTGAAAGCTCGCTATTTTGCACCTCGCTAATGAATACTGTATACGCAAATCTCTTTTAATTGGATCGTGCAATGTGCAAAAATAATTTTCGATCGCCGGACAACACGTTCGGCCATATCATTTAAATATACATGATTGCAGACTCTGCAGTCAAATCTTCCAGCGTTATTATTTATTTAAGTAGGCTTAAATTTGACAATTCCCCGCTCGTTTCTGAATTATTCAATTTTTTTTTTAAGTAAGACGTTAATAAACGTGTGCTATATAAATTACAACTCCTCACGTAGAATTAATTATTGACTCGCCTCTTTCATATTCTCGAATTAAATAAACTAACAGACATATCCTTCGCTGCGATTCGTGGCGGAAGTTAAGTCAAGAGAACCCATTCGAAATGGCAGGCCATTAAGCGCGAAGCGCTTGAATCAGACAGCCCACATGAGAAAATCCTTGTTGCTCTCTTCGAGCTTCATAATTATAATGTCTGTCGGCCTCGAACGCCACATCGCGCTTTGCTTATCGTTTCCCCTTTAATTAACTCAGCACAGCATCTGTCTTCGGACAAATCAATAAACGTTTATAGTAAATAACGCGTTCTCCGTGAATCATCGATCATGCGGTTTCGAGAGCATAGGTGAATTGTCTGAAAATTCCTTCTCGAATCGCCAGAGGGAAAAAGATCGCTTCCCTCGTAATCATCTCCTTCCTGAAACTGGCAAAGACGTCGACCCGGTGCGCGTTTCTGCAAATTAATTCCGCGAAAAATGTCCCGTAAAATCGAGTATTTAGTAGTCGGTGACATCATGAATCCAATTATATCAGCCACTGGAAATTCTCCTTGCTGGACAGTGAAAGTATATACCCCACTCAAAACGGCCATAATATTACTATTGAAATCTCAAAATGTATGCCACTCATATTTATAATTGCCCGGCATTTTTTTATTTACGTAAATGCACGTCACGCAACTTATTGCATACAGCTTCCGTTTTATCGTAATTCATTTATAACTGGCGAAATGTTTCCTTCGTATCTTGGATTGTAATATTGCTTCTAATTGCTTTTAAAATTTAATATTAAATATGAGATTATCGAATAATAATTTAATGTAGAGAGATATTAATAATTATTTAATTTTTAAATCTCGATATTGTAATATTTTGCATATCTATCGTATATTATATCTCTAATCTTTGCTGCTGACTCGCATGCAATAAATTCTATCCTCTAAATAGTCAATCACATTTCTCTGGGATTATACAAATTATGACTTTCCACAATGGTGTGACAGCTAGTTTTTTTCGTTTAATTGCTATCATGATGAGAATATATTGGGACAAGTTCGTTTATACCAGTTTCACGACCACTGATTGAGCCCAAGAAAAGGACGGTAAAGGGCGGACAGACTTTGTGCTTATCGTGGTTGTTAGTTAAATCGTATTTTATGAGGTATCGAAGACGCCAATCGTATTATCGACGTAAGTAGCAAGGACTTAATTCTCGGGAAAATAAAATTTCACGACAGACGCCGATAAGACTGCGGCAGAACGACACTGCTTGGATTTATTCGCGAGCTTCGACTCGCAAACGCCTTGCCTACGCATAAACGGATTCGAGATCGTCAATTCATCCTCTCGCGGCTGTTATTAGCGGTGAAAAGTTAATTACGATGTTTAACTAGCACTTTCACCCAGCCGATGTCTACAAGCTAGACGTTTGCATCGACAGAGACGTAGTCGTTAATCATTGATCACGCCAATTCCATTTGAGATTTGTCACTTCTTGTATGAAAAATTATTCCTTAATAACATTGACAAGACAATCGACGATAAATTTAATCAAGCTTATAATTTAAATTATAAGTAATATTCACGATTCACATTTTAAATAATAAGATATCATAAATAAATTCGAAAAAAGGTAAATTTGAATGTAAATTTGAAAAACCAAGTTCGAAATTTAAGATAATTTTCCTACTGTAATACTCTTACAAAAAGTAACATTCTTTCTAAATGTATTTAATAAGCAAATTTAAAATCAATTTTAAAAAATATATATATAACTAATAAAAAAATTTTTAATTTTAGTTGTTTGTACCTAGACTGTGTTAGAATCGGTTCAATTTTCAGGGAAGGGATAATTCACCTCCCCGATAAAGTTATCACTATTTTACTTCGGGCAAGTCCAGGTATGACGCAGTAGGGGTAATCGACTATAACGACGTCGTTACGATCTACCCTAGATGATAGAGATTTTTGCGTCGGCTGGAATCGATAAAGCATCGCGGTGACAGCGGGCTATCAATGATTTGCAAATGTCCCCGTTTATCGGAACCCGCGTGTTATCACACCATGGTACACCGTTAGACCGATTAACCACCGGTGCCGGGCTCCGTACGAAAGTATTAATCACGTCGAGCCGATCGTCGACCGAGAATAACCGCGCGATTATTTACGATGCGCGTGTAGGAACCAGTTTACTTCACGGTTATGCGAATGATAAACGCGCTCCAGATCGGCCGGCCTTTTGGAATCCCACTTTCGTTTGCGCGCCACGAAGGGCTCGGCCTCCTTCCTCATCCTTTAACGTCTCGCGGCGCCCATTGTGTTTCATCTTGCGTTGCCCGAGAGGGTACTCTATCTTTCCATGCTATTTTATTGGATTCGAGCCTGTTGACAGCTTCCACGGCAGAGATTTAACGCTGAAATATTTACCTTTTTTAAAGCCACGAGGAGAATATTTTTCTCATCGTAATAGGATGAAGAAGGAGAAGCTGATAAAGAAAAGCTCCAAGTTAGACATACAAAGTAATCGTTTCCTGTTGATAAAGTAGCGATAAGGTAGCTGTACGGTACAGTTATTAAATACGATTGGCGCAATTCCTCGCAATCTAGCAGTTTCATCAGAGAAACCGCAATACCCGCGCCGACGACGAAAAGTAACAAAGCGCACGATCGAGGCGCTACACAATAGCTAAGAAAGATCCACGTAATCAGCCGCCTGTCTCTTTACTATTACTTCGTTCGAGAAATCTTCGTATCTCTCCTTTACACGAATAAATCGCTAGTAAGAGGATGGAAAAAATTTCAACAAAAGGAGAATTTATATGCGAAAAAAGGAGATTTCACTATCACTAAAAAAAGCTATTACTTGACGTGAAAGCGATCAAGTTTCTCAATGATAATGAACCGTTTGATATTAAAATAGAATGTGTCAATGCTGAAAATTTTTATTCGCAGTTGAAATCATCAAATAAAACAATATAATTTAATGCATTCACGAAGAAATCAGTAAGAGATTTCGAAGCGTGTCACGCCGTTTTTCGTTTTGAGATACCAAAGGAAGACATCACTCGCGAAACAACCGTCGCGACGATTTTTCCCGCATGAACGCGAAGGTATACGCTGCTCTTTGCGACCTGGCGACTGGGATCGGACAACGATCGAGAGCCGTATGATCTCTCTTCTACAAGAGCCACAGCACGTTTCTTGCCAGGAGCCAAGAAACGACAAGTTGCCGTATTAGGACAGGCAACGGCGCTACCGTCGTCAATAGAATTCCGAATGAGCTTATTGAGAGTCTCGTTTTTTCCACGATTGCTTGTTATGAAACCACCGTCGCCTGTTGCTATCGTTGCTGCCTACTGCAACGTAAAAATGCTGATTTTGTAGGAGAAGCATTAGAAAAAATATCATAAATCTATCGTCATTCTTGTAATAACGGATATTCAATGATAGAAACGTTATTTCTTGGTACGCAAGTTCGCTAAACTGATGGCTAGTTTTATATATATGTATACATATTAATTACATTAATTATAACTCTTCATTTAAAAAGAGTTATTTTTCCAATATCCATATTTTACCAAGTAAAAGTTGTCAATAGAAATAAAAATGCAGTTCTTATATTATTGAAAAAAATATACTTAAAAGAATTAATATTAATTTTTATTTTTTAATATTTCTAACAAATTACTTTAGCTTACTCGTACGTGATTTAATTCTGTTTTCCATGAAGTATCTTGTAAGTACAGGAGGGAGAAAAGGGTTTCTATCGCAAGGGTCACGTACATCCGTATACGTGATAGAAGGATTCGAGACTACAAGAATATATAGAAAGGTCATGCGGTCCATGTAATTCGTCGATATTTTTGCAACCACTTCCGCTAAACATATCGCCTATCATTGTATTATTTGTATTATTTATATTATCGGTACTGCTTGCGGTTGTTGTACATATTTTATATTCTTAATAATCACCTACGCCGCTAACTCGCGTATGTTACGTGAATTTATGCGAACGAAATACAAGATTCCTGTACCATTTAAACCCGTAAAACTATAGGTATTATAAAATGTAATTTTACGACGGGAGCCGAGGATTATTTAAGTTACAAAGTAGACATGCAAAAAAGCAACCGTAATATTTTATCCGCTTTGGGCGCGACCACGAGGCGAAAGCAACTTTAAAATCACGAACGGAGTGTTCCGATTCTTTTTTAATTCTTGAATTACGATCCTACAGTTCTTCGTATTTTATTCTCGCTAATCAAAGTTGCCCATGGAAGTTACGATACAGTAGAGTCACAAAGAGACTAACCGACCGAATCACGTATCCGCCTCGTGTCGTCCTATGAAAAACGACGTAGGGGATGTACTACGTCCTGAAATTTTCGGTACCGGAGCAGGACCAGCCGCGCCCAGGGGGACCACGAGCAGAACATAAAAGCAGCAGTAAAGTTCGGTTTCTGGCTTGTCTCTGCACGATAATATCATGACTCTGAATCGCTTCTTCGTGAGATTTACCACCACTGCCGAAAAAAGAAAGAAAAAAAAAATCGCGACAAGCCTAAAACATCAGAAAAAAATTATCGTGATAATTGATCGAAATGATAATTTAAGACCTCATCCTTTTACATCAAATATTCGAGTGATATTATTACATTTAAATACTGAATCATGAATTATACATAAAGAATTAAATGTGATTCGTCAGAAGACATTAACTTAAAATAAAATCGATAAAATCGAAATAAGTCCGATAAATTAGCTTAAACTGCTAATCAGAATTAGCGAATAGGGTCATGTCGGATTAGCACGAGATTATATTGGCGAAGCTCAGTTGTTCCGAAGAGACTAGTCTGTATAAAGCAAAAAGAAAGAACATGACGAGTTCGAATTAAGGAAGAAAGGAGAGAAGATTTGTGAAGCGAAAGAATATCGGACCAGGCAAAAAAAAACGAAGAAGGATAAAGACAGAGAGAATTAAGAAGAAAAAGAAGGAGAAACGGAGGGAACCACGAAATATAAAAAGACGGGAGTTGCATTGAGAGAGTATCGCCATTATTCGTCTTTCCTCTCGTTGTCCCCGCTATTGCTTTGCATTATTTATTGGCCCTTGGTGTATTGTCTCGCGCAAGGGTCTCGATACAATTCGGCCTTCGCGGTCTCAAAGTTATCGTGCAGGAGGAAGTGGACCGGTCAGATACATCGATGCTGTATTTGCGATAATCGTCCCGTTTCCTCCCCCTAATTTTCTGCCTATCGCGATTCTTCTACATCGATGCTATCAACCGTAAAGAGTACACATAAATTTATAGTATATGCATACAATAAAAGCTCCTCATTGTTTAAAGTTAACAAGCTAAAATTTCTGGAGAAATAAATAAACCTATGTCCAATTTCACGTTTAGTGGTGCCGGCAATTCGCAATTATTCAAGATGCACCCGACAGCATACCTGTACATCCTATAAAATCTATAAATCGTTTCATTTCATGGACTTTTCCGAGATATTTATCTGTTGCCAATAATCCGATCTCAGCGCGATTCGAACTCGTGCCCTGCATCTCAAAACGGATCCTTATTATGCACTTACGAAAGCTTACACGGCTGACGAGCCGTGAAAGAAAAGAAATTGGAAATATTCGCGCCGAGCAAAGAGGCCTCGAAGGTGCGCTCTCGTTGAAAATGTCGAAACATTCACGATCCCGACGGACATCAATGCGACCGCCTCATAAATAAACATTATCGACCGCGAGCCCATTCACTGAAAACTCGGAATTACAAACCATGAGACGCATCGCGATAAACTACCGATATTTCACGCGTGTTCATCGATGTCTGCCGCATTCATAAACACGTCGGAGGGATCATGCGCAAGCTGTGTTGCAACGCGGTCGAATTGTTTATCGGGAGAAACGTCACTTGCGATTGATACGGTTGTAACGAATATCCCGTCGAATTTAAACCTTTCTCTCTCGCGGCAAGATAATAATCCACAATCATCCATAATCGATTCCTCTGAATAATTGATGCTCTGCATAATCTCTCCAATTTAATTATCTAATCAGCGATTTCGAGAACATCGATTAGGTTCTAACTGTAGTCTGATAGTGTTGCTAAAGCTATTATTAGAAGTGGATGCTAATCAGAATAAAAAGATAATTAACATTGACGGAACTACCCATAAGCGTTCCAATATGGATAAATCATTAATCTAGCACGATTTCATAGTTATAGCACGAGAGAAAATTAAGTACCCACAAATAGTGACGTTAACTTCTTTGCATAAATCATGTCTTTCATAATAATAAATGCGCATGAACTATAAACTCGCTTTACTAAAGACATATTTTTAGATAGATCGTTATTTTTCATTACTTTTTATTTTTCAGGCAAAAATAAACTGCCCGAATATCAGTTTTTCAAATGTATGCCCTCAAAGCTTTCTATATGCGAGAACGATTACATATTTTACAATTCATGCATAATACGGATGTGATATTAGGAGACGACAATATACATATGGACTGTTTGTTAAAGCACGATTGTGAATTTCCTACGTCTGTTCAGCGAGTGTTACCGTCAACTAAATTCAGTATCCTGCTTTGCAAGTGACAAGAGGCAGAAATAACAGTCGCTCGAATCGAAGGTTTAGTGTTGTGTCCATTTTGCCATTTTGCATCTATATCACCACCCGAAGATAAGATTTTCAAATACTTCAATACTTCAATAAAATATAAATGTTTATGTCAGTTTGCAATATATAGCTCGGATTCACGGATTTGCTAACAATAAATTTAAATATTTGTGCAAATCAGTCGTTCGAACGAGGATCGACAGAAGTCGTAATCCATCGTGGTCGTCGCGCCATCTCTTCTGCAATGAGCGAAAGGCTGGGTTATTTCCACCGCTCCATGGACAAGGAGAATGCCTGTTATCCTCGACGCTCTCATGGTTGGTTCTCGGACATACGCGCAGGCGTCGCGCACATATAAATTCAAGAGAGCGATTCGAATAAAGTGCTCTTTACTACGGTGATAAATGTCTTCTAACATATATGTATTAATTAATACATATAATATTTCATTTTTTCCACAATATTAATTTTCTTTTGATGCGCTTTATTGTTTTGGAAAAACTTGCTCTTAATAAATGTTTCAATAATTCACGAGTATTTACGCAATCCAAAATCTTTTAAAGAATCGAAAGCAGAAGAAAACTAATTTTATGCAGTAAAAATCATACGTTATTAAATTATTGTAATTATAAAATGTATTATTTTTCAATAATCGTATATACATATATCAAATATATTATTATTATTTATCATCAAAAGAGGAAGAATTATAATATTAGTCATGTTTAAAAGTTTTAGATATAACAATTTCAAGATATTAGAAAAAAAATTCAATGAAGGTCATACACAATAAAAAGAAAACTCATGTTATTTGTCTTATCGCGAGACGCTCAGTTTCAAGTGTCTAGTCTAGTCATCAGTACATCGAGACGTTAATACGATCTAAACGCTACCATATCGTGATAATACAAAATATTTTGTTAACTAGTCATACGATATTAATTTCAGAAATTTTAGTTTTGTTGATAATCTTTTAAAAAAATCTTGCTTTAGATAGAAATTTAATTATAAATAAATAAATGCAGAAATATAAAAAAAAAAATATATATATATATATATATATATATATATATATATATATATAAAGATATAATCAAAGATATTCGCAAAACCAAAGAGAGCGTAAATAATCAATTTTTAATTAACCGTATTTTCTGGGATTAGAATTGCGGATTATGTACAATGTTATATTTTTGTGAACAAATCGTACGCTTATAAAGAGAGTTAATTATGCGTTTTATTAGACGAGGCGGCATGAGATAAAGGTAAACGAGGAAGGAAGAGAACGTGCAGGAAAAAAAAGCAAGGAGGGTGATCTCCGCACGAGGATCTTCCCACACAGGATCACGACAAGATTACGTTGCAGGATTCTCCGCGAAAGGATCATATTGCCTTTGTGCGCTAGCACCCGTGCCATATGACCCCTCACGAACTCTCGGCCCCCGCTTTATAAAATCTACTGTATAAAATGGATCACAGTCGGAAATCGAGATACACCTCATGCGCGTTTAGTGACAATTAAGAAGAAATAATTTAGTAAAAAAAGAAATTTAAAAGATATTTTTGTAATCGCAATCATAAATAAGAATAATTTCTATCGTGTATTTTGTTCACCTATTGATTCTCAATCATTATAAATAAATTTACTTATATAACTGTTATAACGTTAGTCAAATTTGCGTTAATATATGTATATTTATCGCGGCTATAAAATCACCTAAAATCGTGATTTTATACGACAACGCGACAAAGTGATTGAAATAAAAATTATTTTCACGAATACTAAAATATCCGTAGATTTTATTTCAACCGGTCTAATTAGCTCATTGCTGCATATAAAATGATACATGAGACAGCGTATTTTTGAGGTACCAATCAAGCTGGTGAATGGGTTAAATCGCCGACGGAAACGCACGCGGAGCACTCAGTTTTTTTCATCGCGCGGTTACCGCGATACTTAAGTGGTAATCGTTGATGATTCGATTGGCCGCATCTCGGTTCTAGATGCGATATATGAGCGTGCATTCTGGGCAACGATTCCTCACAATCAGTTGAGAGGGTCAACGGCCGACTAAACCGAGTGTACGACGCATATACGAAGCGGTATCTGAACCCTGCCGCCACCGATTTCTTATTTAAATCACGGCCGAGCTCACAAATCACCGCTATCGCATCCCATTAGATAGCCCGGAATCTAATAAAACTTCTTCCTTCATCATCCCGCGCCTCCCTATTGTATGCATGACTATTTCGACCGTGATTGCGCGCACAACTTTTTCACCGGCTCGCCTTTACACTCGCGCACGATACCAAATATTTTTTATTAACGAGAAGCGATGTCAAGTGTCACTCTGGCAACGCTACACTACCTCAATTACGCCTATTGTAAAAGTACGTTTTTTAATATCTAGTATTTTTCATTATTTTCTATTATTCGTAAAAATTACACTGCATCACGTCACAATCGCTCATTAGTCCTTTATCTTAATAAGCTCAACAAATAATTTTGTGCCACATTGAGCGTATATTCTGCGGATCGTAACACAGTAAAAATATGCGACAATATAATTGTTCTCCTTGATCTCTTATATTATAAGCTAGTCGGCAATCGCCAGAAAAAGCAGTTTCGATGACATCAACGTGCCGCTGGCGGCTCAAAAATGTTGACATTAATGCTGTTTACTCAACGAGGTAACAGATTGCCGTATTAATTATCGGTGATCGTCAGACTCGCCGTTCAGTGTAACCATTTTTCATAATTTAACGTTCAATTCGACCACGTCGCTCCGAGGGATTGAAATTTAAATTGTGCACCTTGCGTTCTCGAGAAAAAAAACGTTCGAAAAATGAGCAAAGAGTATCAAAAGCAAATATCAATATTTAAAGTATTTTTCTGCATATCATTCTTTCGCAGAAGGAAATAAGGAAATAATATCTAAAAACGTCTTATATAATTTTTCGCGATATTTATGCTCGCGAATAAAGTTTCTTCAACAATCGAGAGCACAAAATATTTAAATTGTGACCTTGTTGATGCTTTCGACTAAAATTCTTTCGTTTAATTAGTATCACGGGATAACTTCGTATCAGCTGCTCGGATCGAAATTTCTCATTAATGCCAACATTGCTCAATGCAATGACTGACGCTGAGACGTGTGACCAATTACGTTGAAAAGCACCGCTTATTAAGCACGGATTATAAGTTGCCGAGCAACGGTCAGTTGGGAGAAAAAAAGGTCGAGGCGAAGCAAGACATCAGGCGAGGCCAGGAATTCTTTCCTTGCGTCGACAGAAGTACTTCGTGTCAATTACTGATTCCGCGTTTCTTCAATTACCACAACCAACAGCCGCGCAATTGTTCAGATCCACGTAAGAGCGTGAATAATCATTGTTGTGAAGGTGTTACTCGGTAATATTTCAAGCTGATCGCACGTATTGCCTCTTTCCAACACAGACAAAAATGTAGTATAAAAATATAACGTACATTTATAAAAAAAAAAAGAAATATTAAATATTCAATTTCGCGGACAGTAATATTAATAATATTCAGTGTTAAATATTTTATTATAAAATTATACTATAATCTTACTTTATACTTATTTTTTTTATTCTTTATCTAATTACAGATTTATGTAGGACTTCTGCCAAAATTAGGACAGTTATTAAACAGTCTTTTTTTGGGCTACTGTTGTACCGTTGTAAAATTACATTATGTTGTGCGTGCCTCGTACAAGAGAGATAGAGAGAGAGAGTTTCGTAATTAAATTAATAATTAAATTACAATGTACGCGCGAGCGTGTCGCGCGTGTACATTTGCACGGGCACAAATAAAAATATTCACACAGATATCTTTCTGTGATATTCAGACAAGCGACCTCACGTGTGCGTAAAATGCTGCACGTGCATATGTACGAACGTCAGTATGCACGTGTATATACAAACGACGCGTAACGCACGTAACAGGGTTGGATTAATAACTGTGCCTGACGGGCATGCGAAACGGTCCGGAAAAAAAGATTAAGGTCCACGAAGTCTTAACAGCTGTCCAATTTAAATATGGAAACAAGAAATAAGTTTTGTAATAGTGGAGAGGAAATTTCGATACTTTATCGGAGTTCTTCGAAGGTACCAATAAATATTTATGCGTAAAGAAATTTTGATCTCGAATATCTTTCGTCCAAATTAAAAAATTAATTGAACGATTACTAGAAAAAAATGTTATATCAAAAAGGATTCATGTAAAAGAAACACATATTTCGGAAGAAGCAGAAATAAAATTCTTGATAAATAAGCGAAATGCATAGACTTTTCTAACTTTCTCAACATACAAAATTTGGATTCTCGTCTTCTGAACAAACGTTTCGTCCATGGATTTTCCTAGAATGCGGCCCTGTACGGTACGTACGCGGGAGATCTTGTCGGATGCTCGTAAACCGGAGCTTTACTGCGTTTTGTATGCAGTATTTAACCCTGAATTTATATCCCGTCAGGGCTCATTTATACCGGGCGTCGTCGCGGCCGCCTTTAACGGTCGCGGTCCGTTGTTGTTGTATTCAGTAATGCGCGCAATTAGATAGTAATTAGCCGTGCCGCGGTCAGGCTCCACGTGGGCCTCGCGGGCCCGATGCGCTCGCGACGTGCAAGCGTTTTCCGAGCGAGCGCGGCGGGCAGTCACGCGCTCCGTTCAGGCCGCCCGCTTCGACCCTCGGGACATTTTGAGAAACCATTTCTCTTTACAGCCGCTTTTTTCCGCGAGCGTCCTTTCGGCCCATGGAATAAATCACGTCGCGAATAGCGCTTTCTGTTCTGTGGGAAACGTTTCGCGAGAAACAGCGGTCTATCCTTATGCAACGAAGCAAGCGTGAGGTAACACGCTCTGATGAGATAAAAATTTGAAAATATTAATCGATCGATAGCACAGTAAGTTTATACGCATCATATAACGGCTTAAGAAACTGAAATCGAATTAAGATAACGTGTAAAGATAAGAGAAAGATAGTGACGTAAAAAAAAATAAATATAATTATAGGTCTACTTTTAAGCTCTCAATTACTTAACTGGATATCATTAATTGGATATAATTACTTAATGGAGATTTAACTGAGATTTTGTACGTGATAACTTGATAATAATAAAAATGAGATAAAACAGTATATGTTATTAAGTAATACTATGAATACATGATGACAAGATAAACGATGAGCGAACTTAAAAGCAATTCTTTCTCTCCACCGACGTCCTCGGTTGTTACAGTCGACTGTAATAATAGAATGCAGTCAGTGCCGTAAGTGAATTCCTTTCTCAATAAAAGCGCCTATAATTACCGCTCAAAGTGAGTATTAATCCGCACGTATCTCGCTGCCGCTTTCTACACTGGCGGAGCACGAGCGCAGACGTGGAACGTCTTGTGGAAAAAAGGACGAGCACGACCAAAACAATCAGCATTACACTAATAGACGTAATTACCGGCTTTACAGATCGAGTCTGCCAACGACTATCCATCTTAGACGCACGAATGCAAAGCACGCCTTTGCGCGAAACTGCCGCGCAGCCATGCACGGATCAATGAATCATGCCGTGAATATTGCGTTCCAAAATCAAAAAATTCTATTTCCGTAAAAGAAACGACGCTTAAAAATGCATATCATTTTTTCAGTTAAATCGTAATATATTCACGAGCCGGTGTAATTGTATCCTCGTCGGAAATGACTTTCTAAAATATGATAACGTTCCAATAAATCATTTCAAGATTTTATACTTCTTTTCTAATTAAATTCAGATAAATTCGCGATTCGTTGGGTTGTATTTTTTCAAGCTTCTAAAAAAATTCCCTTTCTTTCTCTCTCTCTCTAAAAAAAACCTACGTCTCTATTAAAATTAAATTCTAATGTATATTCCTGCTTCTTTATTCACACTCTTTACATGCCGACCGCAAGATGTTGCATTAACTTCGCGGTAAAGTGCAACTTAAGTCACGATACCGCATACCTTTGGCTTTCAAACCGTTCTGGTTGTGCATTGTCATAGACACTGCTTAGCCAACATACGCAAATGGCGTTTTCAAGACGCACCATTATCCGCAATCGAGCACAAAAAACAATGGAATTGCGCGGAATGTAAACGAGTAACTCATAAGTAGCGGCGTTTATCTGCATAACTGCATATTTAGTTACATAACATGTTTCCTTGAAAACTTCTTTTTTTTTCCTAAGAATTTTCCTGCACGCGATAAGCGCAGGCGTGTACCATACGAACGTATATTTTACGCATCGGCTTCTCTAAAGCTGCTTTGTCGTTGATCCGATTATGCACGCCTCTATCGATGTAAGTAGCTGCTTCCCACGAATCTTTATCGATGGGAAGGCGTCAGCCTTTCGAGGAATTATGAGATCAACAAATCCTAAAAAGTATTGCGCAACCATAACTACGTGTATAACGAAAATCCTATCAAAAGTTTCCTCTAAACTATTTGAATTATTTATTTGCATGATAATGATCTCGATAATGTAAGACATCTCGTAGAGCGATACAATACAGAATTTAAAAAAACATAAGATTCAAATATATATGTATATATAATGAACTGTGTGATAAAATATATATGTATATATAATGAACTGTGTGATAAAAAATTTATAAAATTGGCATTACGAATTGTGTCATTATAAATCTTATGTCACTTTAAATTCACGGACTTATTAAATTCATCTAAATCAATCTTCACAAAAGTGCACGTTGCGTGAAATTATAGCACGCGCGACTGGAGAAATAATGGCATCCGCAAAAACCACAGTGAGTGGCAATTTATGGGAAGCATTAGCGCATCCTGTAATTTGTGTGTTTACCACGAATTCTTTTTCCCCGACGATCACCCGAGTGGCAACTTTATCGAGTGGACGAAGTTATCTAAGTGAAACGAGCAGTCGAGAAGTTAATTTGCCGCTGTATTTCACAGCCGAGTTGTTTCGAATGAAACGGAATGAGCCTGTGAATCAGCGTTGCTTAGCGCGAATCAGTGGATATCGCGCAAATCCGCGTCGTTTCCTCGGGCGACGCGACGCGACTTCTCCCGTTGCAACCGCAATCGTGGCTCGCAGGTGGTGCTCGCGGGAACCGCTTGCACGGTGTGCAGCGAGGAGTATCGATACTTATCGATAATTCTAATGGCCATGCTCTGTCCGTGATTACGGGGGATCGACGACGAGTTACGGCCGCGGGCGCGTCGAGCGAGAGCAACGATCTTCCTCTCGCTCGGCCTGACGCAATGGCTTACCCTAAGTGCCTGCCCTATCCCTCCCCACGCTTTCGTAACACGGTAACGTGCGAAACGTGCCACAAATTGACCGATTGGAACTCGGCTAGTCAATATAACGGCTACCCATTGTCGATCGGTCAGTCGATCGGTTGGCCGCGATGTGGACGCGTAGCGGTCGCGAATCGATCTCCGTGCACGTGTTTCGCCCCCGCCGAATCGCATTCCTGCCGCGGCGATTATGCGCATATCAATGTGAAATGTACTTTTGAAATTCGTCGCGTCGTCCTCCCTTTGACGGTCTGATCGATGCTGACGATTCAGAAACCTCTCGCATCCAGATAGAATTATAATGGCGAGCGTCGGGCTCCCCGAGAAGGAAACGATTTCATTAAGCGGAGACGAGTCTGCGGTAGGCGAATCAGCTACAACGGTTTCTTATGCTTGATTGAACATCATTGAGGCGGCAACGTTTGGATGCCTCGTTACGATTTAAGAAATGCTCTAGAGAGATAAAGTCGGCTCTCATTCAGTTTGAATATAAATAGAAGTATAACTTTACATACGCGAATATATTATTGTTCTAAATTCAATAATTAAAAAAAAAAGCATAAAATAAGAGACATAATTTTTTATATTGCGCTCTTTAGAGACTAGAGGAAGTGTTTTTAATTTCAAGCTATTCTGCAGCGCGGTAAGAGCTTTAAAATGAGGAATGTACTATAAATTCAACGTAATAGGCAATAAAGGCACTACTAAAAGAGCAATATTATCTTCGTACAAGCTATTACGCATTGCATGCACGTTGCGTGGCGATATAATTTTATTAGACGCCGTGAGGCTGTATCGTGGGAAACACAGCAGAACGTTCACCAACAATACTTTCAAACTTGAGATGTACAAGGACGTTATTTCCTAAGATGCGCATCGCACGGGGTCGCCCTTTTTTAACGCTCAAGGGCCGCTATTCATTAACCTGGCGCATCCTCTACTTCCTGATCCCCGATGTCGTAGCCAATTCCTGATCACTCGTGGTCGATCTCATCTTTTCCCATTTATCGGACCGGAGACTTAACGGTAATCGTTAATTACGAATCTTCGATCGCCATTGACGCGGACGCTGCGTTGATCTGGAAGCTACATTCGATATATCGAGCCGCGAGCAATCGGCATATCTAATTAGATACGACGATCCCTAACAGGGCGGAACAGTGGCAGCTGGTGATCTCTGATGTAATAATCAGGATTCCATTAGTCAAAATTCATAAGATACAATTATTTTAGGTCTATGTTATTAACACATTAATTATATTAATACTATAAAAAAGATTGTTGTTCGTGGAAGCGAGTGTCGCGAAGGCGACGACATTTTGTTTGGCCAATTAATAAGTAATTAACCGTTTTGTGGTACTTGATCCATATCAACCGGGAATAAACTGGTCGCGTATCGTGATTTCGATAAAATAGGAAGAGAAATAATAATCTATCGCGCTTAATGGACTACCAATTAGAAATCGCTCATGCGCACGGAGCTAATTGCTATCCCAGCAGTAACGATGCCCGGACTTGCGAGTAATTACCGTCGGCAGAAATACCGCTCGTTCACCGATAACTTGTTGAATGCTGATGTATTGCGACACTTTATCGCGGCATAACGTACCGGTGACTCAACGTTCGCCGCATCAAAGATTCTCGACGAATTTCTCTGGCGAAAGTACGTTTATATGTAAGATCCAGGTTGGAAGTCCGCGGTATCATACAATCGCGACGTGAGAGGTGTTTAAAAAAATAGATATTTTCTCGGAGGGATGTCTGAGGTCTGTATTTATAGTCGTTGCATGAATCTCATATTGATAAATCAGATGAAATACTCGGAATAAAGTTTCATATCTTACGATACAGACGGATTCATAGTTATATTTTGATTAGAGATCAACTGAGAATATACTTAATAAATTGTAAGAAGAGAACGATTATACCCGTTAAAATGTTATGAAATATTCCGCGATATTACATATACATGAGATAGAGGAAAATCTTGCGTTATTAAATGTCCATGTTTTAAGTTGTTATAAGTCAAGTTATCAATAAACAAGAATAAGCTATAAAAAATTAGAATAGAACTGACTTATTTGCTATGAGAATGATGAGTCCGTTCCGCATACATACATACACATAAATAATTTATAATTCCCATCCGCTCTCTGTACATCGAGCGAATTTCTAAATGGAATGAATAAATCGCGCGAAATATTCACTTTGATAAATAGCTAATATGTTTAGCTAATCGTTAGTTGCGATGGTTAATTAAACGCGCAAACTAACAGCAAAATAGAAAATAATACTGTTTAGCATTTCTTGCCGCGATTGCTTTTCGATGAAATATAAGGAATGCTATGCGTCGCTACCTGCCGACACAAATTTCAGCATGCGGTACGTATTCTGCAGATTAATTAGGACCAGTCGAGCATTTTTAAATGAAAATATCGCTTGTCTATTTTATAGAGAACCCTAGTGTTTAAACCCAAGGGAAAGTTGGCGCGATAATATATACCTTGGAAAGCGCGCGCGAATCGCTACTATATTTTTCCTTCACGGTCCACGTATGGTCCGGCTGGAGAATTTAACGCTATCGTATGCCGAAGACTTGTCTCTCCCGGCGACACTATAGAAAATGAGCCCGCAGGAGCAAGAACGAGAGAGCACTTCGCTTATATAATCTCAAGAGTGACCCGCATAATTATTTGCAAATGCCGTACTGATATTGGTGCGGTGCCGGCATAAATTTTCGCCGGGTGTTAAGCGTGTCCGCAAGCTATAATCCGATCACATCGCTTTGCCTGGTTACACCAAGAGGAAAGTGATAGAGTGATATGTGTACATACATATGTGTCTCGGTCTCTTCCTATTTCTTTTCCTCTCTACTTTCATTCGCATATTTTAATCTAGCTAAGGCACGATTATATGACATCCTCAATATCTTGTTATCTTTTTCCGCCTATTTCCGCCTTTTAACTTTTTCTCTCTAATTTATTGCTTCGACAAAATAAAAATAATAAAATGCGCGAAAATTTTTTCTTTTTATTTTATGATTATTTAATCTCTTAATTTTAATCGTTTGATTACTTTTAACTTGTTTTTTCTTCTTATGCATTTACACATTCTGAGATGCTTACTCTTGTATTTATCTTCTTTCTAATATATCCCGTGTGGACCTGAATTCCTTTCTCATCAACGTTTTTATTTATTTTCAGCCACTTCTTTTATTTCTCAATGACGCATTGTATATCTTCTTGAGCTGTTGCTCTCCTTCTTTCTGTTTAGTTTTCAATATCAAGCTATATTCTCGATATATAGGAGACGTGCGATCGAAGCAAGGAATTATTTATCGCGAAACAAGGAAGGAAAGTTATGGACAACTTACGAGTTACGAGGATGCCCGGAGACATTCCCGCTCGAGCGCGTACGATTTTAATAAGAAAAGACAACATATAACGTGTGCATTAAGCCACGTAAATTTGTAAAGCTACTTAGTTGATGGTAACTTGAATGCAGCACGTATATTTTTCCAACGATGACTATTCTTCGAGTAATCGTTACGTGAATATCGACCATACGTGCTAATTAATGCAATATTAATCAAATAAAAAAATGAGTCACTATGATAGAGCAGTACCGCTGGGATAAAACCGCAGACTTTGAGCTCTCTTGCATTTACATATTAATTAATATCGATAATTATCAATCACAAAATACCATTTTGCAAATTGTTATTTGAACACTCATTGCATCTCTTATTTTCCTAAGAAAGCGCAATTTTCTTCAAAAACTACATTATAAACATGCATCCAATAGAATTCACTCTCGCTGACGCTTTTCGACGCGGTGCGTTTGCCACTTTCGAACATTTATCGATTCTCGCATCTAATTATTTTCCGCCTCGTAAGTATAAATCGACCCTATCTACCGTGACGCCGAGAGAAACGTGTCGAACATGAGAACGCGAGGCATCGTCTTATCGAACTGCTTTAAAGTTCTTGCACGCTTTTGTTGAAAGAAAGAGAGAGGAGAGAGAAAGAGAAAAATGAGTAATTTTCCCATCTTAAACTATAAATGTATAAATCTTCTATCATTAAACATTTTGCAAATCATGTTATTAATTAAACCATAGACGTGATAGGCGATTCTTATCTTCGCATATTGACTCATACGTTAGCCATAAATAATTTCGTCATGAAATAATTAGCAGATGGCTTGCCTTTATCTTTCGAGATGTGAGGCGCCAGAGAGCCTCGATAAATAATAAGCATGTTACACTGAATAACTGAGCGTCTGGGTAGATGTGCATTTTAATGAAACGAAAATACGGCCCGTGCAAGGACCTCCGTAGTTCCACTTTTTCACCCATTAACCTGACGCGCACGAGAGTACTGACCGCGTGATCGCGCGGATGAAGGTTGGTTACGTCACTCATAAAGTGTTACGGCCCGATTAACATCGTAACAAAAACACTGATGTGACTCCGCGACACACATCGAGCACTTGAGTAACAATATTAAAGCGTGACTTTAAGTCTGATACGGACTACGTCTTAATAAAATACATAAATCCTCACGATCCCCGGAAAGCTACGCGTGAACGACTATGTTACACAATTTCAAACCGAGATATTGAGATATTTAAATACATATTGAATATATAACCATTGAATACAACAAAAATATAAAATATTTAACGTTAAAACTAATACAATCTCCCTCAAAATATTTAAAAAGATTTCAATATAAGACATAATTTCTCTCGTTTTTTTAATGAAAAAAAGTCCAAATTTTCTCTAACAAGTAAATACTGAACTAATAATAATTTAAGACAAGTGCTGATTTTCAAAATGCAGAATTATCGAGAGTAATCGTTACGCGTGCGGAGCCTCTCGTGTTTGCATTGCATACAAATATACCATCTCTTCCTTTATGTAACATTCCTTTGATTCGCCATAAATCGCAGAGTACGCGCGGGCGTCATTATTTACCAGTTGAACCGAGCGATAAAAGCCCTGGTCGGCGATAGCGCAACCGTGCAGTCGCAACGCGCGATTGCGACCGCATTGCAGACGTGTATTGCACGTCGACAAAGAGCATATATCGACCACGCACGCATGCAGTATACGATGCATCGAAATAGACTAGTGAGGTTTCGATAGGCGAACAGGTGGGCAGCACGGAATTCTTGGCTCTGTGCTATCGGAGAAAAATTGCGGCCACGATAATCAAGAGCAACGTGACATTGCCTTAGTGCTGCACCGTTTCTTGTTCTTAAACGTAATATTTGCATATTGATGTAAATAAGATATTGACGTAAATAAGATATTTCACTATCATAGCGCTAGTTCTGTCAATAATAGATCTTTCTACGCTTCATAAAAAAATTATTTTTCTTCGGAGAAACATCATCGGAGTGTAAAATAAAAATTAAATATAATACAATTCAGGTAGGACCGAAATAATATGCGAACAAACGACCGACACTTGCCAAGGTTTATAACGGTAATAGATGACAGAATCTTGGCAAGTGATACTATTTAGCGAGCGAACACGATCAGCTAAATCACGTAAATGGATACACCTCGATTATCGTCGGATCGTTGGAAACTCGATACATATGACGCGAAGAGCAGACGTACACCACTGCAATTTCCTTCTCTAGGTTCGCGGATTTATCGACTCGGTGTTGATTACTTGAGATAATGTTAAATACTCAGAACTCTGATATGCGTTTTAATAACATACCCTCGTAATTAAGTACATCATATCTCTTATTCAAAGGATTATTCAAATATAATAGATTCTACGTCACAGACATGAACAAATGGATAATCAAAATTCATATATGTATAATAAAAAAAAACTAGAGATGCTAATGAAATTTTTTGTTCATTTTTTGAATGAATAAAAAACGATTGTTTATAAACAAATTGTGAACAATTAAATATCATATAAATTTTGTAAAAATTCGTATTTTAAAATGCCAACTTTACAGATCTTGCTCTATTAAATGAATATAAAGTACAAAAATACTTGGTACCAAGCGCGCACTTATTATAAGCTAAAGTTTATTTCCATTCTGTTTAATCGGTTGAAAACATCCATGTCGCGTCATTTGATGAAGATTAAGTAATCTCTTGTCTACGTTGTAAGAACCGCGAATCTGTGAACTCACACGATGTTTATTAACCGCGCATGATATTTCTTCTCGCAGAGGCGGTCGCTGTAAGCCTAAGCATGTAGGCGATTATAAGGTGGCGGTGCCGACGATGTTATGTCATCGCTGTAGCCACGCTAGCCTCTTATTTCATACCGTTACGTTACGTTTCCTCGGTACAGAGCTAATCTGTGTTACTCGTCCGTCCGTTGTGTACACCGCTTCTTGTTCTCCTCCTCACTAGCAAGGTTTATCTTTCAACGCGGCGTTATTCTTGCAAGCCAATTCACGGCTATGTTCGCAAAAAATATAGAAATGACTCTACAGTTTCCAGACGCCTGCTTGTAGAAAACACGCTAAGCAAAGTAATAAAATTTTCGAGAAATTTGAAAGTAGAGAGAAAAGAAGATCTTCTCTCAGCTGACTCTCAGATATCTTATTTCATCTCAACAAAACTGTTTCCAAGAAAGTGATTTCTGCGATAAATAATTCTGGGAATGATTATGCGTGAAATTATATTCGAGAGAGAATTTCTTGCATGTTACTTTTATCGCAAGAAGATCGATTCCAGAATGACGAATAAAACTATATGTATAAAACTAATTGAGAGAGCAATTAATGCTCTAGTAATATATTTCAAAATCTGTGTATAATAATGGCATGTACAAAATTTTTTACGTTAAAAAGTATCGGTATGCACAGGCATGGGAGCTCGTTATCAGTTACCACCCACTGCTCGGATGCCCGTTTCATCCGCTCTCGCGGTGACAAGTGCGACGCGCAAACAAATTAACCGTCGGAACCGTCGGCGCGTCCGGCCGGCAACAAATTGGTGGTACAAAGCGGCCACAAAATGCGAGGATGCCGCTAAATGGATGTAATTTCGAGTTAACCACACGTTGGCTCGCATCTGCTTGCCACTGCCGCAGTTGTGATCGGCTTGCGTCGCAGCTGGCTAGAAAAAGAGAAGGCGAGGGTTGCACGCGGCCAGCAAAGGGGGGCAAATTAATTTCGACGGCGCTGGCTCACGAGGTCGTTCACACCGAGACACTGAGAAAAAGCGACAACGATATCTGGAATATCCCGTGTACGAGAAGTTAGCAAAGGAGGATCGGCATGCGAGTTCTACGAACTGTCGTCAGTTTCGCGAATCTATTTAGTAGAGTATGAGAAATACAACAAAGAATACCACAGACAGAACTTTAAAACCTCAGGAATTTAAGTACCTTTCGTATGTACCTATTATATGTTAATGATTTTATTTTTAAAGTATCTGTGCAGCTATGCGCATCATTTTGAGTCAAATTGACTTGCTCATATAATTTTACCCCAAACATTGTAATCGAGAGGGGCGTTTAGAGAGAGGGTGTATCCTTTTAAAAGGAGCGAAATAAATACGGGCTGCAATAGTCTCGATTGTCATCTGGCACGAAAATTATTTCCCGAAGCAGAATTAGATCCAAAAGGAAACAGCTGTCATACACATGGTTACTCAAGCAACAGTCATTGTCTACAACTTGCAATTCATACTTTTGCTTTGTCCCGCATGCGTTCATTGGCATTAAAATTTCTTATGCTTATTTATTTATTTATTGTTATTATATTCTAGTCATCTATTTCAATAAAGTATTCATTAATGGAAATTGTTTTTGACCTATAAGTTATATCTACATGTTATTAGTCTATATATAGGAACAAAATCATTTCACGGAATGTTATTTATGCAGAAAGTGCTATAGTAACGATCATGTATAACTATAAAAACGTTTGCAATCGGTTGATCATTCGTCATTGGAGACCGAATCGCTTTCATCGCAGCGGCGAAGCTGATTATGTCGCGACTCGACTTACAAATCCGCTCGGGCATTTCCATCTTATCAGCATTGCAAATTGATAATGCGCGAGGAACGATGCGGGACCGACCGGCGGAGGAAAAAACATTCATGTGACCCGCTGACCCCGCCTGGTTATTAACCCTTTCAACGCTGACTCTTCCGAACAAACGAAGCCGTCGCTGAATCATTAAATGGAACCGAAGTGAAGTTTTATATTTCTCGGCTACGAAATCTTTTAACATGTGACTATTAAAAAAAATTAATTATAAAACGTGTATTTTACATCGATATTTATATTTGTGACATTTTGCAAAAATGTTAATAAATTCAAGTATTTTTCAAATTTTCAATAGCTTCTTTATATTTTTCGATTCGATCCAAGTCAGGGATGCTGAACACTTTCAATAAACCATCTAACGAACTACATTCAGCGCTAGCGGAAGGTAGTTGCATTCTGTAGTCCTGCGGCAGGAACTGCATCCGATTTGCGTTAACGAGGTACGAATGCAACCGTTTTCGAGCGCCCATCCGACACGCCCAACCGGATGTACGGCAGTCCTACACTTCCACCCACACACGCGCATATCTTGTCCCCCACGTGCGTGCACCGTGCGTGCAACGTGCGAGGGAGCGAACGAGAGAGCGAGGGAGCGCGTATGTTCATTTTGCGGGGAATGACAGTACCTGGTCACATGGACGAGAGATGAAAAGTGAAAGTATCCAAGGCTGGCACAAAGAAGTCATTGAGGAATTCGAGGGAACGATCGCCACGCGTGTATGATACGTACACGCGAGAATTCCACATTTTTAACAAAATTAGGGGAAAAAATATGGAAAAATTTGGATTGACAAACGATAATTATAATTTCGAAACAGCAATACGCACACGTAATGATACCGCGAACTTTTTTTTTTATATTTTGAAATTACTACTTCAAATATATATTTTTAATTAACTATATATATTTTGTTTATTTACTGACTGATATTTTACAAAATTTTCGAATGCTTTTATTGTTATGCTCATATAAATAATACGTTATTAATTTTTTTAAATTTTTACAATAAACATTTTAATTTGCATTCGATAATTCATTGTTCATTAATAATAACATAAAAGTTTATTTTCATCTCTCTGTCTCTTCCTCTATCATCTTCTTTCATGTTATAAAAAGTATTGATTGCTTATATTGAAATAAATATATCAATTATTAATTATGTATCTTACAGTGTAAGTATTAAAAAAAAGTATTAAAAGCATTATTATTAATAAAGCTATTCTTAATCTCCTTCCTGTTACACCATACCTGACAAAAATTAATGTAGTGTTTAAGGGTTAATCGCGTGTGACTAAGGCATACATGCGAGTTTGTTCACGATGTTCCCACGGCGTTATCACGACACTTTTCTCAGTCGCACGCGAGCGGGCAAGGCCACGTTTACTTTCGAGCAATGAAATCCTGATTTGGCCGCGTGAGCTACGCCGAACCGTTTTAACGGTGATATGCTAATTAGTAATCACGCACCAGGACCGGACGTCTACTAAAGAGCTAATTCTCGGTCACGGGTCTGGTAAGTTTACCGATCCTCGACGGTTTGTTATCCTAATTGGAAGATTCTTTTCAGATAAAGGCCATTTTTTAAAATCCCGAACGATTTAATTGCACTGTTGCTGCGGGCGTCTTGCCGCATATTAATGTGTATTATCTGCTTGGCCCGGGCCGATCTGTCCTACAGAACGACGGTTGTGATCAAATTAAAAATATTACTAAGGACCACAACATATAAATTTTCTTTAATATTTAAGTTATCTTTCGGATTATATTTCATTAATAAATATACTTGCCAAATTTATAAGTAAATTAATTATTCATAAAATTCCTGCTCAACTTAGCATATAGGAATATTTATGTATAAGTACTATCATGCATTAATTTCAGAACACTTATAAAAAAATAAATTTTTGTAAAAACTCATATCAATCAATTTCTCATGTATAATAAATATTTATTGTTCAATCATAATTAAATAATTCAATTTGTACTAAAAAGATTACTTAATTAATACAAATAAAGTATTGATTCAATGTGGACTGTTATTTAATTTGTACTTTTATAAGTGATCCACAAATTAATAGATGCTTTTCTGTAGTTTTAATTAATTATTAATTTATTAATATCCTTTTATACTTGGATTTCCGTTTCCTCGATTAGTAGCACGTGACATCACCCACGCCGCAAGTAATGTGTGCATCATTGTTGCAACGCGGACAATTAATCAAATATACATTGGCGATTCAAGTTCATCGAATGAGTCAGCTAGATTTTATTCCTAAGGGGAAAATATCACGCTCATGATTCGACCCGCCGAGTCGAGTCATTCGCGAGCCAAGAGCTTTTCACGTGTCGGTTCACGATCGACGCAGCGCGTGCACGGAGATTGCAATCTTCAAGGGAAAGGATGGGCAGCCTTGAGATTCCAACATAACATACAAGTTCGTATGCAAATAATGCCAAACTATCAAGACTTCGTCGGACACAGGTGCAGCCAACCTTAATTCACTACATTTGTCAAAGATTCTTTTAACAAAAATCAAAATAATTTTACGACTTTATTTGGACATTATTTATCAGCCTCTCTTAATATGCAATAAAATATAATAAAGTTAAGAACTGTCTTAACAATAATGGATATTGCAATTTTCATTATCAATAAAATTAATAAAATATCAAGCGTGCAAAATTCTAATTAATGAATATTAAAATGCGTATAGTAATAAAAGTAGTAACGCGATTATTACATAAAGATGAAGTGAAGAATATTAAAATGCGTATAGTAATAAAAGTAGTAACGCGATTATTACATAAGAAAGAACGCGGAAAGGCAACCTTCGAGACGAAGACCCCGAGCTATCAGAGAAAAATTTCAGATCCTGACGATATCGGGAAGCCCCAAGATACTTCCAGCCGGATGCTATTCCGTATTCCAGCGTTCCCTGCCCACTTCGTTTCCCCGTCGTCGCGGATAGACGCAGCATTCTGAACCTGAGTTTACCCATTTTGCATCCGGAGATTTTATCGTGATTCACTCTGGCGCACGATTTATACGGCGATGCGTCGATACGCGGCGCATCAAGTGCAGGAGGTTCGCGTGATTGGCTGCGGGAAGCGACGTCTTTTATCCGCGACTCCGCCAGAACTTCTTCGAAAATTTATATGGATCTACCATCGATCTCTCGTAAACGCGCAAAGGTGAGAACAGTCTTCGCCGAAGCGCCCGTTGGGGTGAAATAAACCGGCTTCGTGCCGTTTACGTATATTTTTCCAAGAGTCAGTACGCAGATTACTTCTAGCACGATTCCGGGAACGATTTATCGTTTTTATTTCTATAAAATTTGCCATGACTGCGAAATTCATGGAGCTGCTTTTAATCTATCGATCAACCTGTTAAACGAATATAAAGTAGAAAAGATAATCGTAAATTTACCTGAATACTAATTAAGATAATATTATATCAAGAGAAATGTCAAATTAAGAAGAAACGATTAGTAAATTACTTATATTAAGGTATACAAGATACATGAGAGACATCATAGATTGGCGGAAATATGCAAAAAAGAGAAATTCATGTTGTGTGGCCGAGCAAGTTTATTATAGCGTTAACATTTGTCTGTTACGAGAAATTTTGTGACTGCCTCGAATATCGGCACAACCCTGATTTCAGCACATGTTCTCGCGCACGAGTTGCCACGAACACTGGTACACGCGCGTGTCCGCCAGTAATTTAATACGAATAAACTTCTCGTACCCACGACGCAACAGTTTGTCATCGTGAGTACGCAATTTCGTATGCAAAGCACAACCTATTTGTGAATTTATTGCATCTCCAACATCAAAACGTCCGAGAAGAATTTTTTTAAAACGGTTGTGGTATAAAAAAATTAATCCACACATACATACGACAGATTTTGGAATACGTTGAAAAAATTCTGTTGCTCTTCGCACAAAACTTATTACCTCACATATTTTATTAATATTAAGAATATTTAAGTATTTTTTATTAAATGTTTTCGAAACAGTTATGAATTTCATGTATAATTAAAAAAACGCACTTAGGAATCCTGACGATGAAATTTTTTGTTCATTTTTAAATTTTTTTGCTAGATGGAAAATTAAATGCCATATCAATTTTATAAAAATTTTAGAGAGTTAACTTTCCAGATTTTGTCATGTTATAGAATTTTAATATATTAATAACAGTACTTTTCACAGAGTATCTAACATATCACACAAATTGATAAATATATAATAAAAATAATTATTGTTAAAAAAAAGATTAATATCTGAAATGTCTCTTTTAATCCTAAATTATATTCTAGTATAATTTTACTCGAATACCAAAATTATAACATTTCTCAGAAAGATAAATCTGGCCTGTGCGCGTTTACATTTTGAAACTTCAATCAATTTGACAAACGTTCGTCGCAGCCACGAATTTATTCCGCATTCGGACGTATCGTCTCACGAGCTCTCGTACGTGTTACGTTTAAGATCAGGAGATAGTTATGCAGATAGAAACGCTGCCGCGTGCGCCTGGTCGAGACGCTTGCACTTACGCTTGAGGTCGCTACATTCCGTTCTGATTATTATCCGCAACCTCAGGCAAGTCGTGCCATCGGCGTACCAAACGCGCTCCCTCGCACATGTGCGAAACGTGTTTGCATTAAACTGCCGTTTTAAACGCGTTATGATCGCTGCCCCGCGAACGAAACACCGGACGGACCGCGAACTGATATTTCTTAAAGTTGCCACAGATGCGAGCGATATTTCACGACAATTCCAGAGCAGATTTTATTGTATCTGTTGAGTATTTGATCTGCGATGAAATAGATGTCTAAATTTTACTGAAGAAAACTTTATAAAAGTTGCTTTAACTCAGAAAGCCGTTTATTTCACGATTTTTTTAAAATAATTTTAAAATAACATAACAGTGTATAGACTAATTATATGTTAATTCTAAGAAAATATTCTCATTAAAGATTCATGAAAACAGTGACTTTTATTGCGTCTATGGAAAATTTGCCAATGAATATTTAGATCTCGATATCTATGAATTTGTGCGTGTTATACTTAATGATTGCACGAAAGTGAGGAAATGTTTGCGGTTAACACTCGACGGTTAGATGATCTTACAAATATTTTTCGCTGTCAGTAGGTTGTAGAAAGTGATCTCACAATCTAGTGGTCCTCGATCAAGACACAATTTTATGCTCTGGAAGTATGTGTGGGCGTCGATACACGAAATTTACATTTGATTTCTATACCGATCAACTCAAATACCAAGTATGACTAGTGTCTATTTTAGGTACACGTCATCGAATGATATCATCGAAAGAATGCGTCCGTTCGCTTCGGTGATCTAGATAAATGACCGAGGACAGAGAAAAAATAAGTTCATATCTTGTTTACTTTGTTAGACCTGAGATGCTGAATGATTTTATATGACACTCATATCTCATGTCACAATAGTAAAAATGAAGATCTGTAGGTTAACAGAAATATACATATATGTATATGCAATCAAGGTCCAAGAAGTTAATAGGATATGAATAAAAATGACTGCAATAAATATAATTTAAAATATTCAGCTTGAACCTTACAACTCTTGGTGAAGATAAAAAAATAATTCTAACTTGATAGCAATGGCATAAAAAAAATCTGTTTCATTATGTAACGAAGATGGTCAACCGATTATTTTTATTGGAGTATGTCACATTTTATGATATTGTTGTTCGAGTAATTACAAATATACGCATGTGTTTCACAATTCTAGAGATTTCATCTTGCGTACAGAGAAACCGGATGTACGGAAGATTATACTGATTCAAGAATTTGCACTTGTATTGCTATAAACACGACCGATAAACGACTCGGCCGCTAAATTTGGCGCACATTTACGGACTTGAGACTCAAAACAAGTTTCCACGGGGTTTGGTTGCCGCCGGTATACTCCGACGATTAAATCAATCGTTTCTCTTATAAATACTCGAAAGAGGAAGTCAGATCCTGTTTAACCTAAACCTTGAAAAGTTTCAAGCCTGACCCACTAATTATAAATAATAAAGTATTACTACGTCTACTTTGCACTCTTCAATTTACCAAATTCTTTTATTTTCTATAAATCTTTAACCTGAATCACAATCAATAAAATAATTAAATAAATTTAATGAGATTTTGAAGAATTTATTATTTGTTGCAACGATAAATTGCTAATTTCGATTCGGCCGTTTGAAACAGTCGCCATATGATTGCGCGCGACCCAGTATTATTACTCAAGTGCTTCTTCCGAATTTAACCTTCAATAGGATCATGGTCTATATTCTTAATGTCCGAGCGCATTAAGACGGTTCAGGCTACTCCAAAAAGCAGACACGCATCCGTAGGGGTCAAGGATCGCAGACGCAATCGGATGAGAGTGACGTGCGGCTTCTTCTATCCCTCTAGTTAATAAACGCCCGCCAGTTCACACGATCAGAGAAAGCAGCAAAAAAGTATGCGCGCGGAAAGGGAGTGCAAAAAAATTTATGGGCGGAGAAGACCGTTTGTGTCATCTGCTTTTCGGCTTGGGAGAATATCGAGCATCGTGCTCCCTCGCTCGAAACGTTACATTCAACATTGCATTGCAAAATATGTGTATTAATTGCGTCATTAACTCTCTTTACGAGATTATACAAGAGTAAAAATATCGCAATATATAATAAAGACAAAATATCTAACTATATTACGTCTGCAGAATTGTTAATTACGCAAGATGTGAGAAGTATTTAAATAAATATATATAATCACAACAGACTTGACTAAAGTAATATAATAGAAATTAATCAAAATGAGGAAACTACGATTCAACACTAATCACGAATATGGATTCATCAGTGACATGTTTTAGATGTTGTTACTATCAATCATTGTACAGGGAAACGATACGCAAATGGATCTATGGGACCCTTGAAGCTCAGATCACTCGTTAGCCAATAAGTGGTCAATCATTCATCTGGAAACGATATTGAGTCCCGATTAGATCGCGGCTATAAGTTTCTCGTAAAGACCACGTTAAGGTATACCATGCCGACCAGTAGCAACACTCGCAGGCACTATCTGAGAAATAGTAGGAGGCTGAGAGGCGACTTCCGCACCAACTAGTTTTAACGATGAGCCATCGGCCGCCACCTTTCCTTATCCCTCCCGTAGTACGACGGCAACTCTTCTTATTTGTTTGCGCTGCATCGACATGCACCGATGCACTCACGATGCACCGGTGCGCGCCAAAGGACGACGCGGAACCGTCGCGCGCACGCACGCACGCATGCTCGCACGCCCGATCAAAATCAGCGAACGCGTCGCAAGAGAACGACGAAAACACAGTCTGCGGCTGCGGCCGATAATCGAATTCACGAGACAAACGGAAATGCAAAACGCGCTTCATGAATTTTTCAGCTCGCGACACCACGCACGACTCAGCACGATTAAAATCTACTCGATCTGTTAAATTAATCAATTTAATCTATGAATGATCAGAATTTATTTTTAGACCGGTAGCACATTGAGAAAGTTATGTTGACAGAGAAACTTTGTTAACGGTCAATGATTTTATGGTTAATATTATTTGCATATTTAGTATGCAAATATGTGTTGTTATACAGCAACATAAAAATGTTACTGTACGTTATTTATGTAGAGTTAATATATCATTAGAATACCGACGATAGAAATTCCACTCTAAGCTCTAAACAGATTTTCCAAGTGTATCCACTAACAGCTAATGAATATTTAAACCAGTCACATGGGAATGTAATGGTGACACCTGTAACCAAACGCACCTTACGCGAATTCGCAAACAAGAACCGGTTCGTACTCCCGGGTGCCATTGGAGTCGTTTAGTTAGGTAAAGTCTCTAAAACAGATGTATAAACATCGGACCAGGAAGGGAATACGGAAAAACAAGCAACGCGGGGCAAAGAACCGACTCGGGACTTGTTTCGGGATTTCACGATCGTCGACATCGTCGCTAATTTGTCGCGACATGCTTCGCCGTTGGCGATCGACAAGACGATCGATAAGGCCGATGATCGATTTTATTGTGCTGCTAAATGAGTAGTGTTATGGCACGCTAAATGATACATCGAGAAGGATGTACCGAGTTGCGAAGCCGCAAGACGGCTTTCCACGTGTATACATTAAACAAGGCACGCGTGATTTAGATCGCATCAAGCAACTTTAATTAAGAAAGACGAGAAATTTATCCGGCCGTCGAGCACGGTCCATCGTGCGAGAGAAATTATTCGCTCTTACGATGATCTGTTCGATAATGAAAAATATTATGGGCGCGAGCTCACGGCGCGATTCCTTTCACCGCTCGAATCTTCCGTTTCGGGCCTAAGAAGTCGAGGAATCGAGTCACTTCCACGGAATCAGAATCGATTATCGTAAAGAGAAAGTGGGCGTCGATTCACTCTCGACCTTTTTAAATCAGCGCCGATCTTCGTCTTCTTCATTCAAAGATCCGGTCGTATAAACGCGATTACGTGAAACGTTGGAACCTTTCACGATTCGTATAAACATGCTTTTAATAGCGAAATTGCAAAACAGCGTGTCTAATCGCGCGGGGATAAAGATAGAACGAGTGGTACTTTTGAATGCGAGTGATATGTATACGATGATTAATCATACCCGCAGGCACGACGCGAGATTTCAAATACGATTATCTTCTTAACGTTTACATCAGATTTTATACAATGTGATATGTCAGAAGATTTAATTATAAAACAAAGATATCAAACTAAAAGATCTCATAAACGCCAAAAAAAATATAGGAAAATCCTCGTACTATCTATTATAATTATCTATTGAAATGTGTTCCCTCTAATAGAATTTCCGACTAATATCTCTATTAATGTCATAGGTAGTTCAATATAATCACGTTTTAACAGTAATTTAATTTATTAATTAAAGAATCTGATATGTTGTAAAAATATCAGATTTTATATTTCGCTTTATATGCAGTTTCTTTCATAATATTGCTCAATAATTGTAAAATTCTTCGCTTTTTTAAGACTGATTTTATAATATTTCGCAACTAAACGCTAGAAATGTAAAAGTTAAAAATTCACTTACCTTAACCTTGGCGAGATACAGCTCCAGTTCCCTGTACGGATCCATCTCCGCTGTTTTCTCACTTGTCACCTTGTCATTTTCATCACTTTGCACAAGCTTCAACCGATTCGGCATCTTCGCAACAGTCGAGCCATTTTTCAGACGACCACCACCTTTCTGCATAGTCTCCATACTCTCACGGTCACCTCGACGATCTTACACGCATTTTCTCGTGCATCTGCAACATCATACAAACAATATAAGTTAGTAACAATAAAGAATAAAATGTAAATAAATTTATTTATCGCGTGAATAACAATTTTGACAATTTATCGATTCATTCAACAGACTCAGATTTCGTTTGGCAAAAAAAGCATATTATGAATTGAAAAAATGTTAATTATGCTTTAATAACGAACGAATAAATCAAAAGAGAAATCACAACGTTTGTTGTGCTCAAATGAGAACGAGAAAAGAGGTAGAGAAGGAGAAAAGGTCAAAAAGGATCTATGGGCGTATTCTGGCAAAGGTATTATATATAATTAGCCTTGCCGTGACTCACTGTGACCACTGCGACGCGCGGTCTATGTAACCTGGGCTTGTCAAATACTTGAAAAGGGTAAAATGACCACCTGCGCTGTTATGATTGCATTTGGCTAAATTTAACAGTCGTACTAGCGTTAGTCACCGGAGCTAATTATATTCCACGCAGATTAGCCGTGCCGTCCGCACATGTGGCCAATCTGAAATCACTTTGTATCCAATTCCCTACTACTCGAAATTGTGTCGTGTTGCCATCGTTCGCAACAAACTGTGCACGCAATCGTTCTCTGTAGACCAGAAACATTTTCTTTTAAACAGAAAATTTTTAGAAATCTGACAAATTTTATTGCATTTATAATTTTTACTTCATATATATTATTTTTTTGTACGCGATTTTTAGTATCAGTCGTTGACTCGTTGTATAAAAGAAATTTTTGATAAGTCGCCATAAAAGCAATCTGTCTAAATGTTCACGTTATAGGCCATAATTTGTACAATTAATAATCAATATTATCTGTCATCTGCAATTATTTTACAAGTTAAACGTTTTGTTAATTTTCTATAAATGTTGACATATTAGTGACAAGTGCTATAAAAATTCTAGATAAAAATTTTCTCTTCTAAAAATTTTTACGGACAAGCTGTCGATGCAAGGCGACATAAAGGGCGTGTAAAGTACTATAAAATGCAATAATGAAATTTCTCTAATTTTATTCAGTTATGGCAGAGACATGGCAGCGATGGATTGATATTTCTGCACATGTAGTTACGTTAATAGCAACGAGACAAGTGAAACTAAAATATGAGCATGGTTTTACGGTCTGGCGAGCTGACTAATAATAATTAACTTTACATTTTGTACTCGCTTTCGACTACCGTATGCAACTTTATCGTAGCAAGTATCTAGCCCACCTACGAAAAAATATAGAATCACAGGTAGCACGATCTTATCTATGAACTTAATACAGCTCTATCAAGTTTTATAATTATCGCAAAATGACTCTCGTAATCTGTTACGTTAAATTTGTGCCATTATTGAAAAGACTTCGATAATCTATTACATAATCTATTATATCGTAGCCAAGGCCCTGCAATTTATTATCTTGGGAAACTTTTATTAATAAATCATATAATACAAAATAATTTTATCTTCAATTAGAGAAGATTTTCGGATTGGATTTTAACAGCCTGATAATATTTCTGCATAAATTTTGTATACTTTTTTGTTAATTTCTTTTTGCAAGGTGGATAAAAAATAATTATTTACGGACAAATAGTGGACAATCAAATGCCATATCAATTTTATAAAAATTCGCATTTTGGAATGCCAACTTTATTGACCTGAAGGGTGCTCCTTAACAAAAGTTATGTATTAAATGCATCATATCGACATAATTAATTTACCCGATACGTTTGTAACCCGTGTATCTCAATAGATCTACATGCACGCGATCGCGAGATTACGAATCGATTACATCGCGACCTGCTTGAAGAATACAATACGATCGCCGTTACAATCATTGAACTCGCCAACAATGAAGTCATGCATGAGAATACGAATTGCCTGCCCGCACACGTAATATTAGAAAATCACCGGATGTCTAATCGTAGCTGGCTGCCGGCAGTCAATACGTCAGGTGATTTCACAGGTGAACGACGGTGCTCGTCGCACCTTATATAAATACAACTCACACCGGATAACAACCATGTTTAGTTTACACGTGAAAATGTAACTCAATAAGACCGAAATTTTAATATAACTGTAAAGAAAACCAAAACGTTAATGGATCATTCTGAGCAATATATCTGCTTCAATGATAAAAATATATTTTTAAGAAATCAAGTTTTAAAAAATATATTACTTTACTTTCCTTTTGATTTATTTTTACTTTGCAGTTAAAAAATCAAAGTTACGTAAATCTAAATCTCTCAAACTTAAATAAAATAAAGTTTTATTAAAATAATGTAGATAAAACACAATAAATTGTCGAATTTTTGCTAAGCGAATTAAAAAATTTTCTTCCGCTTTGATTGATAAAATGAAGATTTATTTTTTCGATCCTCAATTACTGCACTTATTATCCGGAAATTGTAATTGAAATTTTGATTTATTTGCCTTAAACCCTGTGTAGGACGTGGGAATTTGTGGCTCGCAATAGGTAGGTGAGGGCTGTCAGAGTGCCTCGTAAATAACTACGATACCGATGCCTCCCGGTACTGATACCTCACCCTAATCGAATACCATTCTGCGAGAGGCGGACACGGGCCGTTGGTTAAACTGAATTAAACGGCCCGCTAGCCGCGAAAGAGAAAGAGAGAGAAAGAGTGACGCGCGCCGTTCTTATCAGTTGGAAATTATTGCCGGTAATTTACCCCGCAATCCTTTTGCTCCTGGGCGCGTTCACACCTGGGTGGCTCGCAGGAATACAGACGGAACAGATCGGAGATCGACTTCGCGGCATGTATTAACTACCAACGCCTTACTGCGTAAATATCGATACGTCGAGATTTTATCTGCACGATATGAATTTCATATTCTGATGGTTTTTCTTTGTAAATTATATTTGTTAAATTTCATAGCCTTTGATAAATCGCTTTATAGCTATATAGCAAAAAAGATGCTATTTGTCCCTAAATAATCGCTTTTATAGACAAATACAGATAAATTATTGACAATCAAAATCTATAATTTAAAAAAGCGTATTTAAGAATGCTCATGATGAAGTTTTTTATTTTTAATCTTTTTTGTAAGGTAGACAAAAAATTATTATTTACGGACAAATGTGGGCAAATTGTAGACAATAAATGTCACATCAATTTTAACAATAAAAATTCGCATACCAGCTTCACAGACCTCGATATATTGACTTGCCATTTAGACACCATCAATATTCAAATATTTCCGCAAGTGTGGGCGGCTGTAATTCAATTCGCGAGATTTTTACCCCTTCAGAGTCTTGCTCTTCCCAAGGTGCGATACGTTGGCGATAATTGTTTTTAGTGTCTTCTCACCAGGAAGGCAGACACGACGGCTTCGTGCTAATCGAAATCGTAAATCCGACTGATAAGAGCGCGGAGCGTTCCACGTACGACATATTTGTTACGCGGAACGGAGCTTTAAAGCTGTTTTCGTTTCTTTTTACGACACATTATTATCGCACTCTCGGACGCTGTTACGTTCCACGCGATCTTTGTTTCCGTCACGTTGCAACGAGGTGTGATCTCGTCTACGTAGGCGAGAATGATAGCCAATCATTTCACATGTGTAATAATGAGAATGGCAAAAAAATTGTTAAAATTATCCTCGCTGCAAAAACAGCTATTATGATTTCGAAACATTTTAATCTACCAATATATCTACCAATATACGATCAAGAAAAGAGAAGTTAAAAGTTTGTCTTAAAAATCACTTGGTTTTAAAAACTTTAGTCTTAAAAATCGCTTCTAGTTTAAATGAAACATAAAAAGATGCAAAATGTTACGCACTAAACATAATTGCCCCTATATGTATCGACGCACTGTATACAATTTATCTGTGCGGCCACGGATAGTTAGAGGACCACCGGGAAAGGCCGAGTTACGTAAGGTTAATTGCGGTCATTCAGACTGCATGGCAGTCTCGATACTCGTGCAGAATGCGTCAATGCGTGTTCTGTGCATGTGCATCGATGGCGACCATAATCATGGGACCTTGCTCTCCTCCGATACTTTATGTAACGCTTGCAACCGATTAGGATCACATCCGTAAACTTATATTATTTGCCGTTCCGAATTTAAAATGCGACTATTAAATTCATTTTATTTACTTATCCTGTATGTCAAGCTAATCTGTAATTAATCGCGACCGTTATCTTGCTTGTAATTTATGTTAAATTATTCTGTCCGGCCCCAATGCGTTCTAATAAGCTGCTGCAAACACTAATTCTATTAACTACTTTGACACACTAAGACTGACACGAAAAATAACGATCGAAAAATTTCTGCACGTTTCGAGGAAGATTGCCAGCGAAAGACAACTGCTGGAGAGATTGTTAAATGTAGGTTTCGACTAACGATGTGAATCACACAATGACCAGCCTATTAACCTTCGCAGCCATTCGGCTACGTGCAATTGCGGACACGAACTATTTCCCTCGTCTAGACGAGGATCATTGACATCGTTCTTCGAAAAGCAGCGGGAGGTGCTTCGTAACAAGAGGAAGAAAAACGAACGCATGAGAAGTTAATATTTTGCTTAGAAATCTTTCAAGTTCATTTCAAGAGTCCTCTCATCGCGGAAAAGCAGCAACAATTAAATTTCTACATCTCCTTTTTAAGAGAGGAGAATAGCGCGTACGAAGCGCTATTTATATAAACCACTACACGGAGAGAATTTTTCGTTATATTTTACCGTAAAATTCACTACAAATTTTAACATGTTTGGTGATAAGAGTGGGATAACTAGACAACTAAATAAAAATTAAAAATCTACTAAATATTACCGAAAATGATAGGAATTTGTGAAATTACAACAAAAATACAACAAAAATACAACAAAAGTTTTATAAACTACATAATAGAAATTACAAGGCAGATTGTAATATTAATCAAACAGATTTTATATTTTATTGTGATAGATATGAATAAATCAGAGAAAATTTATAAAAATCTTCGAAATATTGGTTATCCCATGATTACCACGATTTTTAGGCTAAATTTTAAGAGAAAATTCTCTCCGTGTAGTTATATAAAAAGGAAGTGTGCGTACTGAAATTTAATATATTTATATTAAATTATAAATATATTAAATATTATAAATAAAAAATGTAATATATCAAGCTATTGTATGTTTCATAAAAATTCTTAATGTCATAAAGAATTGTTTTGAACTCTACATTACGCTATCGAATTATTAAAAATACAATTAAAATAACAATGATATAATATTAAGCAACTCTATATATAATATGTGAAAACTAATATGAATGCAGAATCTGTTCACAAATATCATAATTACAGAATGGGATGTCCAAATGCAAAATACGCAGACTATTCTCCTTAGAATTCAAAGATTCTGCATTCTGAGAGACATATAAATACGTATTGGTGTTTTATCCAGCATATTCATGAATTGCAACCTAACGCTTAATGTTATGCTAATTCTTTGCGAGACGATACGCGCGAGTCGTCGCATAGCTAGAATTAGATTTTAATTTATTCCAGTTGATTTGAACATGAAAAAAATATTATTCAACACTGATAATGCTTTGAAATGTTTGGACTGTTAGCAAAACATTTTATGTTGTTTTCTCTTTTGATACATCTAATTTAAGAAATCTTGAATTAGATATACAGTTCTCAGCCAAACTAATTCTGTTTAAAATTAAAAGGTAACCGACAGTAAACATACAAATTAAAATCACAGTATAATAAAATATAAAAATAAAAGGTAAAAAAATAAAAAAATATAAAAATAATCAATGTACCAAATAAAATAATAATTGTAAGAATTAATTTAAAATGATGAGTTTCGCCAAAGAAACATATAAAGGACACAACAAAAAATTGAAATAACATGCTCAACATTGGCCACAGGGATACCGTTTTTTCTCATGTAACAAAATCTCTGCTTGAGATGCCTACCCCACCTCGAGAAAGTAACGGCATATCTTGAAGAAGCGGAGGCGTCAAGCTCGGTAGTGTCAGCAACACCTTTATGGGTTTAACACTCGTTAAACGTTTGTGTACATTTAGTTGAGTAATACAAGGTACAACCAGGCAGGTGCACATATCTTTCTACCTCGGGCAACCTGACACAGATTTTTCATCTCCTTAATAATAATGATTACTATACGTACATAGCAACGTAAGTATTATTTGCTGTACGTATTATTAACTTTTTTTTACTGCTTGACACATTATTGGGATAAATGTAATGGAGTATACGTAGAAATATTGTTTACAATAATATTGTTTACAATAAATACATTTAATCATATTCCAACAAATGAGTTCATTAAGTTCGGCATGTATGAATAACGTTATCATATTTGTTTCTCGTCCTATTTTTTAATGACAAATCAGAAGGCACAATCATACTCTTATCTGATTAATGAGATTTGTCCGCATCAATGCATTATCATCGACATGTAAAAAGTTGTGTATAATTATGCGTTCACATGCCGAAGTTCATTCGGACTTCAAAGTCCATTGGAACACAATCAGACCTCGAATGATTAAGCGGCGAGAAAAAGACGGACGAGATATCGAGACGAGAAAGAGCCTCTACATGGAAATGGAGGTATCGTGTATACCTAATTACTGTCGCTATCGCGATATTTGTCATTCAGCTGTTTATAAATGCAGCCGTGGCGGGCGGGAGAAACTGCATTTAATTCCAATTAGCTGACCCGACTCGAAACCAGTTCTGAAATCGCAAAGAATTTTGTCAAAAAGAACTTTGTTACTTCTTCTATCTTAGCCATTATTTTCTCAAGACGTGAGAAATATAGTCACGATAATAATTGATTCCAATTAAGGATTTTTAGTCAATCGAGAGATAGAAAATGAAGTCGTTTATATCAAATAAACTATACTGAAATCACAATAATTTGAATAATTGTACATTTTATATTTTTATCACTGATGTTTCTATTAAATAAAAATGACATCGATATAATTTAATGATCAATGTGCAAAATTATAAAGATAAAAATTAAACAATAAAATTTGAAAAATAATTTAAGCACGTTTAAAGATTTAAAAATTACAATTTGTAAAACGTAAAATTATTTTATAAACAAATACTAGAATAATGTCATAAGTTTGCAGCATAAAACATTTGATAGTTATTCTGTAAAGTCATTCAGTTAATAACCGCGTTCACCATACTTCTTTTCCCATACTGCTATTATCAGCTCCGCCACTGGCGCGGTTATCGGCACGTTTCCTAATATAAATAATTTATAGTCTCGATACGAAAGAAACTGCCGATACGTGTTGACCTCGAGACACGGAAAACGAAGTTTCGGATGAGTGTGATAACGTCGTCGACAGCAAAACGATTTTACAGTGCTACAACAACACGATAGCGAATTCGACGAACGAATGCGTGTTCGCTAACGTCGAAAGACTTCGGCTAACCGGAATATCAAACAGCTAGCCGATTAGAACGTCACGTCCTTTGCAATAACGGCATGCGCTCGTGACTCGAATCGCTGCCGGCGAAATTTCAATTCGCCGTGCTGATAATTCCGCAGAAAGGGCCCCGTCAGGCGGCGTTAATCGGAGCCTAGTGAACTATCTGGCCCCGCGCGATGCCCACTCCGCGCTTCGGGGTGTTCCGCGCGACCACGCACCGTAGCGAGCACTCTCGATTTGCTCCTGTCCGGTGCACCGTAATCATCGCGTCAAGTCGAGTAGCACGATAATGACGGCCGGTAATTACAAAGCGTTACGCTCGCGACGCGACCACTGCCCTATTATCGTCGGAATTAACGTGCCGGCGTGCACTTCGGCTTGCCGAGCCTCGAAGATGAACGGAGAAAACGGTTTTGTCACGGAAATCGCACCCGCATTTCTGCTCGTGACTTCCGTGAATATTTAACGTCAAGAGGAAATTATCATGGAAGTCCAATTATCCAATCTAACCCAAGTCATCAGCCAATCTGACTGAATAATTTAAGACGGTGGATAACGTGAAAGATTAAGATATCGAATATGATAAACTTGATTTAGCCTTTCCTTATTATTTATGAGGAAATGCGTGAAAATCGAATAAATTTGATTTTGAAGTCATATATAATAATATAGGTTTAAATTTTTTATTTTTAATAATTTAAATTGAATTGATAATTTAAATTGAAAATTATCAAAAGAGATATAGATTACTTTTGTCTATCAATTTTCTTATCTTCCCAACTCTCTATTTTTAAGTAAATTATCTTTAGATTGTCTAAAAGAATTGCGGATATAAAGCACTGCCAAAATATATACATAAGCAAACTCGAAAGTGGTTCGTACACTTCACTAAGAGATAGATAACCTTGCAAGGCCTCTTTACAACCTCTCTCCGTTTCTCTCCCTTCGAAGAACCCGCTACGAGGTATTCAATGGATGGAAACGTGAACTGAAAGGAGCTGGTCGCTCAGGATGCTGGCTACCCGCGGCGTTTAGCAACTGCTAAATGGCTCTAAACATTTGTCGCGGAATAGCTGGTTCCGGTTTCACATTCAGAAAAGAAAAGACGTCGATGAGTTCTAATCGAAAATCTCTAACTTTCGGTAAATAGCAATTGGTAACAAAAGTTTTTTTTTTACAGATATGCTAATATATTGTACAAATATAAGATAAATTTCTAGGAAAAAAATTTTTTTTATTCACACGCGTACGAGAAAGAAAAAGAGGAACATAATTAAATTAATCCTGATTTTTTTAAACAGTTTCTGTCTTATATTTATATTTACAGATTGTTTCAAATCATTTTTGTTCACCTAAAGTAGTTTAAAAATTTATACGCAAATCATTGACAAACAAATTAGCGATTCAATTAAGAATTCAAAAATATTTTTACCTAGAACGTAAAAGATGAAAAAAGATAAATGTTATAATGAAAAATAAGAAACGCAATCTTCGAAAGAATTTAAGAAATGTTAATGAGAATTGTAAGAATACCGGAAGTTGTCGCTTCCAACAATTTATTCTCAAATCATCCGCAGCATCTGTTGCGGTAAATTAAGTTCTTGCGGGCTAGTGCGCCCATGGGAATGTGCGCAATAAAATGTTTATTGAATCATTAGATATAATTAACTAGGAAATTTATAACAAGCATAACTCTCGCTTTAAAGGTTCTTCTCGATTGACTTCCGAGTTAACTTGGAGATTGGAATTCAGATCGTTAAGAATCCCTTCTTTAGTGCATTCTTCGTCACGCTCAAGGATCAAATGTATCATCCGCGTATGTGTGGTCCCTTTGTTACTTTTGCGACTTCATAACGTTCTTACAGTTCGCACACATATGACTCATATAGTCTCATGCGGTATCCATCCCGGATTGATAAACGGGGACGACACATTCGTCTATCTAACTGTTTCTTTCGGATCGCGAATCATCAAATGTGCAAAAATAAACTCCTATTTATTCCCTTCTGGCGCGAGCCTTAATAAAGAAAAGAAAAATATTTCATTCAGCAATAAAATTGTATATTAATTCCATTTTACTTCTAGGCTAATTATATCTATTTAACAAAACTGAAAGGACTGATATTCTAGAATCTTTCCTTTTATTTCTACATTGCAACATCGTGGCGCTGATTTTGTTCCTCTAAGAGAAACTGAGAAGTAATAAGGAATAAAGGTTAAAGATTATTAAATCTGATATGCATCTTCTTCCTGAATTACAGCAATCCATTTTCATATGTTCTCGTGCCATTTACCAACTTGACTTTGTTGGTAGGCGTATGCTGCACGAACGTAATAGGGAAACGATGAGATAGAAAGCATGAAAACGGGCATAGCGCGACGTTTTGATTTATCGCGTTTGCAAAATTTACACAGAGTCGTGCGGGAATATCGACAACGTAATGTGATCATGAAGATTGCGTGACGAAAGTTATTATCACACGATTTACAGTTTATCGCGTGTTTCATACGATTCACCTCGTGACTCGGATACGCGAAAACTTAATACAAGCTCGAAAATAGTCTTTATTAAGTAACAGACAGCACTTCTCCAGAGTAAATAATATGTCGGCATTTATCACTTTATAACATACATATACGTATGTATAAATATACGTGTATGTATATATGTATGTGTATAATCGAATATGAGCAATTTTCATGTCTGTATGTAATTTATTTCACTTAATTTCATTTCGCTCGCAATTTAAATTTAAATTTAATGTATTGAGATTTAGATCACGTGAGTTATGTCTCGTACGTACGTTTCAGAGTTCAGTTAAATTTCTCCACACCCTATAAGATAGTCAGAAAACATTTAGGTCATAGCTTGAGCTATTGCAGTAATACAAATAAACAGTCCGTCGCTGCAACGTCTACAAGAGAATAAGAAAACGACGTGTCTCGAATCGGATCCGACACGATGTTTGTTTAAGCGATGTAAAGAAGAGCTGCCTGGAATTCCAGTATACAGAATTAGAATCACGCCGATTCAATTATTCGACACTCTAATGGATAATTTAAAATAAAGACTAAACAGGTAAATAAAAAAAGAATTACTTGTAGTTTTCTAGTAGTAAAAATTTCTGTCCATTTTGTCTTTTTTATCTTTCACCAGTTATTCCAGATTCCTTCATCAGAAAATATCACGTTAATCACCGTGCACGATCTGTTTTTTTACGTAATACGGACAAGGATAAAACTTTTCCCAAAGTCGCGCTTTTCCCATCATAAAGTTAATACGATCGCTCGGTGGTCGTGCTTCTTCAGCAATGATTGCATCGTGGCATTCGAACGGCGGCGAATAACTCGCGCGGTGGTCGTGCTTCCACCACGATAGCTCGTTGCATTTTGAACGGCGAGTATCTTGTACTTCTACTTCACTGACGGCCGTCGGTTATCCGAGGAGATCGTCCGACTCGCTTCTACGGGCTTCGGATCGCGTCAGGGAAGAGGCTGCTTTACATTGTGAGAGCCCTTATCTACCGTCTCAATCCCGCGCGAAAGGATCTCGAAAGTGCAACGCCGATATACTTGTACAGGTCGTAGAACTTAGAATTATGATATCTTGTCGCGACGCGCGCGGCAAACGTTCGCGTTGAATCCCGCGATATAAACGCCATAACTGTGAATTACGTTAAAATCGTGATGTACGTAAAATTAAATCAAATGTAGTTTCCAGTCGGTTCACCGTGTTTCGCCATTTTTATAATGAACTGAACTGATTAAATTTATTTAAGATAAAGTGCAATATCTGCATCAGCTTCTGTTACGAGATACGAGTTTTATCCAATTAATTTTCCAATTCAATATTGCATGTTTTTTAAATTGAAAAATTTTTCCGAATTTAAAGATAAACGTTGAATATGTGCGTGTCTTTTAATCGCATTAAATTAAAGTTATAAAAATTGAAAATTTTATAATCTATTTACAAGCATAATGCAATAAATGAATCAAAAATAAAAGTAAAATAAATTAAAAATTAATATATCGATAAACATTCTTTTAATGTTTCTTCTCGTAATTCGTGATAAAGTCGTTTAGTCTTTGAAGGGTGAAACATTATTATAGAAATCGCATACAGCAGGTACAGCAGATACCAAAAGCACGATTCAATGATGAGGATGACGATAAAGAATAGAATAAGAAAAAAAAATAATGAAGCGTGATCAGCATGATCCATTTTGCTCTGGAATAGTCGCGAGTTCGCGAGCTATAAGATACTCTATCCTCTCGCCATCCCCAAGTCGCAGAACTGGTTTTACACGCGGTCAATTCCGATACATAAAGGACGAACAGGGATGAGAGGAGGCCGCGAATAGCTAAAAAGAGAGATGTATCGATGATCCTTACAGGGGATTCTCCCCTCTTGCGGTCCTTGCGATTCATCGCTCATCGTCTGATTAAAACGATGGACCTTTCTTGTGACATCCAATTCAGTGTCATAGATAAACGGGCAACTTTTTACGCCTAAACGAAAAGTCAATTTAGCAAATCCTTGTACCACGTATCTTCTTGCGTTTTTTTTGTTCCTTTTATTTTCTTTTTGCTATATTATATAAATTTATAAAATATGAAGTTTTTCAAATTATCATATAACAATAAATTATTGTTTAATGTTTAATTGTTATGATTATTGTACAAAAGTAGTATTTCAAATAAATTGAAGTGAATATATGTAAATCTCTTTTGGCCGCAAATTTTTGAATTTCTCTTACAAAGGTTTAATATTGAGAAAGTTAAAGTCAGTTTATGTATTGAAAGTTAGAATGTAGTATGTTTCGAAGAAGTTGCGGCTGAAATAAATGCCAGCAGACCTACTTTATCCAGGCGACGATGAAGAGTCGCGTCGAGAAGTCATTGATAGTCCCAGTATCAACGCCTCTGGAGAGCTTCTCGTCTCGCATAAGGATTAAGTTCTCCGAGGTTGTTTGCAAAGACCTAACGCATGAATCATATCATGTCCCTTCCTACTTGCCTACTCCGATATTTACATGCGATTAGTCATACATATTTGCTGAAGTTTGAAGAAAATGCAGTCGCATTCGTAGCATATTGTAAAATTCTTTACATTGTAAAATTTATCTTGATTTTAATTTTAAACTATTCGTTTTTACTATTGTTATTATATGTGACAATACATTAGAATTTCTGAAACTAAAAAATATTATGGTTTTAATATTAATATGATGGTTTTGTACCTACATGCTTTGCTTCTTGGGTCTGATTAATAATTTTTTACTACGAAATTTATGAGGTAATATCTTATTAAAATAGATAAATTTTGTCTTTAAATAAATATGAAACACACCACAACTAATTCACTGGTATGACCGTTTACAATAATAATATCAATGATCATAATCGTATTATCATGAAATCGTAGTTTAGAGTAATATATTATTCTTGTAACATTTACGCAATATTTTTGGCATTTCCCACTGCTAATGCTTATTATTATTGCAACATATCTTACTCCTGAACATTCGATATGCATATCTTGCATATTTTATCATTTTATAGTTAATATTTATCATATCCCACAAGCTGTAGAATTTGTAAGTGTTTTTATGGCACGGAATTTATTTTCTTTTTTTTTCGCAAATATAACGCAATATATAATATAAATAAATTGTAAATTTCTCATTACACTGATGGGTTTATAGACAAAAGAGAATGTGCTAGTATGTATTAGCATCTCCACCGTAATTTATTTAAAGAGTATTCGCTATTAATCGATTCGTAGAAAGCTGATTTCGCCTAACGGAATGACATTTAGCATGCACTTTAAAATTAATGACCATGACCACCTTGCATCGCAAGGAATGCTCGTAAAACTATTATTTTATATTTATTCGAACGTATACATATGTATATATGTAAGATTAATTTGGATGATTGTGACAATTTTTTCAACAATAAACTTAATACAGTGTTACAAAAAATTATTGTAAATGATAACTCTTGACTTAATTATTTACAATTATTAAAAGAAATCGAATTTTAAATTTATTAAATTTCATCATTGATGTTACATTCACTTGTGTCTGGTGGATAGATGAGAATGATAAAAACAAAATAAATATATTTTGTAAATTTTGATCAAATTTGATTGTTATAGACTGCATTGAACAGTTGCAGCAATTAGATTGTGATATGTCAAATTACATTCAATCTTTACGATATTTCATATCTAACTCAATATTGACTTAGCTAGATACTATTTCGAATGCATCGAATAGAATCAATTCTCATATCTCGGGATTGTTTCTCGATCCTATGCTCGCAATAAGTCCCCGCGACATCAAGGTTTGGTTTTATCGCGCTCTATGGACAACTCTATCGGCGGAAGACCACCCACGTTTTCCACACACTCGGTTTCCGGCGTAAGAGAGGGATATTTTCGTGACCGGCACGCACTGCTGCGCTCGTCGCGTGTCGATTTTCCGCTCTTCCACCCTCGCTCTATTTCACGCACGAATGATGTGGAACGCTTTTATCGATGTACATACCGAACAGTGACAATAGCCTTTTACTATTTAATTGACTGTAATTGCTTTCGATTTCCTCGGTCGTCAATTGTGCTCCGCGCAACACGTAACGAGGATAGTTCACCATATCCGTGTATATGCTTGTGTGTACGCGATCAACCAGAGTGATCGACCAGATCAACGGCCTATTTGCATATTTGAATCACGATCCGATCAGTAAACGCTTCTCCATTATGTCCCTATTGATCTCATTTACTTTACTGATAGTTACTATGACAACTCGATAGTTTTTCAATGTTTCCTCGTATCGATACTAATTTTCTTATCTATTTTTGGACAGCTTTTTCGATTTAAAAAAATTTTTACAAAATTAAATAATCAAGAAATTTCCAAATAACCGAGCTAATGCAATAAATTCCGATAATAATTAATTAGATATTTTACTTTTATTAAATAAAACTATATATATTCTTTTTTTTCTAATAAAATAAAATATAAGTAATAAGAATATTCTAATAATCATGAATATTTTAACATTTATCTGAGAGCATTTAGAAAAAAAGTCATTTGTTCTTTGCTTTCCTTGATTTGTGAGGCATCAATTTCATGTACGATCTTAATACAATACATAGATAATGTAATTTGGGGACGTTTTAAAATTAAAATTTTCTATTATTTCTAGATTAAGGTGAATTTCTTTAAGCACTGCAAAGGATTGTAAGATTATTACACCTCGTATTCTGTCGACGGTAATCCCGGTTAACGGAGGTCGTCTTTAGGGCCGTCGCTCGTCGGAGGGACAGCCGATAGGCCGTGGGCTCGATTTCAAAGAAGCGCGCTACAGCATAACCATAATTCCTCGAGAAATATGACCCAATGACACAATAAGTACCGGTCATTACCGCGCGCGTAACCGGCCCCGGCAGGCGGTAAGAAAATTAAATTCCCACGCGCAATCGCCTTCGCGCCGTTAACGTTTTCCGTCCGCATTAGAAGGTCGCTTGTGTGAATTTGCAGCTACGTTTTAGCCACGCTACTTTTCTGCGCAGATACTCGGCGATAAAACGAGAGAGATTCCGTCAACACTGTTATTTCAATTTTTTAAATAGACACTTGAAGACGCGGAACGAAGCCGCATTTTAGAGAACTTTGCGACGCGCAGACTCCCGCTTTCCTATTTTCCTCACAACGATACAAACGTATTACCGCTGCTCGTTGCGGCACTCATGTCCGAGGAATAAAGCTCGGATCGCGCATAAATATTTCACACATCACCCATCGAAATATACAGACGTTTAAAGGCGCGCGAGGAAAAGAGCGCTCCCGGCACTCGGGGTTGGCGCGCGGAAAGTTTCGTGCGATTTTACGTTGCGTCATAAATGCGGGGTGTAAATCATGCAGGGGACACGAGCGACTCTTCGTGCAGGCGCGTAAAAGTTGAAGGATCAAGAAGGAAGCGAAGAGAAGTCGGAAGATCATCGACAACGTAATTAATCCTGTATATTGAAAGTGCCTGGCGATTATGTCTTTTTTAAAATATATTTTTAAAATAGAATATTATATAAAATTAAAGATTTCCTACAAAAGTTATGAAAATTTATAATTTATATAGCCTATTAAAATGCGTTATAGAAAAGTTATAAGACGCGACCTAAGATCATTATGTTGTATTATTATACATCCCTGAATTTTAATATTTCTGTTAAGCTTTCTTCTCAATAAATTTTATTAACAATTAAATATAATTATTAATACAGTTGCAAAAATTAGAAATTTAATAATTATATGTAATTGATTCTCCCCTATACAATTAATTATGATATTCTATATTACAATTTTCCCGGAATAAAATTGAATAACCTTGGTAAACCGGATCATGATTATGTACGTCCGTTTTCTGTCATTAACAGCTTATGGTTCGTAAAAGGCAGTAGCCTGAACAAAGAACGTACTTCCGCTGAATGATTGGAGCATAAAGTATGAAGCTTTTCGGAAGAGCAGCCACACGTGCTGACCACGTGTTTCGTTGGGAGCCTCGTGGTAAAATAGCCCATGCTCGTTCATCATCACGAACAAAGGAAGACGCGTCGTCACTCCTTCATAATAAATTTCGAGAAACGATCACTACGTGCCGATAATTAACGATTAGATTTAAACGTCGGCCATTCTTGGTGGGCGATCGACGATCGATACATTTCTTATATTAGCTACTGAAAACTGGGGAAATTCGAGGCTACGTGTCTCTTTAACGATAACCCAACAAATATTGATTAGTTCCCAAAAATCATAGATGAAATCTTATCGCGACTGATAAGTTACACACGCGTGCACGCACACGCATATTAGAAGTAAAAATATCAGTGTGATTTGTCATTCTCGGAAGGAGTAGCTATGATATTTAATCGGATATGATAAACGTCATTCACGACGCAGCATAGTATCTCATCTCTTTGCACACTGACTGATACTGAATCGAGTAAGGCTATTTACAGTCTTTTATTTACAATCTTATGGTCAATCAATATAATCCTTGAATCGTAATGAAAAAACTGTTTCTATTAATAGTTTTTCTCAAGCTCATAAATGATTATTAAATTGTTGTTTTCACAAAATAATAAAATAGAAATGAAATAAATATAAACATTTGAAATATAGTTTATTTTTAATAATAATTGTAAACTTGTTGCTAGTGTCCCATTGTATAAAATAAGAATTTAAATTGCCTCGTTCTCTCTCTCTCTCTTTTCTCTGCTGCGATCCGCCTGGCAGAAAATAACACGCTCTCCCGCTTTGAATTAAGAAATCGAGCGTTGCCATTGTCGACGTAATACGGGGAGCTTTAAGTTTCGCAATCGCATTACGACTATTTACGACCGACGCGATGACTGCTCGCTTTATGCAAATTGCCAGGTTGCAATTCCTACGAGAAGTGCAAACGTAACGACTATGTACATAAGAATCTTCATTATTATCGCAGAGATATTCATCATACATAATATAAAATGCAGTTCTTTTTGCAGATTGCAGATAAATTAGAAAACGTGTAATGATTTGTAATCCTTTTATGTTGCAATCGTTTCGGAAAAGCTATGTTATACAGATTGGTTTTAAAATATAAATCTCTTTTTCTCTCTTTCTTTCTCTGGATAATCGATTATTTAATCAATTAAATAAATAAATTTATAAATTAATTATAAAATAAATTATTAATTATTTAAAAAATAAATTAATTTAACAATTTAAGAAAGAAAGAAATAAATTAATTATATAATAAATTAATTTAAGTTTCGATTTCTTTACGATTCCTTTATCATAGCTTATTTATTGCATTTGTAGTTAAAATTTAATAATTTTCGAAATTAATCAAGCATCATTTTGCTTAGCCTTGATTACGTCAAGTTAATATATCAGTACGTGACAATATCAGTCCCATCCATCCGTCATTAAGCGCTGCGAAATAAATTAAAACTACTACGATGTAAAATATTTATATCATTATTCTGAGAAACGCGTGTTATTATGCTGCACTAATCACATACGAAATAACAATGCACGACAATTGCTTACCGCGTTCGTTTATTTGTTCACGATATTCTGAAGTAAGCGTAAATAAACACGCTTCTTTTAATGCGAGTTTAAGGCATTCATCATTTTTAGCTGTGTATTACAGTATTTATTCAGAATCTTACCAGATATGTTGAATGGAATCATAAAGTATCATTTGATTCCGTTAACGTAATTTTCTCGTTTTCTACAATATATCATAGTAAAACAATATTTCAAACAAATGAATCGTCGTAATTAATCGAGATCGATATAGAATTTAAATCTTATTTGTCTTGCAAAAACATCTAAAGTAATCAAAAATAATAAAACGTTCATTCATTAATTACGATAAAATTTAAAAAATTAGAACCGTAAGTGTGCATATTCTAAATCATCCTTGCATCACCCTACTTTGCTCCGCAAACGTTAGCGAACGAGGAAACGTGTGGAAATGAAGGGGGGGGGGAGGGGAAAAAATTGTTTTCTCGAAGCAGGTAGCATGATACACACTAGACACGCGGAGATTTAATCGACGGGACATTCCACGAGGATGATGATTTCACGGTGATGTCACCGCGACATCGAGCGGAATCGTAATCAGGATTTCGCCTTCAAGGATGGGCGCGCACCGGCCGAGCGAGTTGCCGCGGCGCAGTGGATACCGATCGTCACTACGATAAATCGAAACGATTACAAATCACTGCCGTGCTCGCGTCGCGACGCCGAGATGACAGAATGCGCTTACGCGCTACCGATTTTGTAAACAACGCGCTTCCGCTTAATTCCACGATCGAGCGAACTTGCTCTGTTTTTATTTTGACTGCCGAACTCGACGGGAAAACAGCAAGAATTAAAAAAAACAGCAGAAAAACATTCCTATCGGCTGTATGACTTGTAAATAATTTCGCGACTAGTTCCACTCAACTATAAATTTCTCTCGCGTTCATGATAAATAATCAGAATTATATGTATACATTTAATGGCTGGTCTTTAGATTCTTTTCGGCCAATTCTTTCACCATTTGCCATGTATAATAAATGACTTTTCGATTGACGTCACGGCGCACTTTGCACGTGTAGCGAGCGAAAGGGAGGGGAAAAAACAGAGTGTTTAAGTTACGCATTTTATTGTCAGACCGCAACGTTAACCAGTTGTCATAATCCTACGCGGTATGCGACTATTCGTATTTAAGCCGCCCCAATAAATTGCAATTGTATCGACAAGAACGCCTCTCGACGCGCAATAGAAATTCCCGCGCGAGAAAAGTATCTTGTAGGTTGTCAGCAATTACGGTACAAATGTCGATTAATCAATCAAAGATTAATGACCCGTGAGATTAAAATGTGAAGTGACATTCGAGATTTTCGGTGCTCCGAAAATAAATCGTGTGAAATTTAATTTAATATTTTTTCTCTTTCGATTATTATAGTCGAGTACATTTAAATTTCACTTTTAAATTCTCAATCAAGAATCAAATATCCTTGATGTTTCGAAAATTTTTCCGATCAAAGGTGGAAAGTTGCGAAAAAAATTGTGCCAAAATTTGAAAAAAGAGATAATCTTATCTCTAATCAATATCTTGAAAATAATATCTAATTCAATATAATTTAACATAATCGAACATTGTCGCATTCCTCAAATTTCGAGACACTATCTTAATTTTTAATTTTCGAGATTATGACTTTTCGGAGCTGTGCATATCAATCCGAGTGAGAGAAGATTGAAACAATTATCACTGCACTGAGAGAAAAATATAGAGTTACGTTTGGCCTCAAATACAATTTTATAATATTTCCAACAATAATTATAGTTAACATAATGATGTATATAGTTAAGTATCCAAGTAGAACAAAAATTATAATGACATCACATTGACATTAAAATAATGCGAAAACAGCGATAGAATAACATAATAATGACATTTTGGAGTCATTTTGCCATATTTGTGATTTCTTATTCTACCTAATCATATTTCGTGTTAGAAATATTATAAAATTATGGTTGAGGCCAAAAGTAACTATATTTTCCTCTCAGTACGCAACACTTCGGGATCGAGAGCAAAGTGCATGAGATTTTCCGCCATTTGAGGTTCGGTCATTGTTAAGTACAGCATAGAGAATGAGGTACTCACCAGAGGATCCCCCAGCGGACGTTCAGGAGTGCTCCGGCGACGTCGACGGGGCGGCGGCGTGCATCCACGTGTCCGAGGCGGCGCAGTTTAAATTTACTCGTACAAACGTGTCGGCGCGACACAGCCGCGCACAAGAAAACCACCGGCCAACGGCGACGGCGGCGGCGGTCTCTTTCACGCGACGATCCCGCGCGATTATATCACCGCGGTCACCCGGGGCCGGGTTGCGTTTCCGGCGCGCTTCACTTTTCCGCGAAACGCCGAGCGGCTTCACTTCCGCGAAATTCCGGCGCGCTCGAGCGAACTCGAGTCAACGGCACGTGACGTCACGTCTCCGCGGCTTCGGCCCGTCGTTTTCCCGCGCGAAATGTGTCGCGCGAACTGTCGTCGTCGCCGCCGCGATTAATCGATCGACCGTTCGATTCGCGTCCGAGGACTGAAGTTGCAGCGCCTCGGCGATCGATTCAGTTCGCACTTCGCGTCGGTCCAATTTTCATCGTACACCTCCGCGCGATTCCGCGTATCTCGATTCTCCGTTTTGCGCGGCACGGGTCGCCGACGACGTCTCCCGACTCCAGAAGCACGCGAGTGCGAGACCCGCAGGCACAGTTATGTACCTCTCAGTCACGTGGCCGCGACTGTTACCCGCCGCACTTGTTGATTGTCGCCATGGACACGAGCGCCGCGGACACGGTCGACGAGGAACATTCTCGCGGAAATCCACCGGCGCGGATCACCACCTACGCGAGCAAGCCGCGGCACGCAAATCCACGTAAGTCCGCGAATCTCGTCGTCGAGGGCGTCTGGCCATTCTCGATCAGTCACTCACTTCCGTTCCGCGCGCTTCCGAAACTGGGCGCGCGCACGCGAGACAACGACGCGGGCACGGACTGCGACAAGTCGCCAAGGGTCACCGCCGCACCGGGTGCACGCGAAAAACTGCTCTCATTCGGAGCAACGGCACGAGGCGCGCGCGACGACGCGACGCACCGCCTACGCGCGCGAGCGATGCGTTCAAATCGAATTAGCGCCACGAAATGCGGGGACCGACTCCCGCGACCGCCACGGCGAGACTGAGAGCCGCGACAGCGGCGTGCGCATGCTCGGCACGCTTACCGCTCCGGAGTCCGGACCGAGCCAGTCACGAAGTCGTCCCGTCTCAGTCGCTCCCGTGACGCGCAGCGTCGCGCACCCGTGGGCCTCTCTCGCTTCCGACCTGTCTCCCTCGCGCGCCGCTCGGCCGCCGCTGCTCTGCTCCTCTCCCTCCCCCCCCCCCCTCGCCGTCGTCGTCGTCCCGCTCGCCGTTCCCGCAAGCTTCATTGAGAATCCTTATCTCCACTTCTTCCTAACGTCGATTGCTTACATCAGAGGTTCCCAAACGTCTCACCGCAGTCACCATCGTCCTCTGTTTACTTACGAAATCAACGCGTATTTAAATCTGTAAGGTAATTTAAAAGTTTAGACTCGAGATTTGAGCATATGCAGAAAGAACGTGTATACTTCCAGGTGGTGACGTGTGTTATTAAAATGAGTTGAGGAAGAGAGTGCGTTTTAAGATGAATAAAATATCAAGTCTTTATTTTAAAAGAAGAGATCATCTCTCGCGTATTTTGAACTACGAAATGAATTTTCGAGATATCTAGTTGTATAATAAAAGATAATTATCCTCTACATTGTTAAAAGTGGATGGTTAAAAGAAATAATTATATAAATTTATTTTAAATTTCTATTTGTTATCTAATAATACCATCCGCTTTTAGCCATAAAAGATTAATGAAGAACAAAATAATCGTTGTAAGGGATGTGAGATTGCGATGCTAAATAATATCGAAACTTTCGTTCTTCTGTAAAATTATTTTTTTTAACTTTGTGTATCTTTTTTTTAGGAAATACTCTGAAATTAATTTTCATAATTTTTTAAAATCTTTTCCTAAATAAATAGACTACAATTTAATTCACTTAAAAAGAATTATATGTAATTAAAAGTTATAGGTGATGAAAGTTGCAAAGAAAAATTATTCTTTTTAAATCATGGTTATTATTTAGAAAAGAATGTTAACAAAAAATGTAGCCAATTCGAGAAAAAGATGATTTGAATATGTAGATCCATTATTGACGGGAAAAGGAGCATAAAGATAAATAGTTTCGCCCTACGATTTCGTAATTGTACCTTTCTCCTTAAACGGGCGCTTTTTACGAGAAGAGATGAATCTTTCATAAACCGTTACTTAAATATTAGTTTATGGAGGGTAATTTTTTACTAAATTATCTTCTTGGGTAACTTGGTACACGATGTGCATTTTGCTTCGATTTCGCCTGAGGAGTGGCATCTCTTTCACGCCACGTCTTTTAACGTTTTTTGGAACACGCTACAGTGTTATCTTTCTCTCTCTTTCTCGCCTAACTCCGGCACGATCAATTCGCCGTCTCGTCAACGTGTACGCACCTCGCTCTCTCAGCTGTTCCGCGTGGAGGCACGCACGTGCGTGTGCACGCGTAGGCGTCCGTCGCGCCGCAGGCGCCGGTCCTCAGTTTTCACGGAATGATCAGCAGGGATGTAGGAGTCTAATTACGCGTGCGTGCCTACCGATTGTTTGCCGCACAGTCGGAAATTTTTCTGACTACAACGCAACAATATTGGCTCTAACCGCATGATGAATTATTCATTCGAGAAACAATTATTGTTATTACACCCGTAACTCTGTTTTGTAACTTTCATCCACGCGCTAAAATATTTTTGCCAACGGGTTCGGACCGCCGATATTTTTTTTTTGCGAGGTAATAGTTTCTCAAAATATTTTCCACTTCTAAAAGCAACTATGAAACTGTAATTTCTTCGATTTTAATCATTGATTAAATATTAATATTTATTTTATATTAATAGTATTATCGGTATAAATCTAAAATATTAAATATTAAATCACATATTAAATATATAATTAATTAAATTAATTGTGATATTGATTTTCACTTTTCTCTGTTGTTGCATCAGTTTTCTTTTATTACCAATTCAAGCATCGTTAGAGTCACAGTAGCTTTCGATATTTCAAAAAGTAAGAATCCTCCATTACGTCGCAATCTAAAAACTATAACGTTTATCTTGACAAAACAAATTTTTGCGCGACATCTTCGGGTGGATCTCGAGATGGCAGGTCGAAATTTATCATGACAGAATTGATCGATGGAATCCAACGAAGCACCTCCGTGCAGAATGTCCGCTTCAACTGCTCGTGCGGTGCGAATGCGCGCGTCCTTGAAACCAAGGATCTCGAGCCATTAATTCCGCGGAGGATGTTCCGCGGGAGAGAACATTCGTCCTCGCGAGACTCAGCTGTTTCTTGCGGAACATGCGAGCATGTTGGAGCACACGTGGATATACGGCTATCTTGAGTGAATAGTGCCAGCCATCACGTCGCCTCATGGTCTGCTGCTCCGAAAGATCTCTCTCGTCCGCAGTCATAAAATCGATGGGGAAAGCCGCGACGTCTGTTAGATCTTAAATTTACGCGCGACTCGGCACAAAAAGTGTTTATTAAACTTCACTTTATATACGCGCCGCAACAAAAAAAAACATATAGTAAAAGAGAAACAGCCTTCAAAATATCTAAATTTATAGAACGCAATCAATTTCGGACTTAATTCCGATGATAGATTCTCCGATAAAGTCAAAAGACGACTTTCTAATCTTTAATATTAAATATTAAAATTTTTCAAGCCAAAAGTAGGCATAAATTATTTAAAATTAAATGCACGATAGAATTCTTATGAATATTTTTAAATTTATTATCCGTATACTAAATTTCTTTATATACTTGTACTTATTTTATAAAATTACATAAGAATTATTGTGCGTTAGAACGTACATCTCGCGTAACACCGCGTCATTGTCCTCTGTGACGAGTTATAATGTACGGGACTCGCAAAATCGATAATCAACGAGCCAGAAGAAGTTTGCCCATGCATATATTGTAACCGTGCGGCATGCTCGCCGCATGCCAACGAGATTACCCTATTATTACTTCATCTAGTCCAGGATGGTGCTAGCCCGTTGGCTTTCCGTGCTTTGGGTATGCTGAGATAATCAGCTATTTACCGCGCAGGTTGTTCAACCCTTCTGTTAGGAACAGAGGTTCTTTGCACGTCTACGTTATAACGATTGTAAATATTCACTTAAACGGAGACTCATAATGGTCGAATGTTTATCTCATTAATTCTTTAGAGCTATCAGGAATTTGCTTTTTGCCTTTTAAACTTAAGCCACACATCCCAGATCAAAGAGTGTTGTCCGTAAATTTTTTTTAAGAAAAATGTCGGATAGCTAGTTAAACAGCTAATTGCGAATGAATTTTTGACTTATTATATGAACGAGACAGATGTTTAAATATAATTGGAATATCTCGGTCAAACGATAATAATTGACATTGCGTTATATAACTCTTTTTCTGGAAATCGTCGGCGTTGCGTGTTACAAGAGATTCCGGCGGCGTCTTTGCGGCACATCGCGCGTTTCAACTTTAATTCGTCGAGGAGAATATCATGAGAGCCCGCATGCCTTTCCATTAATCTCAATTACGGTGCAATTAAAAGCAGTTAACGAAAGTGGGGTCATGAACCGAGGACGTGCCTACCTTCGTAACCGGGTTCTTTCGTTCTTGCTTTCATAACTATTTCACGCACGTTATTTATATCATGAAAGAGATATAAAGAAAAATTGGTAAAAGATGACATTTGTTTAACATCAATTAAGATCCGTGTGTATAGTTGCAAAAACACAATTATAACGTATTTTTAAAAATATTTTACAATTATAAAAAAAGATATAATTGTGATAGAGTTATTATCTTCTATATTCCTAATAGTATAGAAATTTTCACTATTCATTCTAATAGTAAGAAGTTATGTAGATAATTTTAGAGCTTACGTCGTGAAATCGGGGATTGAAGTTTCGAGATGCGGTGTAGATCACGGGCCGTGCTTTCTGAGCCGAGTTATGATATATGTGTTTTCGTGTTCGAATTCATCAAGGCGCATTAGAGGGACCCGGAATATCTCGCATCGTCGATTTCATTTGCATTCCTTTTCTCACCAAGGCCGCGTCGGGCCCATGGGACCCATAGCTCCAGGGGTCTCCGCTCGGTTGTTTCACCACGCACACCTCTCGTCTTTGGCTTTCGTTCTCGCGCGAGGCGGCGCATATTAAAGGTCTTCCTCGATAATAATGACAAACGTTCGTCCTCGCGGCAAGAATTATTCGTTTCGCGATCGTCTCGTCGAGGGCCTCCACGGAAATGCGGGCGTTAAATCAACGACTGGCACGGACCTAACTTACCTCGTTATCCGCCCTTACGTTCTACACCGTGCGACATGCGAGATTTACTTAACAATGATGACGACGTCTCGGGAAGGCAAGTGCAAGGGTCGTTATTCACCGAAAATAATCAGCCTTTCGTAATTTATACAGACTTGTTACAATCTCCAATCGGTCTTTAAATTAAAACTAAAATCATGTGTTTGAATTTAAATCAAAATTAGTATAAAACAGTTTAAAATATATAATATCTGTATCACTATACAAAATAGGATTTTAATTTCTCATATAAAATACGCAAAAGAAAAAAATCAACTCTTAATTATTTGTAAATGTGCAAGTCTCTTTGCTAGTTTAGGTATATTATTTTTTTTAAATTTAGATATATTACTTTTATCCCACTAATATAGTCCTCTTTGTCAAAAGGACTATATTAAAATTTTTTAATGATCGGAAGATTGGATAAATTTTATTTTTAAAAATGATATAAAAATAAGATATCTGCATTATTAAAATCTGTTATACATATATCATAAAAGTTTGACGCGACGATCGCAGAACTAAATACAACTATGTGAAAATTTTTTGGTGAACTGATGAGCTATCTTAATGATAACTAAAATTAATAAATAGACAATTTTTCACCTAATAAAATCCTTACGGACTTCTTTAACATTTTCCCAAGTTGTAACCTTGGTAGTAGCACATCGATTTGTTCTTTATCATATTCAGCACGGCGTCGGGTTTCGATACCACGGACAAATAATGAAATTCAAGATGTTCCAGCCCAATGCGCGTTGCATCGGAAATCCCTCATTGTTACTGTGACGCGCGCGTTCGAAGGTTGCGTGTATCCTTTAGAAGATTCGTTTAGAAGATCGGATATCCAACCGGTTCGCGCGTAAAATGATTCCTTTTATTTCGGTTTTTCGTCGACACTCGTCTTGCTGTCCTCGTCCATTTTTACACTAATACTGAAGAGTAATGTTGTTAAACCATCATAACAAATAACACAAAATCCTAATTAACATTAACTAACATTTGTCTTTACACGTAGAGTGATAATATTTTTTAACTGTGATATTTTGGATTTATTCATGAAAAAACTTATTTTTATATGATTAACTCAATTGTTTAGAACGATAATCTAGTTAGCTTTAAAGCTAAATTATTTGTTGATTCATCGAGACCATTCTAATTATGACGATGAGCCAAGTGTGACGTGCGTCACAAGATATTTTACAGACTGCGAACGCCGCAACACATTACGTCTTATCAATGGTTTATCAGCTTAAACAAAAGCTGTATGTATTACAATACCGGCGCGCGGCGCTTCAGCTCATTTCGAGATGATAATTGATAACACGTAGTACCGTGGGACAGCTTGCAACTGCAGCTTCAACGCAGTCTGTGAAATAAACGCTCCTCGCATTACGAAGCGCCATGTAATCTCGTGATTATCTTTCGTATTATTTATCATTTTGTCGAATTTAGCATTGCTTCCTGTTATCTTTAATCCTAGCTCATTACTTTTATTATCGTAAATGATTTTTATTCTCTTAAAAATAATTATTGATGTTATCGTTGTAAAAAGAACATCTTGAAAAAATAAGATGATTGTTTTTTTCTCCAAACTTTTAAACACTGGATTTTTACCTCTTTTATCTTCCATTATTAAAAATCGATTCCAAACTAGAAAATCTGTTATTAAAAGCATTTGGTATTTTTGGGACAGTCTGTATAAGACGCAGCGGGACGAACAGAGTGATTTCCATCCGAGAAAAGATCTAGCGAGGAGACATCGAACCGGTCCGCAAATATTTTCCACGCGGTAGTTAACGTCTCCTCTTTGCGGACATAAGCTCGTTCGCTTATGCATACGTCCGCATGCTTGGTGCAGCATCTATGCGCGCGAGCGCGCCTGCAACTTTGTCTGGACTGCGTGTTAGAGAAACTAGGTAGCCTTGAAGAGGCCTCCGTTTTCTGCCCGCGAATTCTAGCCATCTGCGCGTCTCGTCGCTTTTATTTAAGAAGCGATGGAACGTGTCATTAATTTGCATAGCCGACACGCCTGTCGCAGTGACCTTGTTCGCGGCGTCATCGTTTTCGTGTTTCGAGACGTACAGGGTACACATAAATTTAAAGCCTTTCAACATTGATTAAAATTGCGAATTATTTCTCAATAATATTCTACTATACAAGTAATTGGATCCGTAGCATTTTTACAGCCTCGTTAAAAAGCGATATTTATCAAGTGTATTACTATTAAATGAAGATTCTCTGTGAAGAATTATTGTTAATTCCGAAGATGTGAACTGTTTAGATAAAAAAAAAATAAGAGTAGAAATAAGGAATGCGGGTTAATGAGAAGTGAGCATTTTGTAGTCTATTTTAAGTTGTTATAATTAAAAGCACGTCGTATCTAAGTGCCGTGTGTTCGAGATACGTGACTCGCGTAAATTACACATTAAGTTGTAAAAATAACATTGCTCCTTACCATACAAGTAAAGAGGAACTTCTAATAAACACAGGAAATAACGTTTAGATTTAAAAAAAAGTTACTTTTGTTACTTGCTAATTGCACTACTTAAAATAATATTCTATTAATTATTGTTTCAGAAACTTTGCAAATTTTTTTAAAATTTTAATGGATTGTTCGTCTAATCATCATATAAATCATATGACGTTTATTATTATTTATTAAAGATATTACTTGAGAATTTAATGGACATTCTTGTTGACAACGATGGTTATTACGGCGCCTTTCGCGCTGGACGAATAGTTTCGTATGAAAAAGACGGAGATTAGAGAACGTGGAAAGACGTCGTAAAGCGAACCTGAATAGTCAAGACATGATTCCAAGCTTTTATCTGCCGCACATTCCACGACCGAAATATTTTTAGTACATGCATAAAAGGCTTTGCTTGATAATCCTTATCATTTTTAGCACAATTTTTTAAATCAATTCCTATCTTTCTTCTTGTTTAATCATTAAATTCGTTGTAATTACTATAATTCTGATAAAAACATTTTTATACATGGAATGGATCAAATGGTCACATCGAATTTCGAAAACTTAACAAACTAGGTACAAGTTTTTCTTTTACAAATATTTTAATTACTGCATAACCATGTTTTAGCAAAAAAAGATCCGTTAGAATAGCGAGATATAAATTAAGAAAATAATTTAATATATTATTTCTTTAATTATGACATTTTTCATAGTATTTGTGTACTCATAGTATTAATGTAATTATTGATAATTTATTATAAGAAAACGCGAACAGATTAGAGAAGTCACATCATTCGGAATTAATAAATTATCTAAATTTTATATTAGATATTTTCATAAAATTTACTGCTTCTTAAAATAAAGACGATATAATTTATGTCATTAAAAAAATCAAGCAAATAATAACTTTATATTGGATAGATTTTTTTCGAGCTTCATTATTGTAATTTATCTTGAAATAAGTAAGCATGGAGAATAGCAGGAAGCAAAGACGTAAAGACTTTAACGCCTCGTTTCAAGCAATGATTCTTAGAGGGATGAGTGTTTCAACGAGAAGTGTTTTCCAGACTTCGCTCTTCTTTCATTTGAAATCGGAATTACTATTCTTGGAAATACAGTAAACTGCGATCGAGGGCGGAGATCGAGATCGAGTTAACAGATGCTCGAGAAAGAAATTATATGACCTTCCATCCATCTGTTTTAGCTCGCTTTTAATCCGATCTTTTTTTACATGTCGTCTTTTATTATATAAATTACTCATTATGCCGAATTTTTATTATCAGTCAACGCGATTGAATAACGATTGAACGTGATTCGCCTTCAAAATCGGATCTTTAACTTGCATACCGTATCTTCCACTCGCCAGCACAACCGAATCCACACAACGTCGCATGAGTCACAGGCGTCGCGGCGTCGCAACCTTTGCGCGACGGTCCCGGCACGGAATTATTTATTGACGCCCCGTCCAATAAATTATTTCCGGCAGGATGCGCGCCGAGGAACAGCGACGACGGAGTCGTTTTGCCTTATAAACGCGAGGACGATTTCTACGAGACAAAGTGTCGTGCGGGGATGTAACCACGACGCGGCATTGTTCGGTCGGTTGTGTCAGTTGCAACAAGGAACGCTTCCATGGTCGTTACTACCGCTGCGTCGAAAAATACCCTTCAGAAATAAAAGATATCCTCTCGAAGGATTTCTTCGAAGGATATGCTAACTCACCGCTTCGACTCTTCACACAGCAAAAACAGCGGGTCGCTCCAAGTTCCTATCTCGCGTATACTTGACCCTCGGAAAACGTTGGTTCCTGCAGGGCGATACATCATTCAGATAGACATTTTTGGAGCCTTTAGAGGATCTTTCGTACATATCTGTTAATCCCTATCTGCGCGTTCCGTCGACAGCTGATATAATATTTAAATGTATAACATCTGCGATGCTTTTAAGGTACTCGGATAAATGGGGACTATTAGGGATAAATGATACAGAATGATATCATACAAACAAAGTAGAAGGATATTGCATTGAAAATATCGCATTAGATACGTATTTATATTTCTTAATAACCGATTTTCATATTATGGAATATTCAAAGAAGGTAATTTAATGACTATGTCTTTTTAAACAATTACGTTATAATTAATAATATAATTTACAGTCACATATTAAATTTTCCGTGGAATTATTTTCTTATAATTTTTGACATAATGTAATTCCATACAAGGATCTTATTATTCAAGAGCACACAAAAAGGGTTGCGCGAAGAGATCGGGTGCAAGACCGAACACTTGAAAAAGAGTTACTTTTCTTTCTACCCAGGAGAATCGTTATAATATGGCGGAAAGAACGACCTAACTATTACCAGCTCGTAAACATTGCATCGCGCGGCTGTAAAATGTCTCGCGGACCGAATATATAGGGTCCTTTTGCCATCGCAAGGATTGCGCCTTATATCGTTTGCACAGTGCACACTTCGCGACAATGTATAAAGCGGCATTTGTCCCGCGGGAACGTATCGATTCGACGTGGGCCGACGAAAGGCGAATTTATAACTTCCTTCCTCAATGCGATTCCAACATCGACAACGAGCATGTGATCTATGATCGAACGAGCAGCGAGAAAGAGAGGCGTGAAGCTCTCAGTGATTTAATAAAACACAATATTAAAACGTAAAGTGTGCCTTATGCTTGTGTGGCATGTTCAATAATGGAGCTACGCCGACGCAAAGCGGAACAAATGAATATTTGTAAAAATCACTAGAAATCTGCTATTTCCTTTACTGTATTCTGTAACAATAATTTTTTAACAATTTAAATAATTTAAAAAAGAAATTAGATAATTGAAGGATCTAATTGATTAAAAAATATATTTTATGTTTGCTATAAATTGCACTAATTAAATGTCACTACAAAAATTCCGTTCTTTGTGAAAGCTTTGAGTTTTATCTGATTTTCGGGTTGTTTGGTTCAGAACACGCAAACGCGGCGAGAAGTTGCAGAATGCATGTGCATCAGCTACGTGGCGATAAATCGCGTGGGAATGAGATTCACGACACTCAAGTACCACGTTTTCTATCGGCGGTCTTCTGCGAAAGGGTTTCCAACTATGCGTCTCCATGGAAAAGTCTCGCGGTGAAAACGATATATTTCTGTTTGCACGGGAGAGATCGTGCTAATGTTAAGAGTCGATAAATTTTTGCAACACTCGAGGCCAAACGAAATCGTACTTGAAGTATAAACTCGCATCTACAAAAATTGATAGAAATTTTTCTCGTCGACGTAGAAAATCAAGTTTTGATACAATTTGTTTCATACAATTCTGTACTGTTAAAATTCTCAAATCTTATTTTTATTTTCTTTTGTCATTTCTCTTTTATATTCCAAAATATCTGTAACATATTAAAAAATAATTCAGTTCAATTAATTTGAATATAAACGGAATAAGAAAAAGAGACGAAGAATTTCTATTGTAATAAAGATATTGTAATAAACTGTTTCTGCATGCCTTGGAAAATTTTGCCGCGGGCGAGTCTTTCACCCCTGATCGTATCGACAAATAAATCACGACCGTCGCACAGAAGGGGTAATAAATCCGATGGGACTTTTTCTAATTATACGGCCTGCTCCGTGCTCGCGAACGGCATTGAAGGCGCCTGCTCAGCGCCGTCCGTTAACAACCGTTCGAATGGCGTATAAAACAAGTCGCCGCGACGTTTTCATTGCGGGCAAAACAAGAAGAGGGGGACGAAGAGTGTAGAGTATATCGGGGGGATGCAAGAGAGAGAAAAGTCACCCTCTACGTGAAGCGCCTTTAGCCGAATGTATACGGTCGTTACGTTAGTCGAACGTGTTGACGGGCCTTCGGCTTTCCTCGCGTCGCTCTCTTCGTCTTCTCAGTTTCGATTTAAACAAGCCTGAGACGTGGCCGGCCTGGCCGTATTTTTAGTACCGCGAGATCGTTTGGATCTCCTGCTTGTCGACAACGGCATGCGCATGTTCCCGACAACGCGGTGAGTTAAAGAAATCTCTTGTAACATATGTGATCCTACTGCCGTAAGACTTTCTTATGTGTCTTTTTCTGACAAGACATGATCATTTTTTAATTAAAACTTGCTACTCGATATGAGAAATGAGGTTATTCAGGACAATTTCTCCCAGTAAATTTTATTTCTATCAATAAGTAAATAATTTAAACTATCATTTTGCATATACATATATGAAATAACATGATAAAGGAAATTGCCATTTCATTTGAAACTCATTATAACGTGTGCTCGCTATTTTATTATTAATCTCAGGTAAACTCCCTTTCGAATTGATATAAACTCAAAAGGGTTGATGAAAAATATATTACTTCCATATTCGCTTCCAAAAAAAGCGTACTATCGTTAACATGTGGATTTAACGCATGTAGGTCACCCTTAGTTAAAAGCTGCGACTCTCCCTCCATAGAAAAACTCTCTTTATCGTCTCGTTAGTACGTCGTCGTTCGAGATGAGAGACGATTATTCGGTGCCTCAAGAGCTCGGAGTGCGTGTCGAATCGATCGGCACGGTCGAGTCGAGATCGGAATGACTCGAGAGCCATGACCAACTATTGATGCGCTATCGCGTAAGCGTTCTTATATTATTCTGCTCTTCTCCTAATGAGTGTTTTTCCCTTACGACAGTATGACAAGGTATATGATTAATAATGTGAACGTTATTGAACAAGGCAGACGAGATTTTTTTTCAATCATCGCGCTAAATCGACAATGTAGCACTGGAGTAACAATGAATTTCTTCAGCAAAATATCAAAAGTAGTCTAGTAGGTTCCTGCTGTTATTTACAATTAAAGATGCACAGATTATTCTACGTTATAAATATAGAAATATATAATTATGTATTTTTAATATATATATATTTTTTTTGTGCTTTTTAATTTAATAATCAGTTTGACTGATAGTCTTGATAATTTCGCAATATGCGACAAACATAAGAAATAAAAATAATGTTTAAAAGATTTAAGAAAATGTTCATTACATTCAATGTTATAAACCATTGTTTCGAGTGAAATTTGATTCTCTCACGGATATAAATGCATTCGTGATACGGATGAACGAGAAAAAACAGTTTCTCACAGTCGAGAGCACATGCGTGCCAGTCCCCGGCTTGCAATTTCGCAACAAATTCCATTAGCAGTTACCATCATTACGACTAATTAACTACCGCAACAGAAACTAAAAGGAAATCGCGGAAACATTTTCCTAAGTAATTCCACGATCTGTTGTCCAAATAAAAAAATAAGACGCCAAATGAACAATTTACTAAGAAGTTTTAATGAAAATCTATATGTACAATGTCTAAATTTATTTGTATATACAAATATTTATTAGACATTATATTTGAATTCGAATTAAAAATAATAAAAAATAGATTAGTAATATAATTAAATACAACGTAGAACACGTAAAATACTCGAAAAAACGCTTAAGATCTCCCAGGAAAATTTTATATAATATTTATTATTTAATTAAAATATATTTATCTCTATATTTGGATCTAGCAGAATGTGAAGATGATTAGAGGATTGAACGGTATGAAAATGATCACGAAATCATCATCTACTCGGTATTATTTCCCACCATTAAGATCTATTGTTGACGTGAGCCTTGTTTCCAAGTGACCCAGAACGGTGTGACACGGTGTGAGAAAAGGAAACTTCTTCTGGGTCAGAAGATTTTTTGTTTAGCCGAGCGCATATCCTGACATGTTTCGCGATGCAGTCTCCCGCATTGTCCCTCCCGGTGACGTGACAACCGTGACTCGTTTAGCATAAAACAGCGTTGTTCGATCGTTACTTGTTAGCATATGCAGCCCGGTAGCCGTGCTCGCTCGTATATATACGACTCGTAAAACGCGCTCGTAGCATTTCCTACCGTTGACATCACAATAATGATATTAATTATGCTATGTAAATGCGCGGGGAGGCGACAGCGGAACTCGGACATCCCAATGCTTTACTTCCCCCGCCGTCCGTTATTCGCCACATCGAATGCACTTGTCGCCATTGCAGTCTGATGAATTGGCTATTCGCCAGTCGCGGTGCCTCCGATTCTGCGCTGTTTCTCTAATGGAACTGCCTGTTGTCAGTTTGTAAAGCGAAATGTTTATTGTTAGAATAATGCAGGGTACTCAGAAATAAGATGTTTTTGACTTGACTGCGCGCTTCCGCGTTTATTTTGAGGAGAATTAAAAAAAATGTTTCTAATTGTGAACTTACAAGTGATAAAAACGTAAGAAGAAATTTATATTGAAAAACAAGAAAATTTATTATTGAACGCACAAATTAATATAATTATTGAGACTATGCTTATGTGTGTCGCAAAGTTTTACAAACACAGACAAGCCATATTCATAATGAAGTTTCCTCTTTTGTCGCTCCTCGTCGACGGCCGTGACACTCTTGAACTGAACAAGTTACAAAAAAATTCACCTTTGCGCGCATTGGAGACCTTCGTGGAACATTCTTGCCGTTACTTACATTCTCTTCCTTCTCGCTGGCATCATCGAAGCGTGAAAATTGCAACGTGATGTGAAAATGTTCCCTTTCAACCGGAAAGCCGCTGGTCGCGTCCGTTTGTATGATAACTTGCAGAATGGCTTCCTAACGAAGACACAATATCGGCCAATTATGTACCACAAGATGCAAATTTGCATCGCTAATGGTATGCACAAAGAGCAACGGATTTCTTGCGATGATCGAGCTACCGGCAACTTCTTCGGCATCTTCTTTCTATGCTTTTAAGCGCATGTGTATGTGGCACACACAAATAAGATTCAGTATTAATGAATCAAACATTATTATTAATTATTAATTATAAAGACGTGGCAGAGATATAGCCAACAATTAATAAATTATTTATTTAAGGCCACACGCATTTATATTTTTGTAATTATTGCAATTCTATAAATTATCCTTATTATTTTACATTTCTCTCACTATCATTGCCGTCTTTCTTTTATAACAATCTCGCTTACATTTTCATAAAGCGTAGTTGAACTAATTGCCGGTAAAAATTAACGTTCTATAGCAATAAAATCCAGATAGCATTGGGAATGGGGTCGTTCACCGCGATGTTATATACGCATCGATATTAAACTCATGCTTATATTAAAGTACAACGGCCAAAACGTCGCGAACAGTATACATTGATAGCTCATTGATAAGCGGGTTTACCCAGTTGTATGGTAGCTGCATGGTATCGTCGCGACAGGCCGCTTGTGCCTTGCAACCGGCAGCACCTGCAAAAATAAATATGATAAATAACGTGATAAATGGTTTTTATCAAGTAACTTCCTGTGACGGCGTGGATATGAATCGTCGGTGAAACTTTACTATCGCGCGCTTTATACTTTGTATCCTATACGTAAAAATGACTAGACTAACGTAATGTCGAGCTATTAATTTCGGTATTCTTAATTTTTTTATAATTTTATTAATGCAAATAAATGCAAATGTTTTTCTTTTCAAGAGTTTCCGAGAATTTCGGAGAGTTTCATGAAAATTTTTGTGAATTTCCGAGAGTTTTTGTGAGTTTCTGAAAATTTTGGAGAATTTAGCAAACGTGATCTATGCACTCGCCATGTTTCTAGTATATTATCTACATAACGTATCGATTGCATCAACGAGCACATAGTTGCTGTTCAGTCCCGAGACAGCGCAATTAATTAATCCCGGTATAAAATAATTCTTAACGTAACGAGGAAGTACTAAAAGTAACTAGTTGGAAGGTAGCGGTCAATTACGGGCCGTATGTCTCGATGTTACTGAGTCTTCGATGCAACAACTATCAGGCAATGGTGCGTAACGATGCTGTATATATTATACTATATAAAATAAATAAATTTTACACGTTTAGATATTTCGTAAGTTTTATGATCCTGTCATTGTAAGTTGCGAGTCGAAATTAATTCTTAGAGCAATGAGGAAGTAGTAAGAACGATCAATCGATACGTTGATGCAATCGTTGCGATATCAGTGATGTAACGAGTGCAATTGACTTGAGTTATTAATACACGTTTTAAAATGGCAATGCGCAATTAATTTGTCAAAAAAAGGAACGAAAGGTTGAATAGACTGTGAACATACTTTGTCTTACTGACGGATGCGTCGGGCTGGTACATCGCCTACCATTGTGATTACGATTCTAGGACATCATAATTCTATGCTAAGATGCGCGCCCACGCGCTTTTCGCCACTCTCGCATGGCGATCACGATTTTTGCATTTCATTCATTAGCCGGCTAGGTACCGCTACGTCGGTTAATGAGCGGCAATTACCGAATATGCAACGTCGATCATCGCGATCGTCGGGCAAGGTCGGCAATTAATTGTACTGCAATAATCTACGGTTTTTCGACTATTATCAGATTCAATCTATACTATTTATATAATAAAAAAATATTAATATTTCAATACTGCAAATGAACTTTTTTAATGGATTTTAAAAAATTGTAATTTTTTAATATAATTTTTAATAATCTTGATAAAACTGCAAATATAACCGAGAAAATAAAATTACAATGTGTTAATTACGGAAAGGCCGGAAATATCGTTAAAATTATGCATGTTGCGTAAACGGAAATTTTTTTTTTGTTGCATGTACAAGCGGAGAAAACTACCGACGGTTCAATTCTCATGTCAATCAGAAGTTAGTTACAATGCACATTCGGCGAAATAGGAACGACCTGACCTGAGCCTCGACTCAACGTACGGTTTCCTGATTTTCGTGGTAATTTACCGCAATTTGTCGCCCACGCGCGCACCAAATGTAAAGCGCACGTAGGCCGTATAATGCAGACATGCGCCTCTTTATAACGCATCACCCGGCTGGAGTTCGTTTAAGCTACAAATCAGACAGATTCGCGCTTCGCTCGTGGGCGATGATCGGAGCGGTCTCGATATGGATTGCGGCTCCGCTTTCCTGCTAATGAGTTGCTCGTATATAAGGTGAATCACGATGCGGCCGGGATACTTCGGGAGCCGATCGTAAAAGTCATCTTTAGCAAAAAGGTTGCCGCAAATACGCACGTTCGATTCTTGACATGCAACGTTCTTTTACTGCACAAAATATAAAAAGCTACCTACATAAACCCGCATAGAAAAATAAATACAAATATATTTTATTGTGTATATAATGTATATTATATTATTTTTAATATTATAAAATTGTTTTTAAACAGACGTTGCATTTTTATCTGACAAGTAAATAGCTTTTATTTAAAATAGACATTTAATATTTATCGATTTATTGAAAAAAATACAGTTTTTATATTTCAAATATTAATAGCGTTGAGATTTTATAATTTTATTGATTCTATGATAAATCGATCGATTGACTTAACTCAATGATCGGATCTGCGACTTTCCAGAGAAGTAGATAAACCTTCTATGGAAGGTTGCGCTTGAATGCGGCATGCAAGATACCTTTTAGAACACGACTCGTATTCCCATTATCCAAGTCGCCTTGAACTTGATTCGGTCGTCGGCACATACCAACGACATTGTAAAGATGACGGACGAATCCGAGGATAACCGATTCATCGGTCGATTCAAGGAAGATCGTCGCCGGCTGCAAAAAGTTGCCTTGACTGATACTGAATGAACTGTCTGCCGCGGTTGGCCTTAAAACACGCATTGTATTGGTAATTAATTCCCGGGACAATGGTCGAAGATATCATAAAAAAACTTTTTTATGACTCAACCTGGCAAATTTAACAAAGAGCTATTGAATGTTAATGACAATCGATCGAAGTTTTATTAAAGATACGAGATTAAGCTATGTTTCATCAAAAAAACGCAAGCGAACATAAAAATTTCGCGGTCTTTAAATATTAAATCAGTTTTTATACATGCTATTGGCTGTGCATAAGCCGATAACATGCCGTTCTCGAAGCGCTTAAGGTTTAAAGGCGCGTCTCGGTCGGGCTTTCGAGATTTAACGCGAATAAAGGCGCTCTAGGCACGCACTTAAAATTACCTCGGACGTTAAAACTGTAACAAATTAGTCGTCGGCGCGGCCGTACGACGTCGTTACACCGGCCTGCCCGCCTGTCATTATTCTCCCTTTCATCGTTTAGTCACCAGTTAAGTTTCGTGCTCGCCACTAAGGACAGACGCGCCTTCCCCTTGTCGGTGGCCGACCTGCATCCAAATGATCTTCACAGCGCATTGCGAGCGCGTGCAAGCGCCTTGGGCCGCGGAAAGATCAGTGCCAACTGTAAAATCAGACCCGTGTCATTTAACTCTTAACTGCCCTGCGCTGAAATAATGTTACATATTTGTGTGATCTTATGGACCGGGACCTCGCTGAATCCGTTAAGGCTTAAATGTGCTCATGAACAAGCAGCGAGAATTTTTTGCGAGCATTGCTGACGCTAACTCGTTACACTGCAATCAGGGCTGATAAAATCATATTGAGGACATATATTACGTGCACATGTGTTACGAGTTTAAACATAAAATTTGTATTCATAAACGAATATTTATTCTTTCGATTTTATATACTTAATGAATTGAATTAATATATTGTGTTTTTTGACAATTAATCATCCAAGACAGATTTGATAATTTTAAATAGAAATAATATAAAATTCTCTTGAATGTCTTTCTTAATATATAGATTTATTTAATATTTTTTCAACTAATTAACTGCCGACTTATGCAGTACATTTTTTTGCTAAATTGTGAAAAATTGGATGTCAAGAATTACACAATGATGACGCATAAATTACTTCTTTTATAAACTGATAAGAATATATTATTTTATTATACAACAAGAAAATTATTTGATAATCTATTTTTGTTTCATTTTCACATTTTGATATATAAATAACAAGTACACGCAACATATTTGATCTCCTATTAAATTGGATATCTAGGTCTATGAAATTTATCCTGCAATAATCATTATGTTATTGCAGGATATGGCGAAACTAGTTGTATCAGTGTGGTCCCTTGTTACCACAACAGAGATCGTTAAAATGAAACGACTAAATTGGCCGGCTACCGTTTGGAGATTTCCTCAATCATTTCATCAACCGTCATCATCAACCTCGGTCGTGCTCTTATGGACCATATCAATCCCACGCGATCCCATCTCATCGAATTGTCGCGCTGGGGATCATATTATGTTGTCGTGGCGTAAGTTTTAATACACCATCATGTTCTGATTGTTTTCGATCTAGTAAAAGTACTGTACAAGTCAAAAAATGATAAAAAATCATGTCAAACGCAGGGCGATTTATTCTAATGAAATAATTACATATTTACGTAAAGTTGTATTTTAATTATTTTTATTCAATTACCGACTAGATATTTTTTAACTCTATAAATAGATATACAAATATATTATTTTTAAGATTTTTTTATACATTTTTTTATACATCTCCTATACTAGAACTACTAGAACATTGTCGCTATATTGAAATACATTAAAACATTGTCGTTATTTTTCAAATATATTAAATATGAAGATATATATTAAATATGAAGACATCGGATTTATTTTACAAAACTTTCGTAAATTCCGGACGGATGATTTCGCGATCCTTGCCGAACGTTCGACTTTCGTAAGTATCAAGATGATTTCGTGTTTAAAACAAGCAGCTCTCGCTCATTAATCTAATCGATAAAATCGCAAAGTAATCGATAGCTGCAGTCCCGCCGCAATCGCGAACTCTAATACACAGAAACGTCTTTAAGCGTAAGTAACTGTTACTTATGGTGTCGCTTATAACCAGTGGCATAGAGGATGTGGTCTTGATTGCGTCTTTTCCATATACAGAATGATTCGAAAGGCAAGATCAACCAGCAAGGTTATTAACAACGCTCGTAAAGTCATGTATTGACTTTTCGACGGTGTTCTAATTTCACGAACGTTACATTAATCAAAGAATTCGAGAGAAACTGTTCATCGTCTTATCATCGTCAAAGTAATTTAAACGTATGCAAAGGAAAATTAGATTGCTTCTCGTTCCGATACGAAGAACTTTCATCATTTCGTAGAATTTTTCTCAAGATGATCACGTAATTTACGCAAGGCTATAACGTTACAATTCCCTGTATCGCAATAATCGGCCACCTGGCCGATTATTATTCCCACGACAATATCCAATCTGAGTCGACCAGGCCTCGTGATGTTTCGCAAGGAAAAACACTTCGCCTTTGATATTTTGCGAAATCGCAGCGTGATTGTAGAAACGAAGCGCAGAGTCGAGTATTAACACCCTCAATATTCTCAACGAGAACTCGAGGCTTCGATTCAACGCGTGCTGATCGATCGTCCGATTGATCTAACAATTTGCATTGTGAAATCAGTCGTGATTTCTGTCATACTGCTTGAGTATTTGCAAATCATAATTCTATAATGCAAAAAAGGATATATAACGATAGCAGAAATTACAGTTTGATCTTTCACGGCACTAATTGTGAGAGAAAAATATAATTACTTTTGAACTCAATCATAATTTTATATAATTCCTAACAATAAATATGATTAACTGAGTCCATAAGTAACTATACTTTTTTCTCAGTGGGTTATTACTTTTAAAGTATATATATTTTTTGCTTAATACAATTCTGAAAAAAAAACGTATTTCCTCGAATTAATATAAGATTCCACAAGTTAACTGACAATTACTAAAATTAGAATCCCATCTCCGACTATTACTGCCACATACACATGCGTGTTACTATTCAATCTAAAAATATTTGAGATTAGAATCGACTCGATCATCGCGGAAAACCGCTTATGACGGAAATCATGAGAAGCGACATGTAGGATTTTCCTGGAAAAGTACAACGTCTAATTCTGTTGTATCATATCCGCGGAGGACGGGTCCGTGCAACTTTCGATGATTACGTTGTAGCGATGATTAACGAGTGGCTTTCGGTCCGCGTGTATCTCATTAATCGTCCAGCATGCACGGAAGTTAAGAACTTACCGGTCATTACCGGAGGACATAGTAACCAAGTGGCTAATGCGGAATCCTTGAAGTGATTAATGTCGCGGTCGTGCTATTACCCGCTACGATGATGGAGATGCACTCTTGCATGTGCAATGTGGACCTCCGCGCGCGATGGCACACTTTCTTGTTATGAGACTGCATTAGCCACCTCGTTGCTTTATTCCTTTGCTATTATTTGCCAAGTTAGAAGGAGGTTGAAGATTATACAAGCGCTTGCGAAAATACTAATATCAAGAAATAAATCTCCTGAATAAAGAAGTGTAAGCCGTTACGTGTAATGCCATGAATTAAAGATTTATTCGTCAGTCGGGGCGAATATTTAAGTGATTTTCGAAACGATACTGATTTCTTACAGTAGCACAGAAAACTCAGTTTCGCGTAAATTACTGATTTGCAAAAACGCGAATCCGCCGAACGGAATAATAATACAGTAGAACGAGACTGAAATCGTGATTAAAGAGCAAAGAGTTTTACCCCTCGGTCGAGAGACCGGCGAAGAAGCGGCGTTACTTTTGTTCGACTCGTGGCGTCCATGGCAACGGAAGTCGAAGAAGCGCCGGCAAGTTTTTGCAGAATTGTTCGACGCATAAAGAGTACAAAGTATTCCTCGAAGCCTCGGGCCGAGGGCGAGACCATTGAATGATTCCGCTCGCGAATACTGGCAGCGCCGTTTTATTAATCGGAGGAAACGCGCGGCAATAAATTTCCGTCGGCGTGAAAATTCCGCAATCTTAGAAGCTCGACAGACGATCCACGTGGGCACACGTGATCCCATCGGAAGTCCATTAAGTCTCGTCGGCGTGTGGGCACGCGTATGCGCACCCACGCGCGTGCATTCGCCCGAGCGAGGTGCTCGCACCGCGATCTTCCTCGGTTTCGCGATGCTATATGATACGAGTAAAAGACGGAAATGAAGGTTTCTTACGTTAATAACTAAAGCTTAACAGTCTTAATTGCCAAAGATCCAACTTTCTCTCGCTGCGATTTAATTCATTGCGGATAAATTAAACTTTTAATATAAATGCTATACTCTGTTAAACTCGTAGTGTCAAATTATATTCAATTTGAATCATTTTTAACTATTCCATAGGTCATAGTCAAAATTTTACCTTCCTTTTAGTCAAAATTAATGAAATATTGAGTAGGAGCAGTGACGACCTATGGAATAGTTAAAAATGACTCAAATTGAGTCTAATTTGACACTACGAGTTTAACAGTGTACAGTGTACGTTACATATTATTTTTGTATTATTTCGTGAAGCATTTCTCACCCGAGTTGCATAATATCGAATTTTATACCGATGTCTCTTCGTATACCATATAATATTGACATAATGCACTTAGCTATCTCGTTTCGATTATTCATCGCTCCATCATTTCGTACTTATCGCATTTGTTTTCTGTCCGATGCTTCCGATTCTCTTCTCCACTGCGTTTGATTAAACGCCAGTTGCATTGCCTATCAGTCCTCGCACTTTGCTCCTCGATAAGACCGCTTTGTACTATTTCGCGCTGCCGTTCGCGGCCAATGACAACGAACATCGAGTACCGCTCGGGCTCGGGGCTTAACACGCGCTGCCGATCCCGCGATGCTAATCGCGGACAGTGAATTATTGACGGGTGATCATAACGTATCGCGGGCAATGCGCGGCGGATGAAAGGCCGGATTGTTGACGCCTGTTGTGTTGCGACTGTCTTCTACGGTCTGACCGAGCCGCGTGTCAAATGCCGCGCAATTCTATTGGAATGCAGGCGAATTAATGGCGACAAGTTCCTCGGCACGAACACACGCTCTTGCTCCAGTTTCGTGCGAACTAGAGAATCGACTTGGAAAATTCTCGGAATATATGTCGCATTGCGATCACGTTGTTTGCCGAATTAACCTAATTTTTCCTGGCGTTAAACGACGTCATTCAGTCTCATCGCGTGTGAACGAGAAAATTAAAATCGTCGCGTGACTAAGTACGTTCATATATAATAAGAAATAGGTCATAGCGATTCTGTAATTAACGAAAATCTTCGAATCTTCCGACTTGGTAATGTTATGTTTAGTTATTACTCTCAATGAGCGACATTCAGTCGCCTTCGGACAGGTTCCTTACAAGTCATAAAGAGTTCGCTGGCCCCTCGGCTTGAGTGTCGCTCAAGCGGTGCATCAGGATGAATCACCCAGGATCGGATGAAAGTATTTTGGAGTCTTCGCCAGGATAATCATGATGAAATGAAATTACGCATCCAAATATTTCCAGAGATCAATTTTGACTTTTTTTAAAAATTCATAAATATATATAAGGTCAATAAATATCTCTCCATTGACAGTTTTTCAACGTATGTAGAAGATTTCTACAAAAAAAAAATTTGAAACTTCAATCAGATAAGCGTAGAATTGCATTATGAAATTTGTACTAGTAGGCGACTAGTGGGCGCGGCTGAATAAAAAGAGGATTTACACCAGTATCGCGTGTGTGTCACCTCTTTATTCCATCTCGCCTTTATTCTATCGCCTCTGTAGAGGTGATTGATCCGCATAGTCATTTGGGTTTAATAAACCCACAAACTCGAGCTTAATACACTGCAGATACTCACACCCATTTACACATCATACACATATATAGAACAAGAATAAGAACAAGATCCTATATTGTATATATATTAAATATACATGGAGCAAGATAGCGAAAGCTAAAACTCCAATTTTTCATTCATATTTTTAACTTAAAAAAATGATTTTGTTACGTCCTACATATGTGAATGCTATATAATATATGTATAGTGATGAGTAGAATAAGAATTATATTACATATGTATACATTAATCCGACCCTGGAATCACCTGGGCGAAGGCTGTTTTATTATGCAAATACGCAGTGGTTTCGCGCGAGCCACGCCACGAGGATACTAAATGCACTTGGTAGATACACACGCTGGCGAAGCGGATGCGTTTGTATCGTCAACGAGTCGATCGAGAGATTTGAAGCTATATCTTGGGCTATAATGCAATTTTCGATCAATTGCAAATTACGTTAAATTGCAAATCATTATATTATATATTAAAAGATTAGTCGAAAGAATTTTCTATTCAAGCTAATAATTTGTATTTATTTGCATTAACTGTAATACCATTTATTAAAAAATTACAGAAATATCGGAGCACAAGATTGAAAGAACAATTAGTTAAGAGTTACATTTTTACATTTAAATAATATTTATGTCTGTAAAACACAAATGAAAATGTAATCGACATTCCATTTAAAAGGCGCCATCAACCCAACGACATCGAAATTCGCCCTTCGGGGACAGATTTAAGCGATGCCGCGAATTGCATTCGTGCAACAAGTGCACAGCGGTTCTCTTGTCGCGGATATCATCGCGAACGTCGCTACGGGCACACTCGTACTCGAATATTGACACATCGTCGACTGGCAGGCGAGACCCATCGAGAGGCAATTTCCGCACTCTTCGAGGCATTGTCGAGTCCTCGGATGACAATGGCGCGCGTGGGCGCCGATGACGGAGTAGTTGTTCTTCGAAGATGTTTAGAAATCAAAGGGGGGCGAGCAGCCGGACGGGGGCCATTGTCTCACTCGTTATATTGGTGACGAAGCAACTGCGGCTTTGATCTGTTGCACAACTCTCGACGAAAAGTGCAGGGAGCATAAAAAGACACGTGGTTGAGACTCACTGCAGATCCTTAATGCGAGGGAAGCCACTTTTCGCATCATCGGCAGTCGTAACGATAAAATTGTGTTTTTTATGAGGGCTCACGAAAAAGTCTGGGTGATCTTCGCGCTTGTTCCGCGAAATCGACTAAGTAATCGCGATAAATTCCGTCACAAAATCGCGAGCCACATCTACCTGCGCAAGTTTCGCCGATCATGCTGAACGAAATTTTGGACACTATACTTACAGGATTAAGAGAATCCGAACGACTGCGATTTAATTCTATTTTTCTCATATCGTTTTTTAAAATCTTTTTAGTCTGCTTTTATCTCTAATGCTTGTTTTGGGCAAAATGGCGAAGAGAATCAAAGCGAAATCGAGCAAGAAAAATATAAAATCTAGAAATTATGCTAATAATTTTGAATAATTTTATTTTATCTAGAAAGTATGATAATTTTTATTTCTACGATACGATACGTCTTTCTCTCTCTTTCTCTCACAATCAGTCCGGTATAAGTCAACTATCTACTTAGTAATTATCTAAAGCATTTTCTATGTCGGATATGACAAAGCTGTAAGAGCCAAAGGAGAAGGCTTTCGAGGTGATAAGCAACAAAGAGCTTCATCAAACGGAATTTTGTCTTATTGCAATTCGCTCGGTCTCCGGCTGCGTCGACCCACCTCGTAGAATTTCTACTAGATGGAAATGGTCGATACGCAACGTCCAGCGAGACACTTTATCGGAGTGACGCGGGGCTGCGAGGCTGCCTATCGAGAGAGTCCATCGAGGAGAGAATTAAACGGCGGCAAACCGCGACGATAGTCTATCAATATAGATCAGTACATAGCCGTGATTGCATATTATATCCGCAGCTATCGCCCCTTAACGATCGCGGAATCATTCCGTAGCTCATTGACGAGCACCATTGTCGAGCTCGTTGAACGATTCCGCTCTCGTTCCGCCGCGAGGTTTTCCTCGGCGCGGCTTGAAAGCGGACTGGTTTTTGTGGCCGCGGCCGCGTGCGCGGATCTCGTTAAATTCCATCTCGTTCTATCGGCGATCGCCGAGCGAGATCTCCGCGGATCCCCTGCTCCGCGCCGCGTGTAACACCGCGACCGAGAGTGTACCTGTATACCTTCTCCGCCGCATCCGTATACCCTTGTGTAGGTATATCGCAGGTGTGGCTTGCGACAGGATGTGTCAACGCTTGTGGAAGCCGGTCACGTAGGTGCATGCGCCGCGATTGTGGCCAGTGCATTAACCCTGCGAGGATGTAATGAACAAGACGACCTGTCGAAACCTCTTTCTTTCCTCCGGCGATACCTCGGGTCTCTTTCGGCTCCCCGCGAAAGGAGTTACACACGATAAATCTGCCAAGCGATATACCGGAATGTTCTTTCGCCGGCGGAAAGCGCATGTCATGATCAATCCTCACGGTCTAACGCCTGAAATTTGATGAACAGTTTTGTTTGCTAGCTGATTTCGTAATTCGTTTTTGGAGTATATTAATACAAGCTGTTTTTCGTTTATAAAGTTGCAAATTATCAAATAAATAGCTAATAATTATAATTGAACATTCGAATTAAGTAATATATAATTTCATTCATGATGCATTATAATTTATAATAAAATAATTGTAACGGGTAGAGTTGAGAGAATCCTCCACGCAAAGTTTCTCCATTGTGCTTTAATAAAAACAACGCCGTATATTTCGGTAATTTTTGCACGCCCCCCAATTTTTTTCATGCGTTGAGTTTATAACTTCCCACGCTTTTCTTTCCGTCGCGTCGTCGGAGCGAGGAGCAAATTTACGAATCGACGACGAGAGCGTTTCGACGACAGTAGCTTATGAATGAAGTCAATCCGTTTATGGGCGCGAACGAGGCGGATTGGAACGCACATCGTATCGATCAGGGTTTTCTTTAAATGCCTCCGAGCAAGCAATCGCGAGATCTACGACGGCTTTAAACGACTCGAAGGTGCAAAGGTGCGAAGATGCAAATTGTGAGCTCGCGGTGAGAGAAACGACGGCGGCCGCAAATGATCGAGGGCTTTATTATGCGCTTCATTTGTCGTCCGCGAAAACCGATCGGCCGAACTTTGTCCACGGCACTACATCAGCGGAGAGCTATTAAGGCGGAGCGATTAATTAATCTAGCCTCCCGAGTACGAATTTTAATGGGTAAAACGTGTGCATGAGCTCAAGGCCGACAATTAATTACGGATTTAAATACGGCGCGCCCGAGGCATTAAAACGAGATGAGAAATTACGAAATGAATTTAAGGGGGTGGACGGGGGGGGGGGACGGGGTGCCGACTACCCGAGGTTACAGACGAGACGAGATTTGAGCTCTGAGACCAATTTCGTCGCCAACACTTTGTGCGATTCGTCACAGTGCTACGACGACGGAACGTTAACCTTCCCACGACTAGAGCGCGAGCTTTCCTTAATGGCTACCCTTTCTAAGAAGCCGATCTAATTTGGTTCTCTGTGTTACGATAATAGAACTGACGCCACGTCTGCAACATACATTGCACTTGCATTTGTGTCATAAATCATATTTCTGCCACAAATTTGGAGATTTAGTCAAGCGATTAATTAATTCTGAGAATAGAGTTATTAATCTTTCCAACAGTTCGAATTTCTTGAATTTTATTCTAATTGTATTAATAACTTATATTAGTCAATTTAATTAAATGGTGAAGTACGATTTTACATGTTTGCAGCAATATTATTGCGTAAATATAATTAATTTGTAAGCCTCCGAGCATAAATTCTATTGCAGTTCTTTTGAAAGAAACGTGGAATGTGCTTCATTTCTATAGACATTGACCAACATTCTCATTATGAAATATCGAATGTTAGCTTTCGTTAATGTTAAAATAATTCGCTACTATCGAACAACTAATCGGCAATCCAGGTAATCGTACAAGTGTTTTAAATACATATTGTTAACCAAATCGTCTTAGTTCAAATGGTGTCTACTCGCTAGAGTCTGAAAGGAACTTAACGATTACGAAATGTCGCACGTGACAGTCTCGCGGCGGTCATTTCCTGATTCCTGCCAGAGTTGTGATATGAAATCATAAAGACCAATATGAATGTTTTATTTCGTAACACCGTTGAGCTCTCACCAACATAAGAAATCTCGCATTATTAACAAAATATTTATAGGCATGCATATAAACTAAAGAGATTATAGCAAGAGAAATACTTTGATATTCATGTCAAGTATTTATGTATAAAGTGATAAGAGATTTCTGCGCGTTGCACTAAATTATTTATTTCTCATAAATAAATAAATATTTCTACGCTCTATTGACAAAAATAGTTGAGAAAAGTCAAGTCTTGCATGTATCTAATATTAATAATAACTTAGAATTTAAATGTGATTTATGTAATTTAATAATAACGTGCTTTTTATCGTTTAACTCGTCGCAAATCTTTTTATCATGGGGATTCGAGGAATCTCTTTACCTCCCATAAGCAGAGATGAACAACATCTGTTATTGCAATCGCGAATATATACAGCCACTCGTACGAAGTGTCGTAAAACGCGCGTGATGGAATATAAGGTAAGCGATATCTTACGACCGGATAACCACATAAAAGTCCCTTCGCCGATAAAGTTAAATACGACGGACGTGACCGTCTTTGCTGTATCTAAACGGTTCTAAATCCCTCGATATAAGTTTCTATTCGGCGCGAGAAGCTGATATTCGGTATTTTTCACGGTGGGTCGACCGATACGCTTTTATGTGCAGCTTGATATACTTTGTTACGGGCATCCTGGTGTAATGCCGATCGATGAGGAAATGGTGGATACATTTGTTTTCACAACGAATCGAGACCACCTCTCTCGCCAGTCTGAACGTTAACTCCCAAGCGTCGCTTGTGTTGTATCATAAAGAGCATGAATTCAGTGCGATCGACCGTATTAACTCACCGCGGGTGACAAACCGTTCCGCGTCCACTCGAGCGAGAATGCTTTGATGAACGATAGCGCGACGCAATTATTTCATCTGCGAGTTCCAATACAAACGTGATTCACACTTGTAAAGAACTGCGCGTTAAAGCGTGAAATAATTTCACGACCAAGTAATTGTGGTGTATTAAGTTAAGATATTAAAAAAAAAAAAAAAATACCAATTTAATTGAAATTTGAAGAAGACGTGAAAATATCTTTTAAAAGATATTTTTTTAATTTTAATTCATAGACTATTATACTCACATAGTCTTTATATATTATATAAATAATCTCATACTATATAAACTTGCTACAATTTATAAATACAATGTTTAAATCATTCTCAGCGCCTTGTAGCGGTTTGAGAGATTTCCCATTAAATCGAAAAAATTGACTTTAATATAGCGTGCAAGCTGTAATTATATACTTTGCAATTACGCAGTAGTTTTGCTTTAACGTTGAATCGACTTGATCGCGATCGCACCGATACCCCCGAGATTCTTATTTTTTCACGATTACGTGAGAGACTATAAGGGGTATTTGTCGGCCGGTAAATTGGTCGGCTTGTGAAGGAGCCCAGACCCCGATTGCCAGGAATATCAGTGCCCATTCAACAATGGGCCACACTTCGTCGAGAAAAATTGCCACACACGAAGCCATGTACCTCTCAATGGAGAGGAGAGGAAAAGAAAGAAGAAACATTAACAAACAATGGTTCTGCTGGTTTGCGCATGTGTGAGAAGTGACATTCGTTTTGGACGAATATCGGAGACGACACGAAATTATATATATAAAGATTTTAAAAACAAGAAATAAGGATTGAAAAATAGAAACAGAGAGATGTGTCTTTTGAAATGGATTTGTTCTGATTTTTTTATCTATAGAATTATTATATAATATATTAACATTATTTTGTTAAGGACTAAGGATTATATAACAATCTGTTGTGCAAAATTATTAATTTAAATATTTGAGAATTGATTTTAGATATATAAAAATTTGATCATATTGTTTGCATGAGAAGCTCCTAACTTTCAATTTTCTTTGAGTGATTATGTTTATTTCTAAAAACATAAACGTTGCAATAACAAAATACGCGTCAAAAAGACATTCGCGAGATATTTGCTACAAATAAAAAAATCCTCTGTCGCGTATATGTAACGTCTAAGCGTGTGGAAGAAGCACTTAATCATCCCACGGTACGCAATTATTCTAATGAAGGGACCAGACACGGCTCACATACGAAGAGGAATCTTCGTTGACCGACGGAGAGCCAGAGGCGGCATCAGACCCCCCGTGTTTTTTAATACGGCACTTTACTTCGGGTGTTCTTTTGATACTTGTCTCAAAAATAATGGTGAACTGTAAAATAATGTAAGCAACAGATCTCTTGTTGATTCTCCGTTTTTCTCTTTTTCTTCCTTGGGATACTTGTTAAAATACTTAACATACACATACATATCTTCGTATGTTTAATTATAGCTAGAAAATATAATTTTCCAAATTGTTCCACGAATATTTTAATTATTTCAAGTATTGGAAACGTAATTTTTTCTTATATTCGCTTTGAAAAGGAACGTAGTGACGACTGCAATTACTTGGCCAACGCAGAAGCATTCCCTCCCATTAATTTCCGCGATATAGAGACGCATACATCTCCTCTTCACTTCTGCTGGCCTTCCTTCTCTCTCCCGTCCTCTTCCCATCTTTCTCCTCCACGTCTGTTTACGCGATATTTGTCGCATTGTTGGTTGTCGTTTTGTTTCCGCGATAATTGCGACAACGAGGGGACCACTTAACTCGTGCCACTGGGCCCTTAAACCATGGCCCCACTCCAATGCCCTTCCGCTTTAGTGGTTCTGCGTGCATGACGATTGTGGGAAATGTCATTATTCTCTTGCAAACAAGAGAATTATGAGACCATGAGGAACAGAAAAATTGAAATAAAAAAGAGAGTAAGAGGAAAAGAGGGAGAGGAAAACACGCGCTTAAAAAATACGTCCAGACAATAATGACAATCTATATTCTGTATTAATATAATTCAAATTATGATAAAATGATAATTTACCTCTTTATTTTTAATATCAGTAAATCAAGAATCTACGAAATACTGATTCAATATTTACGTATTTAAATATCGTTCTCATTTTTCTTCAAATAGTATGAAAAAAAGGGTTAAACAGCGAAAAACGCTCTCAGATATTGTCAAGATAAAGAAGGAGAGGGTGACGTAGTGGGCGGACAAGAGTAAATAGGGGGGAAAAAGAATAAAGTGAAAAGAGAAATGTGTAGCGAGCAGCGGAGGAGAAAGATACGCAGCGAGGATACTGCTCACATCAAACGGTACCGCTGCACGGTAGGAGACTGCATTTCGGACGCGAATGGTAATGCGGAGGAACGAGTTTTCGTCCAGCGTCGACATAATCGCGTTTCTTTCCACCGCTATAGATGATCAGACCGTGAGATAGGTGAATTTATTTCTCTTACTAGTATAGAATCATCATCTCGTAAATTAAACATTGAACTTTTATCTGAACTCTAAATATTTACGAGCAAAATATTAAGAGCTCCGAACACGAGCTCTTATATACATTGTGTATTTGCGTCAATTATTTTAGTAACTTCAATTCAGTAATTATTTTTTTGAGGAGAATGAGAGAAAAAGAAAAAGAGACAGAAGCGAGAAAATTAATCTGATATTACTGATATTCATTTGAATTTATTCTCGCGTTCAGCGAATGTCTTAATTAAGAAATTTCTAAACAATCGAATTGAGGATCTCTCTTTTCATAAATATTCACGACGTTACAGCACGCCTCGTGGCGACGTAATCTCGTGTCGCGGCTTATCAGTTTCCCGTCGCTGCTCGTCCGCTAGTCTTCACTGCGTCTCGCTTTGTGTGGCTCTTTGCGCCGCAAGGAGGGACCGCAAACGGGGTGTCAGTGTCCCATTGCGTGAGATAATGCATTGGCTTGCGCCATTGCACTCTTACGCACAATAGTCTCGCCAGCCTTTCGTGCCTTTGTACGGCCCCCACCATCGGCGCGGCCTCCTTCGTCCCAATGTAAACGCTGCATAACAATGTCATTCGGCGTGACCGGCCGCTGAATCATGGGGTCGGCACGGACGGCGGACGTGTTTCCATGATCGAGCTGGTCGTCGACTCCGCCGACGCGTAACAGCACGCTGACAACGACGGGTTCGCGCCGTTGACGCTCGTTAATCGGGATGGTGCAACGCATCATTATGCGCATCCTGCTTGTACATTAACGTAACCAGACGCTGAGGAAGCATCGCAAGTTACTGCTCCTTTTTCGCGACCTAACTGTTATAGACGTTTCTGCTTGCCTTACGTTTCAAACCGAGGCACTGATCGTGTAACTTTTCGAGCGAAACTCTTCATCTTTTAATTTTCCATTTCTTTTCATGACGCATGATCCTTTTCACGAATCAGAGAACATATCGGTCAAAGAATTATAAGAATTCGCGCGAACAAGACTTCAATTTTTATTTAACATGCGGTTCTATTTAGACTTACTAAATTAAATTATATTTTTAAAAATCAAAATGATAGTTTTAGTTGTCATTTTTTAATATAAAATGTAGGAAAAAATATCTTTATAGATAAGATAAAATTGCATATATCTCATAATATAAAAAAATCTAACAATGTTTTAAACATTTGTCATGTACATCTTTCGGTTTTATCGCAAACTAGCTATTTTCTTTTAAGTGAATATATTGTAATTGTGCTTTAATGTTCGCACTCTCGCAGTTCTCTTCGAGAAAATAATAACATATCCTATACATTTTCCTGCTTGAAAGCTCGCGATAATAATTCATAATAAATGCGCGGTTAGCAGTTAGCGTATTATTATTCAGATGCGTACCACGTTACACTCTGTCCCGCATGATTAGTCCGGCGAAGATGATTAAACGAGGAGAAACTTCCTGTCACGGAGAAAAAAAGCATCCCATAAATATTACGTCATGGGTGCGGGTTAAATTCCAGTCGGGGATCTCGTCGACGCGCGATGTAAACGCGCGGGTTACATAAACTTATATATCCCGCGGCCGGGAATCGTCGACGTCAGTCAATCCCGGCTCGCACCTCGTTGTTAATTACGCTGTATTTCCGTATGACGGCGTAGGATTAAATGAACTGTCTAACGGTGCTTCGCCGTTGATTCGACGATCTTGCGTGCTCCGTGCGACGCGGATTTCATAAGCAGCGGGATTGATGTTTCGGCGATTACTGGATCGCGCTGTGTATATATGTGATCGAGAAAACGACCTCGCTCGTTAATCCAGCGTTGGAAATCTATACATCATTGCCCACATGTGGAATATTTAAACTTTCACTCGATGTATAATTTAGGTAAACAGATAGTAAACCTCGGAATATGTTTAATCACAATTCTGCTCAGACCGCGTATAAAGTCTAGAGAAAGTAATTAAGGAATGGGATATTATATTGTTTACTCGAACATGTATTAATTTACGTTAGATTAATTTTTATCAAGTTTTGAACAAAACCATAGAATATCTTTAATAAATTTTAATAAGACGTTAAATAGTTTTAATTAGTAAGACAGCACATTTATTTCAATTTAATTTATTTATCATTTTTATTACATTATCACGTTAAATTAATATTAAATGGCATGAGAAATAATAGTTTTACCCTAAAGATAATTTTTGTTCTCTTGTTTAAGTTTTGTAATACGTCTGTTTCAATATATGTATACGCTTCGTTAACTTTTCTCTTCAATTATGCCGCGTCTCCGAGGCACGGGGTACTCCAACTGTTTTTTAATAAAGATCTTTGTCATCGTTGCGTCCAAAGTAAAGTCGGATCGCTGAAGCCGCCCGGTGTCATCGCGGTGTGTCCACCGCTAATCGTCTCACTATTGTCCGCGCGACAGGCGTGAATAAGTCGAAGAAGCGGCGAGCATTTTCAAAATATTTCTTTGTGCTTGTGTCTACAGAGCCAGCGCGCGTCCGTGCGACGGCCGTGCGCTTAAAGGGTGTCACAATGGGAATCGGAGTCAGTTACGGAGTGTAACTTAAGCGAGAGGCAACGAAGGAGACAGTTGTCGGCCATTACGAGGCACTCGAGCAGCTCGTCTGCATCATAAAGAACCGGTGTTATATAAACTTCGAAGCTCACTGTGTCGATTCGCCGACGTCAATCCGCCTTCGTTTCTCATCCCGGAGTAGTTAATTACAGTGCATTATGCGTTATCCATTAGGTCGCTTGACTCTCAGCCGTGTACGATATTAAGTCTGCTAAAAGCGCGTTATACCATTTCATTATGAAGGTCAGATAATATCCCTGTGATATGTATCATTACCTACTCAATCTAACGCGATTTTCACGGTACAAAAAACGAATGAGTACTTCAGACAATTTTTTGATGAAAACTTTCTACATTCCCATATGAATTGAAAAAATTTTTCTGGACTCTAACATTTTTATAATTCTAAATGGTATAAGCTGAAGAATTCTATTGAAAAAATATCACGATTTAAAATACTATGATTTAAACTGATAAGACAAAAAGATATAATTTTTAATATTATTATTTTTAAATATTTTTTTATGTTTCGCATTTAATTATCAGAACTCTTTTGGAATTTTTTCTGGAACGTATTAGAGACTGGAGCATTTTTTGGGGAGCAGCCAAAACTATTGATTAGTTTTGAAAATAGGGTCCTAATTTTATGAAACCTCGGAAGAGATTCCATACTCTTTTTTCGCACGAACATAAAGTAATTATGGACGGGATGCCGATCAGCAAGAAAATCGCCAATGCGTATGCGCGGTCGTTAACTGCAGGTGCACCTCGTAAATCCGATCGAATCGGGATGCCCGGTTCACTTTCGACGATCGGCATTCCGCAGATACCGATGACGATCGGCCGTCGGATTATAAATCAGACGAGTGTTTCCGAATTAAATGCGCTTGAAATATCATAATTCGATTCCAGAGGCTGATCCCTGGCTGCTGCGAGGCTCGGTGGACCATTCTTGCCAGACTCACGCGGATTAAGATCACGATGGGAAAGCTTTAAATCTTTACGGATTTAATTTGATAGAAGTTTCACAATAGGCTTTAGTCGGAATTTTCATTCCAATAAAAAAAATTCTATCTTTATTTGATTATCGTTCGATTCTATTTTATTTTTACGCATGGAATTCTGACTTGCATAAAAGGATACAATAGTTATAAAAATTAGACGAATATAATATTTAAACAACATTGTTCCGTAATAGTTAAATATTAGATATTTAATCTTTAAATTAACTTTAGAACTTTTTATAAAGATCCGCAGTTAGATTTTGTATCTCTGAATAAGATACATGTATATGCATGAGGTCTTGCATCAAAATCCCACTTAAGCGGATACAGTTAAACATAATGTATTTTTTTACGTATTTTATATATTAACAATATTCATAGCAATATTCAACTGAAAATTTTGTTTCATTCAAGCGAGTACGTGTATGTATTTCTGAGTGGATGTGAGTTCCATTGAATTCAAAACTCAGGTCCACGGGAGGTTAAAACTCCGGGTCTGATATTGGCGTAAATGTAATATTAATCCTTTGAAATATCTCGGTCGGCTCTGGTCCGTCGCTTGAATTAACATAAGCCTTTATTTATTGACAAATTCAGGGCGACGCAATGAGCTCTTCCGTGATAATCCCTGTGGCAGCGGTGCACCAGCTCCGGACAATTTGTAACACATTAACTGTGAGATCGGGTTCGGCGAACTTTTATGAGTGCCATTCGATATCACACTCTAAAAACAAGAGTTAAATTTGAAAAATGAATTTGAAAGAGTCTTATAAATCGCAAAGATTTTTTTTATCTAATGTTAATCAATTCTGATAATTGAATTCTTAAATTTATCGCGTTAATAATAATTTGAAAAATCATTTCCAATTAATATGGTAAACTGTAAATGGTATTTAATTATACAAATTTAATTATAATATATTTTTTTTATTTACAAATATATAAAATGCAATGCATCGTAACATATCTATCGAGAATCCACGCGAAGCTATTATTTTACAATTAGATGCAATTACGAAATAGACTATATACTTAATACGTTCCAGTAATCAAATATTTAAAATGCAAACATCCTTGTCGGCTTGACGCTGTTCCGCTAATCTCATCTGAGCTATCCATTCCTTTATCCCTTCTCTCCGTCGACGCTCGAGGGATCTTTCTCTCGTCGTCTTTTTAGGGGATTTCTGGTTTGGGCGGTCGTAGGAAGTATCGCGGCTGGGTGGTCCTCTCGGTGGCTGCATTGAGACGTCAGCGCCGAAGTAGCCTGCGCCAAAACTCCCCTCCGTATGCGTGTGTTCCCCGAGCGCGGCCCCACTATTTCGAAGCGAGATTCCGTTTGGCGAATAAACAGAGAATGCAGCTCGAGTGCAAGGTCCTAGATGAATTCTGGCACCGTTCGCGGAGACGCGACCGAATTGTTCTTTCGTTTCAACGCGCGAAGCGATAACGTCTCGTGCCACGAGCCGCGCGCTGATAAGGGACAAAAAAGCTTAAATTAGGCGACAAGCGTGGTAAGGAAGGAATGCGGCGATAAAGGAATGTGGAGCAGAACGCGGCGCGGCGGAGATATGTCCTAATGGAATGCGTACGCGTGATAATAGACCTTAGTCTCGTGAAATTAACAACCGTAAAGTTATTTCGCATTGTGCGCGTATAAATAAACAGTTCAGCACGAGTTTATTCATCTCTATTGCGAACCTGTTGCGTTCAGTGTTATCTTTGGAATATTAATACCACAAAAATTCGTCAGCTTTCTATCTTTAGCGTTCCTCTCGACTTTCTTAAGATCCACTGTGTACTCGGGCCGCATTGAATATCCTCGTGCAGTTATGCAAATTGTACCATTACGGAAATGTACGAATTTCCATGGTACGGTCAGCTCTATGATCGTCGGCGACTATTCGCCGGATGGCGCGGCTATCCCATTTAGCATACATTTGCAAACAAATTACCGGCTGTATTTGCACGACGATATTATCGCGGGACGCCGCCTTAACGGGCTTACGCTTATGCAAAACGAAAAATTACGCGGGCGCGCGATGTGGACTGTTACTTTCTTACGTCATGCTATTAGGCCTGCGTATAAAGTGGCCGGCCGCGAAGCGCCTCGCCGTCGAGCACGGAGCGTATTATGCGATTTGACACGAACGTCTAATCGCAATGATGGGGCACCCGACGTTAACAATTCGTAATAGCCGGGAATTACGTCGGCGATGGGCGGAGAGAGCCGCGGCCACGCTCGAATAGTCAATAGTACTTGAAGCGTTTAATTTCTGCGCGCGACGCGGAGCTATGCAGGTGAGAGTGCATAACCACCGAGTGCGGCAACAATCGGTCGCAGCAACGATCCCTCGAGGAAGTAGCACTTTGCGGGAGTGGCGCTGGAGCTCTTCGGCATTGCGTCTTTGGGTTGCAACGAGAGTTGCGTTTCGAGCCAAGTGCCAATTGCGGTTTAAGCATACGTTTCTTTTATTCTTGTTCGTTGTGCAGATCTGTTGCGGCACAGCGTATAGTTCACGATGTCGAGTTATGAAATTTTCGCGAAATGTCTATCGAGGATTTGAAAATCGTTAATTCGCAGTCAGTTTTGCAAGTGATAATGAGACCGCCAATGACTGTAACTGTGAACGAAGGTGTCATAAAGCTTAATAATTCTTTTTTTTTTTTCAAGAAATGAGGAAATTGTAATAACGCGTGAATTGATCTCGGTGCTAAAATGAAACCGAATGAACATTATAGAGCCTGCGGCTGTCACGACGGGTTATCCTAGGATGTATATGTATATGTAGCAATTTATTCGTCATTACGGCGAGTGTAAGAAATCGGTAATACTTTGGCTCGCTTCAAGTTATACTCTTAATATTACATGTTATAGCTTTCCCTTGGCCACACTGAATTAATCCAACATTTCTTCCTCGAATTTAAATATGTCCTATCTTTTGTTAAGAGTTTAATTTTTATTCTAAAATTTTGTATTTTTACTTTGAATTTTGTTTTTTTACTAGAATTGCTCTTTGTAGAGCGTCTTTAAATCATTTATCTGTTGACTTAGAATAAATATACTTATTTATCTAGTAATTCAATAATACATTTTAATACTTTTATTTCAGATTAGATATAATTAGATAAATTAAATTCATTTTGTCCAATATGTCCAATATGTGTGACACAGAAACTTTCTTTTCATGCCATTTGTAATGTAAATGCGACAGAGCCGACTCGGTCTATATTTAGATCATACGCCCTTTTAAAATGCCTCAACTGGAACACTCATTGGATTTTATTTCCTCTTGTGTTTCGTGAATAAACGCCGCCGCCATGTATGCTATTTTCGCGACGAACCGCACGAAGCGCGTTCTCCACGCGCGTCGGAAGTCCCGTAGACTTTGACAAATGTACGCGCCATGTTCGTCCCGGCAGCGGCTTGCCCTCTCGGAGACGGAGAACTCGGCTCGTAGGATTAACCCAATTCCATCTTCCCACGAGCGGCGGCGTGCTCTTCTTCTCGAGAGCGCCGCGCCGCGCCAAAATGCTCGAGGCGGTTCTCGGTGCAGAAGCTATGGTCGCCATGCACGTGATACTCGCGTTATCTTCTCGTCCTTGTTTCGTCCTCTGCTAGGAATAATAAGCGGGTACACTCGCCCTTTACTGGATAAGGAGGCTCCCGACAGTCATTAGAATCATCTTCCTGCCGGCCGCGATTCATCGCGCGTGATAAGATAATGCATACCGCCGCTGATTATATATTATGTGCATCCAATTTTGTTTAATCGCACCAACTATGCGTTACGCTTAGGACGCACGTGAGAGCAATCTCGGCAGCGACCAATATTAGATAATTCGTCTAAATGATGCACCGTCGTTAATGCGCGAGTAATTTGACTCGATACTTAAATTATCTGATTCCTGTTTTAACATAATGGCTTGAAATTCATTAACGACTATATTCTTAAATTTTATATATTAACTCTAAATTCTTTTTAATGAATTGGATATCAATTTCGAGATATTATGATGCATATTTACACTGAAAAAAATTTCTGGTTAAAAACGAACGAATCGGAAAAATTTTGTAGGATATATTGATCAAACATTCTAGATATTATAATAGAAATGCTTATTATAATAGAACTCAATACTTTATAACTTATAATAACCAGATATTAACCAATTCCTATTAATTATAATACTAAAAGTATTAACCTAGATATTTGCTTAATTCTACAAGATTTTTCTGATTCGCCCAGAATTTTTTTTCAGTGTATGTATATGTAAAAGTTGATGAGAGGTATACGTCTGAAGTAAAATCAATTATCAGTAGTACAAAAGGAAAAAAAGTCTAATAAAATTTAACGTAGTATAATCCGAATAAAATCGATATCAAGTTCGTTCGAGAACATCCACGTGCTGTCGTGGAAAGTGGGCAATTTCGAAGTTACGCGTTTATACTTCTCACGTTTTCTTTCGTTCCCCTAGCCGCAGTTCATCTCTGTCAACGTCGTAAACTATTACCGATTCCCAGCGTATATCCCCGCATTTACTGGACGTCCGTCGTATATACGCTCGCTGTCTCGAACGCAGCTAAGCTCACCGGTCCGTCCAATGACGGATCGTCGAACGACGATCGGGATTAATTCCTACGAGGGACGGGCCCGTGTATCGGCATCGGCGTGCATACGTACAGTACGTGTGCCAGCTGCAGCACCCCGCGCATCGATCTCGCAATACAGATCGGCGGATTATACGAGGCGGTCGGTCGCGGCCGCTCCTATAAGGCCCCGTACACGAGACGAGGCGCTCGTGACATTGCACTGTCTATGATAATACGACACGTAAACTCCATAATCCGCTCTACCAGCGTCGCTCCGCGCGATCTCTCTCGCGAGATCCATCCGCGTGGGAGATCCACGACTTTTATGGGCTCTCGCCGACATGTCCGTCTGGAATTTTGCGGTTTACGCGGGAATCGCGACCAACAATCGCATGGAAAAGTTCCTTTCTCGTGAAAGAGATCTTTTTCGTGAAAGTAACGCGTAAACACTCAAATTTTAACCTACTAGCATGGGCGTTGAGATACATAAGTGGTACAAACACTGTTTTCACAATAAAATATTAGTTTAGATAACTTGTGATTTTTAAATAATCAAAAAGATTGCAAAAAGGAAGTAATTTATAAATATCATTGTGCCCTAATTGAATCATTCCTCTTACAATTACAGAAACTGAATTGAATATAGAAATATTAAATCTCAATACGCGCGCTCGAAAGAGTTAATTTTCTGTCATAATGGAAAAAACAAATTACTTTCCAATGAGTTCATACGTAAATTATTTATTATTTATTTATTGAGTGTGAAATCGATCCGACCATTTTACATTTCACGCAAATTCAACCACAGCAGTTAAATTGTCAATATTAAATTTAATAGTAATTTACGTCAGTCCTCTTGGCGTGGACCACCATACATGCTGGAATAATTCTTCATTCGTATACACCCGGTATATAATAGCACATCAGCAACAAGCATAGTAGCTTTAATACACCGTGACACCCTCGGGGTCCGAATGATTTCAATAATAATAGGAATTTCGGTATTAATACAGCGGCGCGTTTCTCATATCCTTTGATCCCTTGAGCATCCGGGTTCTCTCGAGAATACACCGGCGGAACCTCCGAATCTCTTTCGCAAGAGGACGGGAGGAAAAGCTGTCTCGCGATCGTGGGAAAGCGTGTCTTGCACGAGTAATAAATGCATCACGACGACGCGACCGTGCGAGCATTTCTCCAATTAATCGCGCCGCTCTCGGAATTAAAGACCGGGCACAATTAATTTATTTGCCTTTTACCCGATCGCGGGGAGAGAGGGACGGATAAACCGCGGGCGATGCAGTCTGCGACAATTTCGCGTATCGATTAACGATTGCGCAATCGACAACGATCGTTGTAACGTTATTCGGGTTACGGCAACCCGCAGAATCGTTATTGATTACGTTCGCGCTCGCCGCAGTTCGCAGTTTACGAGCGACAGCCGCGTGTCTGCGTGTACTTCGTTTATTTACGACGACCATGACACGTATTAATTGCGAGAGCGGTAATTTAGATTCGTCCTTGCGGGCGCTTGCGTTACGTTGTGTTACAGGTGCAAATGGAGAACTGAACGGACGTGCTCGGTGTCAGCTTTGCGTAATACGAAATTGGACACTGTCGGCCTATTTGCGGGTTCCGGTGAAAAGCGCACGGCGGAAACTGCGTTCATTACTACGTAGTTTGCGTCAAAGTGTTTGTTATATATCGCGATCATCGCCCGAGTGATTCACACGTTTATAGATTAAAACCTGAAATTCAACTTCAGGATATGATAAAACAAAATTAATAGTATTTGAATTATAAAAAATATTAAGTATTAAAAATGATTAATAGTTTCATAAAATAGAAATTTATTTATGCAAAAATTAATTAATACGTTAATCACATGCATATAAAAAAAGTTTAGAAAATTATATTCCGATTACATATTATATTAATTGTGAAATGTTATATAAGATGATTTTTTCTGGGAAACTTCAGAAGTCTACCTCGCAGTTTCTTCTTCAGTATGAAAGTCGTCAATTTATACGGCTGTCAGCGATTCAATTTAATTAAATTGATCTAGTAGTGATACAGTTGGGTGAAACGTAATAAACATACGAGATGATCCACGGCAAATGAGACAGCAAAAATAGTAATCGCGAGAAAACGACAATTCATCCCAATTGAGGCGACCAGTTAAGCGCAATTATCGCGGGCGGTACGCGGCACCCTCGCGTTACTTGATAGTGCAATTAACGTCGTCCAGTCGAGGCCCCGCGTGTGAAACACGCGCCGGTGAACGTGAACGAGCGAGCGAGCGAGCGAATGGACGATCGCATTAATCGCTAACTATCTCGCACGGCGCGGCGCAACGACGCTTTAAGCCGCGTGTAAAGGCCGTATAATGGTGACAGCCGTAAAGCTGCAGCCGCATCCAATTAATTTTCTTCCACGGCCGGGGAACGATCGTGTTCGTGGCGCGAGCCTGTCTCGTTCGCCCCGCGGAAATCCATGAAAATTAATTCGACGCCACGGAGGCGACGCGGATCCGCGACACGCGACCGGACGCGAGAGAAACCTCGTCTGAGGGATCTACAAGGTCTTTAGGTCTCGCTGTTCTGTGTGGTGTCCTGTAGGAGTACCAGTTGCGAGGAGATGTAGAACGTGCGTCCAGCAGCAGACTTTAGACTTCCATGCAGCCCTAAGAATCGTAATTCCATAAACATTGATTCAAATTATCTCAGGCTTACCTGAGATTTGTCGATTCTTCCTACAAACAGACTTAGAAAAAAAAAACAGAGTTAAACCTTGTTTAACTTTTTTAATTTTCATGAGATTATAAAAATAAGACTATAGAAATTATAGTCTTCGAGAAATGAAATAATAATTCTTTTAAATTCGATGCACAGAAAATTTTAACAGATGATATTCGTAAATTAATTGAGTTTAAAAGTGATAATTACATGTAGTTATTAATCTTTAAGGAAAAAAGATAATCTCTTTTACAGGACGATATAGAGACATTACGGTCTCAAATAATCACCTTAAATAATCGCTTTAGAATAATTTACGAATTTAATTCTTAGAAACGGAATTTATTCGCTATATATGTCAGTGAAAAATGCAGTTCATGAAGGGTGCAGTAATTGGGCATAAGCGTAACTATATTTCCTGGCCATCAGAAGAGTTAATGAAGTAATTCACAGGCGATATGTTTTAACTGAGGTTTTAATTTAACATCCAAATTATCTCTTGACTTATTTCCCTGGCGTTGCCGCGCGTTATAATTGAGGTATAAAGAACTTGAAAACTCGTATCGCGAGGCTTGTTATAGAAACCGTGGGATTCGCGATGCAGCGAGGAAATGCGGTTTAAGTCGGTCGAGGTCCGCGACGCTTCCTCATCGCTTGAGAGCAGCTCGCAAGTATAACGGGTGTGATACAAAGTATGCGCGTGGCCGTGACGTGACAGGAGATTCAACGAGGACACAATATTCCTCGCGACGTCCAATAACTCAGGTACTCGTTACAATGCACTTCTAACAATTATAAATAACCTGCGGCGCGGAGGTTCGCACGAGACATGATCTACGATCGCGGATCGTTTACAAAGGATCCTCCACGTTGAGATCTTTCCGCCGAGTTCTTCGCCGAGTTGTCCTTAAGCGATCAAATAGACCATCTTATAAATTTGCGAGGAAGTAAAAATAAGAAAATTTAAAGTCATTTGATGCCTAAGAAAATAGTACATAAACTTTAATGATAAAATTACTGAGAGAGAATACAAAAAAGGTGAAGAATCACTTCGCTATCATTCGCTATCATTCGGACAATAGCGGCGTATCTGCAAAAGAGAATGCAATCATATGAATGCACGAGGGTATTACCGTGTAAATATCGTGTATGTTGCTACAATCAATGAAGTATACGTGAAAAGAACAGTGCGCTAATATGGAGCCTGGTTGTAACTGGCCGTTGCGGTTTGTGCAATGCAGGATGCACTAATATGGTTTCGCGGGCCTCGATAGAAAGCGAGATACATTCGTTATGAGACCGTATGTCGGTCCCTTTGCATATGCACCGCCTCGGCAAAAATCGGCGCCGTTTCCTTGAAAAATTTCTTTTCTTGATTACGTTATGCGAGATGCAGTTTCTTCATCGAGATTTGCCAAAATTGTTTAAAAGTAATATTAAATTAAAAATTACATATTTATATTAAATATTGCCATAACCAATTAATCTGTATTTAAAACTAAAATTTTTTCTCATAATTTTCTTAATTTTGTATTTTTTTATTAAAATATTTTTCAAAGAATTTATTATAAAATATTTTAATAAATATATTAATATCTTTATTTATTTAATTACAATATACTTTTGGAATAAATATAAATAATACAAAGATTAATAAAATAGAAGAGAAACGATTTTCTCGATGTCTCAGAAAAAAAAGATAAAATAGTTTTTTTATGTACGAGCATTCCCGCGCGTGAACAATAAAAGATAAAAATTAAAAAAAATACACATGAAAAGATCGAATTCGAACTAGGAAGCCGTTTGAAAAGGTTTACTCAACCAGATCTGTTTAAATGGTTATCGCTCGACCTTAGGGCGCCTCAAAACCGGAGCAGACCGTAACTTAAGTGTTTTCTTAAAACGTATCCACCTCTTTTTCGGCGTACTCCGATATTCACGTCAAGATGAAATTGGAGCCACTGACCGAGGGTGTTATTCTTTCCAGGGAAGATCGAAGGATAAACACTGAACTCTGTCGAGACTTCAAATGCATTGCATAAACTTTTTTTCTTTGGACAAGCGTAAATTATGCGAATGAATCGATATCGATGTAATTTCTTCCTGGGTTTATACTTTGGCGTTAAGATTGAACAAATATCTAAATTGAATGCAATAATTTTCTTCTGTAAAGTTTATTGCTTTAATTTTAAAGAATTTAAATAAATACATAATACAAGTACGGAATATATACTCAGAGAAAAATATACTTATTTTTAGCCTCAACCATAATTTTATAATGTTTCTAAGACGAAATATGATTAACTTAACTATATGTATTATTATGTTAACCATATAATTATCGTTAGAAATATAAGATTGAGGTTAAAAGTAATTATATTTTTCTCTCAGTGTACGTAATTTTTTTTGAAATGGTAATAAACTTGAGAATTGCCAAAGCGCGCGCAATGAAGAAACGATGTGTACCTAAGATTACGATTTTCAAAATAGCTTCTCGCAGATCGATATCCGATAACTCGATAGCATATCGGGATGCTTATCGTCTCTTCTCATTCATGAAAACGATAAAATACGAACTGACAAGAAATCAGAGTGGACTTCGTGGATTAAAATATAAGTGGCGAAAGATTAATCTCCATTTTACGGTGGGATAAGTCGGGCGCCGCATAAACTCGACGGGACTTTCATGTACGCGTCGAGATCTTTTATGAAACCATAATGCTCGCTATGGATACTACAGCACGAGATACTTAAGACCATTACGAGTGATTCCACTTCTTTCAGCTCATCCCTATCTTGTTTTCTCTTAAAACGCGCCATGACGTTTCCTCCGGCTTTTCCGTCTCTTTCTCGATTAATCGTATTTCTCTCGGCGGAATCGTAAATCGTGAAACCGGCTTAATGAACGGTGGACAACGACTCGTGAAACGCTCCAGAGATGTTAAGACTCATCCAAACGCGGCGATTATAATTGGCAGATGGAGGGAAGGGAAAGTCGAAAGTCCGCAGTGTCCTTAAACGGCACTCGCGGGCGTAATTATTGTTAATCACGAAAGTACAGAGATATATGATTAAACGTTAAACCAAAGTGTCTTCAAATATTGTATTTACGCGAAAGCACTTGAGGGATTATTGTAATAAATCTATTTTATGGTAACAATTATTATGGTTATTACAATAATTATAATAATAATCGCTGTGTTTCTGCAATAAACTTACACGGCAAAAGTAAAATGTCCGAAATTATATAATTCATATGAAATTAAATTTTAAGTGAAACGAGCAGCAATAAATTTTAAGTTAACGAGTGCAAATAATTAATATTTGAGAAGTATCTTATTGCTCTTGGAAAGAAACGATTCCATAACTCTATCCTCTCTGATTGCTGTTGACGTCAGGCCTATCAAGAATAATTATTACGACATCATTCAGCTTCTAAGCATGATTCGTTATATATTGCACATATTATTACACGTTGTATGCGTTCGCCTAAGATTTAAGATCCCAATTTGCACGGACAAGTCCGTCTGTCGCCGTTACAAGTCGTTACATTCTATCGCGGCACGGCGGAGACCAAATACCTGTAAAGATCATCGACGTCCCGGAGATTTACGGCGTGTCACGTGAGAGGTCGTCAGCCAAATTGTTTCACATTGATTTTCAGACCGAGTGGCCGGTACGGCACCGCGGCCGCTGCCCACACGCGATGTCTCCGCAAACGCATTGTGGTTTCCAGGCGCTTATTTATGCACGACCCGCCGTTTCCGCCCTTTCCGCTTGACGTTTAGGGCCGTTGACTCGCTTGACTTCGTCGTCATATGGCGAAGTCGCTCTGTCGATGCTCTACCGCTGTCACTTTCTCGGTCCGCTTTTATCGCAAACAAATTTTACAGATGCTCAGTTTTATGTCTTTACAATCGCACAAATTTTATTAATTTAAAATCCAGTACGATTAAAAAGTTTTATATTTATAAATAACAAATTTTATTTATATGTATGCAAAGAAATGCAAATATTTATTAATGCATAAATAAAGTTGCACAAGAAAAATTAAAATTAATATAAAAACAATGAGAGAAGGAGGAAAAAGAAGGAAAATGTATAAAATAATACTTTCAAACTGCGTGCCTGGACGAGCGTATACAGAAACGTTTTCCTCCCGACATTTATCAGCACAAGAAGAATGTTCCATTCATACTTTTATACACCGTTTATGTACGCGTTATGCGCCGTATCACTCTTATCAGCACTTCTAAGCCGCCTACAATTTATGCACGTGTATGCGCGTGTGGAGTTATCGGTAGAAAGGAAAGATTGCGGCCGCAGAAAACGCTACTTGCGGTGCCACAACGGTGAATCTTAAGAATCCAACAAAGTTTCTACAAACTATAAATACAAACGATAAAAATATTTCAAACGTTTGAATTTATTGAAATCAACTTTCTTGATGTACAAAATTCACAATATACATCTTATATAAATTTTTAAAATAATTCCTAATTGTACGTATATATTTATTAATTAAGATTGGAAAGACAAATTAAATTCGATTAATCTTTCATATTTATTTTACATATTACCGAGCATATTCCCATAAGACAAATCCATTCCGTTCGAAGATATGTCCGAGGTGAAGACAAACGGTAACGGTTATCATCGCGTAAATATCAGCTTAACTACACTTCAAATGCCGCCAGAGGCGACGATATAGACACGCGCGCCGTTAATCCGCGAACATGCGCCGTTATTTCGCGAGAATTTGTCAAGCCTTCCGCGCGCGCTCTCTCCGCACTCACGACAGACCGCGTCGCTAATTGGATGCAAGATACGAAGCTACGTTTCACTAGGACGAATCCATTAATATCGCCTTCGACAGATGGGCTCGCGCGCAAACCCGGTGGTCCGACGAGGGAGGATTTCTCGCGTCGTCATTAATCACTGAAACAGGAACCGCGGTGCTTGGGTCGTGCTTAGAAAGCGCCTGGTTTCTCGCAAAGATATCGGCGCATCATCAAGCACGCGAATTTCATTCCGTCATTCGTAAATTAAACGCTAAACAGTGACGATTTGGATGTTATCCAGAAATGACAGATCCGCACAGTTATTTGAGTTTAATGAATATACGGACCCGAATTTCATACATTGTGTATGTACAATACATTCATATTCTCTTGTGAGTGATAATACGATAAACAATTATGCAGAAAACAGAACACAGAAGCAGACATAAAATTAAAAAATTGAAATTTATATTATAAAAATTTAAGTAACGATCATAATTCGTAAATTCCATATTTAGTATAATGCAGTACAACTTTGAATCTACGTTACTATGAGCGCATGGAAATTGATGTATACATATGCGTTTGTTGAAGTCTCCCAGTTGCGCAATTTAAGGGGATGCTGGACTGTTTTTTTTTACCAACAAAGATAAATAATTTTTGCATTTTTGGCAATTTTTTGGGGTTTACAGAATTAAGAATCTCTTCTTTTACGGAATTAAAGTTTACTAATGGAATTAAAGTTTACACACTGAAATAAAGTAGGAGGAGGAGAGATAGTTTTTACGCTGAAAAAGAGAGAAAATTTATAAAAATATGCTTATTTACCTACAACACTATGATTAGAATTGTTGACATGTGAATGCAACAGCTTTGTATAAAAGTAGTTAATTAGGTTTTAGGCACAAAACAACTATCATCCCTACTTCTTTGGAATGTCTACTTTAAAAGTGACTCCTGTGAAAAAGTTTTTTAATTCTATAAAGCAAAAAAAAATTGCCAAGAATGCAAAAATTATTTATCTTTATCGGTAAAAAAGAACAGTCCAGCATCCCTTAATGATCTTTTTATAAAACAATATTAAATAATGACTCGTGAGATATATAAGTAATATAAAAATATCATATTTATATCCATTATTATATAAGTGTTACATATTATAAGAAAATTTTGTTGTTATAAAATTTATCTTCTAATATTTATATATAACATGTGAATACCATTTGTAGATAAATTTTCTTTGCCTAAATAAAGTGAATCGTCATGCCATCTACTGTATAGCATAAGAAATATAAGAATTGTTAGCATAAAAATTGTTAGTTATCTTTTTTATCTTTTTTACAAATATTACATCTGCTAGATTGCAATTAAAGATTTTTTAAGTATTATTTTATGTCGTACAAGTAAGACAATTTATTTACAAGGAAGGGAGAATAGAAAAATAACGTACGAAACTACATTTATAATGAAAGATAATAATAATGGAGTATTTATTTATTCTTAATATAAATTGTATATAATATAAATAAATGCTTATTTCTACATCGAGTAAGGATATATATATATATTTTTTTTTATATGTATAATTGGACTAATGCTGTAGAAAAAATAGTTTGTAGAAAAATTGTAAAAGCTCTCAACATGCTCAGAACAACAGTGGCCATGTAAAAAGACCTAACATGAATTTTCAACTAACGTGATGCTATTATTATTATTTTGATTTATTTATTCAACGAGATTCTAAGCTTATCGTGATCTGGACGGATATTTTCAAAGGCCTCTCTCAGTCTTTAGTTTTACCTTCTCATCGACTAACTAGTTGTACATTATTGAAAATTAAGTAGAAAAGTACTACGGCATGATCAATGTAAAATATTACATGAATATAAGAAATACAAAAATATAATTGTACATTTCATTTGACGCGACTTAAAATCTTTTTTACAAACTTTTTTAAAGACGAATAAAAACACATTGTATTAAAAGTACATAATACCATAGAAATCTTTAAGATTAATTATAAACATATTTATAATTATAAAAATGATTCGATGAAGAGGCGAATTTTGATTTCTTAGACATCCGTTGAAACGTTTTGAATGTATATTAAAACGATTGGAGAACGTTGCGTGATTATTAAGTTCACGCGTTCTTACGTCGAATTTACGAATAAATGGAAATAGAGATTCTTCCTTACTTTGGTGGCAATAGATGTATACGTATTGCTGTTGCACATTGCACTTTCTTTCAAGGCCACAAAAGTTCTATATTTGGAGACTGCAACTTTGCAAATATTCTGTACATTGACAAAACAACCAGCCAACAGTATATCTGCAAAAAAAAATGTAAAAGATATGAAGAAACAACTTAGATAACACGCAATTTACTAAAAGTAAAATACACTTACGTTGTAAGACATCCAAAGCCAATTGCATAATGTCGCGAATACAGAGTCCAACTGAAGTAAAAATATAAAGAAGTGATATGATTGCTTTTATCGAATGATAACAGAATCGTCAAAATAAAGGAAAGGAACTCACATAAATATAATATCCGCCTAAGAGCCACAGACCGAAGACTAATTGGAATAAGCAAACGATGAACCATCCAACGAGCCATGGCAATAACCATCCGCGCACTCCTTCTTTTATGCCATGAACCATGAACAAAGCGCAAATGATCAACAGAAGCAGATACGCGATGAGGATACCTCCAACAACTTGCATAGCTAAAAATTGCAGGCATTTTTTTTAATAGTCTATTAAACTTGTGTTGTACACAAAAGCTTATAAATCTAGAAACTAGTAAAGTAATAAGCCTATGATTTAATAAGACTAATAAACATTAAAAGCACTGACAATTAATTTCTATTATTTAAATATACTGTATACATCTCTCTGTGAAACAAAGAGATAGAGAGAAAAAGTAAATTGAACAATTTAATCATTTTGTAACAAAAGTCATGAAAAAGACATTGTTATAAATTAAAGTAATTTTTATAAAAAATTTTTATAAAAAATTATTCGTTTGGATAACTTTAGTAGATTTTTTAACAAAACTATTTTAAATTATATTTATTCTATTTTTAAATATTAGGAATGATAAAATTATGTTTCAATAAATGGCTAAATACAAGGAACTCTCTCAATAATAAAGTTAAAAAGTAACACGTAAAATGATAGATTGGAAAGTGCAACGTTGACAATGCGTAAATTATAACATTTTTTTTTCATATATATAACTAATAGAACACATAATTATACAGCGAATATTTTGACTCTGTTTTGAGCCATCATCAGCGATGCGGTAAATACAAAGTAATCTCACGGAAATACATAAGTTTTCTAAAATTCACATTTATTTTTTAAGCACTATCATTTATGTACGATTAATATCATACTTACATCCCCTTACATCAGCTTCAAATAACGGATTGTATATCTGCGTGGAGTCGCCGCCAGCGAGCTGATAGCTTATTAGCGTAATTAATACTATACTAATTGCCTGAAAAAATAAATCGATTATATTAATACTCGCATAAATTTCAGTACGTTAAAATTACATTAGATACACTTTAATACTGTTTCTAATTAAATGAAATTTCTTAGCCAATTAGGAGATACTCACCACTGTGTAAAACGCTATCGCTTTGCATCCGGTCTTAATGCTGTTCGTCCAGATGCATGGCGACCAACAGGTTTCCAAGAACGGCATTGTTTACACTAAAATCAGAGTTCGAATATGAGAGAACGTAAAGCGCGCTTCAAGCATGGTCTCTCCGACTACGATGATGTTATTGAGTCCGTCGCGGAACTTGGGCGTCGACGCGCATCAGAGTTACCAACGTAAACGCGTATTGAGAGAACTGCTCGTAGAAGCTTTATTGAGATTGAAATAAAATCGTTTCGTTTCGCAAAATCAATTTTATGTCCGAATAATCGCGTTAGCATTCATTTGCGACACTTTTGGAAACGCCGACCTCGAAGATGCGTCAAAAGTGCGCCGATAGTTGATAGCGTTGCAGACTCATGTTACAAGAAGCGGAACAATCAAATCAAACGCATATTGAATTTTGTTCACATAAAATGGTCAAAAACGTAAAAAAAATTAATACGTATATGTAATTTTTAAACAAGACATGACACTTGTCGCCCGGAGCGATATTGACGCTGAAACTCCGGATACCAATCGTGCGTTCTCCATTGCCATGGCACACGATGCGACAATGTCGATCATGTCGAACACCAGCATCAAAGTCGTTTTCAAAAATTGTACTTATGTCGCTCGTACTTACGATTTCTCGGCAGGTGCGGGCGAGAAAAATGATTTCAATCGGATTTCCTTCGCAAACGTCGACTGCCGCCGCGGTCACCAAGATTCGAGTGCTCGAATCGCCTCGGGAAAACAGCAGAACTGACAAACAGTGCCATACACGCGTCGATGGACGTACGGTTAATGGCGTCGTCTTACCATTGGAGATCCCCTCCACTTTGCGAACAGGTCACGACGCCGGCTGCTCCCTTTTCACAAAGCCTGTGTAACACGTTCGATCTACCGAATGCTCCAAACAGATGGCTGAAGATGCCATGCACCATAATACACCATCGATGTAAGTATTGTGAATCATTTGCTAAGGAAGAGTTTTTTAATTTCAAAATATTTCTGAGTAACGTTCTTAATAAAATTTTATATTCTTATTTATTATTGCCTATTAACTCTTCACAAAACGTTTGTATTTTATAATTAATTTTTTATCGTAGAAAAAACTTTATTCTGAAGAATCTGTTTTCTCTTTCTCGCTCATTTCTTCTTTTTAGGAAATTTATATTTATTTTATTATACAAAATTCGAATTCAAAATAGAAAAATCTAGCAGATAAAGTATGTAAAAAAATTGGAGTAAATTTTATTTTCATAAATGGAAAGTACATTAATCTTTTTTCTTTATTAATTTGTCAATTAAATAAGTTTATTAACATAATAATAAATCGAACTGATTCGCCTGTTAGTGATACAGTGCGGCTGATGAACAAATGTAACCAGAAATTGCTATACCGTGTCTGCGGCGCCTGATTTAAACACTGTGTGTCATAGTTACAATCTTACTTTTTAAAATATTTGCAATATATTTAATAGAGCTATTATCCGGAAACATAAATAAAGTATTGAGAAAATTGGGAAATTTATTAAATAAACATTTGGAAATATAACTAATTTCTATCTGCATAAAAATGATTTTTCTCTTATCGACAAAGTTGAGCACTATTCGATGAAAAGAATATGCTGCCTATTCTATGAAATATAATTGAATCTTTATAAAGATTAGTGCTAGAATTTATCGATTTACCTAACAAGCAGGTGCGACGAACTCAACGCTATCGTAAGCTGTATTTGCACAGCGATTTACTATCTATTAATATATCGCAGTGCAAGGTCAGTCTGGATAGAAATAGAAATAGCCACATTTATATCTTCTATTAAGCCTTGCTTGCGTTTGAAGAGTAGCGTGACGTTACTTTGTAATTCGTCGCGTACTTCAAAGATCGCAACATCAGCTGAACAGGCAATAATTTCCATGATTTTTACATTGTATGATGTATTTCAATAATTCCTTTTGCCGATGGATGGAAATAGCAATTTAGACATTTATAAAAATTAAATAAAAATTAAATAAAAATTAAATAAAAAGAAAAGAAACTGACTTTGTCACTGCAATAATTTATAAATATATCTAGGCACTGTTCTTCCCGAAATGAATGGATTTTATCATTTATAATAATCTCTTGAGATAAACTCGCTGCCATCGTTGTCACGATTATTATCGAGCTGTCAGCGTCATCGGTGATTAACCCGCGGAAAATGTAGCGCAACGGTTTCGTATTACCTAGCCGCGGTTTCCGCAGCGGGTCGCCATTTTGGTGAACCGCAAAGGAAAACAGAAACCTACCCAGCAAAGATCAATAATAATTCGAATGTCGAGAAGAAAAAAGCCGTACGCATTCGTTTTATGCGCGTTTCACGCTTTCACGAAAGTCGATGTAACTCAATCGAAATGAAATAAGCGAACGGTGACGCGAAGAGAAGAAAAAGTCGCTGCAGGGTCACGAGGATCAGTAAAAGTTCCGGACGGACACGTTCGAACGTTTCCTTTTGTAATCGACGTACGCGGAGATCAGAATGGTTTGTTGATTGGCCGTCATTGTCGGCCGGCCGTGAGGAATTTCACGGGGCTCTATGAAATGATAAAATCCATTCACTCCGGGGAGGACAGTGCCTACATGCGTCTATAAATCCTCACAGTCATTCGGCGCAACAACGCACGGCGTAATGGATCCAGACGTTCGTCTGGAGATAGCGGTGCTCTAAGACGCCGTAGATCATCGACAAGCAGGATTAACGTCGTTGGGATTAGCAATACTATAAGATCCAAGATATATCCAGTCGGAAACGACATGTGACGGAACGGGTAACGCAAAATTGAGAAACCGATCGTATCGGATAGTAATAATGATGAGATTATCGTTGAATACGATTGAACTGTTATTATTAATGCAACCATCTCTTTGATAACGACACGGCAAATGGTGCTTTAAAAAATATGAAATGCAATTGTATGCAGGTATCAAACCCCTCCGGACATTCGCAGTTCTAAGTCAATCATTGCCCTCTCGAATTAACTTCCGAATGATAATCGCTCGCACGGGCGTCATTCATCAATATTCGCCCACTGATAGACATGTAATTTCAGACTTTCCATCCCGCTATCGGGATGTCGGCGGCGCCCAAACGCGGAGCAAGAGATGGGTCTTCTCCGCAGTCTTCTCCTGATGCCGGCTAGTGAAGAAGTTATAAATACATGTGCATGTGTGCGTGTTATGAGCGCGTAGATAGAGCGTCCCTCCGTTCTCCATTCTTCCGTACCGTTTTCTACGATCGCTCGCTACCACGTCGGTTCCCTCGCGGCGGTTTCCTCAGCCGCTGGCCCACTGTAGACTGCCTCTTGATTTAGGCGTCGGAGCACCATGCAGGTTCATGCGGCACTGTCAACGTTGCCATCTTGTCGAGAAGTACTTCAACGGTGTCAATGGTTGGAGTGAAGACAACTGTGGACTGGCAACGCTGCGGAATCTTCACCCGGCACGTGACTCTTCTCATGCCCCGGCCGAATTGAGCAAATCGGAATAATCAGTAAACTCAGCAGTCATTCCGTCGCGCCGACGAACGTAAATGATCTCGAACGCATGCACGTATGTATCGTGTGCGCGATTGCTTATTCGATTTGTTTATCGAAGGTTACTCACAGCTTTCGATTGACGTTTCTTCTCAGATCATTTTACATTAAGCAATATTATAATTGCGTATTGCATAAACGTTACAAGAATATAAAGAAGACATGGTATTTTATTAAATAATAATTTTAGGGGTAATATTTATAATAACATTTAGGTGCTTAATTTAAAAATTGCGAGTGAAATCATGGTGTATATACACTGAAAGAAAAATATATAATTACTTTTGGACCTAACCATAATTTTATAATATTTCTAATGATAATTATGGTTAACATAATGATGCATATAGTTAAGTTAATCATATTTTGTGTTAGAAATATTATAAAATTATGGTTGAGTCCAAAAGTAACTATATTTTTCTCTCAGTATAAATGCAGTTACTGCAAGTTAAATTTTGATATCGTTGAGAGCATTCAGACTGTAAAATTATTATCTTTTTGATAAAACTGTTATCGCGCTGCCCGTCTCGGTTGTTTAATTTTGCAATCAGCTGGTCTCTGGAACAGAAAATATTTTGGCGGCACGTTGTATTACCTGACACAGGAATGCGCTATTTGTTTGATTACCGATCCGAATTTGATGTAATTTCTCCGGTGCTCGTAACTGCTCGAGTGAACTTGATGTACTCGGAGTACTAGAGTCACTCAAGTTGAACGAAGTATCAGCATCAAAGGGAGAAAGAGAGACAGCGAGAGAGAAAGAGAGAACAGAGAGGTTGAGATATGCCCCGTTCGTGTTAACTCCAATAATTTAACAATAAATCATATCGAACGGTCTCGATTTAATCATGAAAGGATTATTAAACGCATAAAAATACAGACATGTTAATGCAAATGTCTGCAAGATAATTTGTCTGCAAGATAAGAGGCAAGAAACAAGGTTACTTTTCTTTCAAGATATTCCTGAACGCGAACTCTCTCGTGAATTATCTGCGAATGGAAACACGACCCCTCGTACGTTCAGCCAACGACGATATGACGCCAGATAGATACGCGGTCTGACAATGAGTCGAAGAATTGATAACAGAATAAGATTTGTATCTGGGGACTACGACCTTGTTTGCAAGAATTAAATTTATTGCTCAAAATTAGTTTCTTTAAGGTATTTTCCTTATACATGAAAAATATGCGAAGCTTTAAAAATGAACGCTATTGAGAGATTATAATTATTAATCTGTTACAATTTACTTTTTATTGAACTTTATTATAATTATCTTCTATTTTAATTTTTTATGTTTCGGAATTTTGTTTGGAAAAATATGAAAACACGTTTGAAAAATAATGTTCAATAAAAATTAGAAAGTCTATAATTATCTTAATGAAATCAGCGGTTATTATTAAAAGAAAGTAGGTGTTAGTATCAAGACTGAAATCATCGCATGTTCTGGATATACCGATCACGTGCTCCGAGATCGCGTGGAAATCACTTTGCTTCGGAAGCTAATAGTGGCAGAGGTCCACACAGTTACGTGACTAATATCTTAATATATTCCGCGAAATATTTAGCCGGCGTGGCGCGGCAGCAGCCACGCGATGCGTTGTTTGAATCCAAGATCTCTCCCGCCCAAGCGAAATAAGAACCTCAACTAAGGGGCCTATATAGATGCACGGTCATAACGAGTTTCTCGGTAATACCAAGACTTTAAAATAAAATTGACAAGAAATTCCCATAAAGAATAAAAATATTAAAAATAAAGATCTAAAGAGAGAAAATTATAGCTTTTCACGTAATTAAAACTTGATAAGCTTTTCCATAAAAGATAATGCTACATTTATATCAATTGTGCCTCGCAATTTGATACAATTTGATATCTGAAGCAATTTGCAGAACTTGTCAAGAATTTTTATAACAAATTTTTATAACAAAATTATTATTGTTAATGCCGAATGCATGGTCGGCAAGGAAAATCTCGGGCGACCGCAGCATCTCGCGCGGTCGGCGATCACCTTTCGCCGAGGGAGAGTTAGCGCGAAGGGGGCATAGGAGCCCCTCCGGTCAGATTAGGCCCCGTCGGGCCCCTCTCGCTCGCGCTCCGCGCCGTCGAAGCCGTTCCTTCGTGCCGGTTTGTGCTGTCGGGTCCGCCTCGCCTCGTGCATACGCGCCATGGTCTCTCGCGTCGAGTCGGGCCAGCCTCATCGTGGTACCCAGCTGGATCCGGACGGCCATTCGTCGGTCCCGTCGTCGGCGCTCGCAAAACGAAGCGGAGTCGAAGCGGTGCCGCGGCACGACGCGATCTCGCGCATCGTGTCATCGTCGTCGTCGTCGTCGTCTTCGTCGTCGTCGTCGTCGTCGTCGTCGTGAGCGATACAGCCGAGCCGAGCCGAGCGTGGACTCCTCCGTATTCTCTGATGTAACCCCCTTCTCCCTGCATCCGTGAAACCGCATCGCGGTTCCACCTTATATCGCCGCGATTACGCATACACGCTCGAGAGAGCCGCGATCCCGTAGATCGTCCGCGATCGCCTGCGACGCGTCCTCGCGCGCGCGCGTCGCGAGTCTGCCGCCGGGACCGATCCACGCTGATCGAGGCCGGAGCCGATTTCGAGAGTGGCGTCTTTTGTGCGGCGACTCTCGCCTTCCTCGGGGAGATAAAAACGTGGGAATCTGTGAAACCTGTGTGTCTCTTCGTGGATACAGCGATCGAGAGGATTTTCGTAAGATTGCACGAATCGGAGCCTCATCACGCTAATTAGGAGTTTAACTTTGTTGTGAATTTTACGTGCGTCTTTTTGTTATTCGCCGGACGCCAGAAGTTGTGTTAAATTTTGAAATGAATAAAATTTTGTGCAAAGCAGCTGAAAGAATGAATGACACAAATGTCGATCGATAGACAATTTCTTCAGTTCACCGACTTTGCGTGTTAAGTGATTACCTCTTTCGAACGACTGCAAGGGAAAGACACATGAAAATCCATTGACGGGATTGAAGTGAAGTGGGAAAGCTACGAGCTGCGATTTGTATCGTGCGCAACACCATTTCTCGATATCGCGAAAAGAGATTACTCCGATACGTGAATCACAGTCATAATTCACGCGGGGCGCGTCGAAGGTTCCTTCTGACTTGGAGGCACACGCAAAGTCCTTGCAAATCAAGCTCGCGGTACAATTCAGATCGCGCCGGACTCGGCGGACTTAACGTTCCATTAAGTTGCGCCCATAAAGTAAAAAGGTATCGCGTTTATCGGGATCGTAACTCACGGATTCTCTCTCGCGATAGGTTCCGACTCGTGGCAACGCGATCAGGTGATAAACCGGAAAGAAACGGTCCAGAGGCAGAATCGGCAGGAAGTGAGGTATCTAGATTTGTAGAACGTTGCTACGTTGTGCTAATGTGTGCCACGGGTATACGTTGTGCCAGTGCGCGCGGTTGAGTAAGATCGACTTGGTGATTTGACTGGATCTCTCCTTCACGATCGAGATCGCTGATTTTCCCGAGTGACCGACGCGAGCGTCGCGAGTGCGCGTGCACCGATGAAAATCTCCAAGTACTGGCGGTATACTTGATCGACGGACTTCTGATCATGGATCTGCACGTTGTCACCCAGCGATTGTTGACTTTCTCAGGTGGAATCGCGCGGACGGCATCGGCGAAAGTATTTTCGATCGTCTGCAGAAGTAAGTACGCTATTAATCTGCAACGGCGTAGTAGAACCGTGCGTTGGAGTGCCGGAATGTGTGAATGTCGGACGCAAGGTACGGTTCGGAGATCACAGAACGCGATAGTCCTAACTTTGTGGATGTTACATGGATTAGAGGCTCTGAGAATTCGAAAATAAGCCGAATGAAACGTGAAAGGTTTAAGGGATGATGCGATCTTTGTATTCGACGATCCGAGAATACCGAGATTCTAGATTTCTATGAATTCTGAGATGCCAGCATCTCATAATTAACTGAAATGCAAAAATCGAATGATTCATCAAGCGAGTTTTTCCATTGTTAGATTCATATTTTATATAAAAAATCTTATCTTGTACTTAAATGACTTTAATTTTAATCTCATATTAAATGCAATTTTTATTTTAAACACAATTTGGAAAATCTCTTACTTTTTGTTCAGATTGAATTTTTAAACAGCCTCAAAAATAAAAATATTCAAGTTCTCGCTTTAGAAATTTTTACTTTTGCATTAAAAGTCCAAGTGTGAAACGGAAAATTATCATTAAAATTTATTACTACGAACAATCTATAAAAACCCGCTTCTCGACGAGTCCCTTGCCGTTGCAATGCAATACGTGCCTTCTTGGCCCTGAAATCGAGCGCGGCGGGGCGCGACGCGACGTTCGCCGGCGCGTCCTTGATTTTCGCTCGATTAGTATCCGCGCGCGGCGGATCGCCCGTTATTGAAGAAGGAAAAAGTATCGGACGTCGTTCCGGTTGGCCGTTTCGGTTCAACGGCCCGCGCTTGAAACGGCCTGTACCAGAGGCGGCTGCACGCGTTCGTCCGAGCTCGAGCGCGTGCGATGCACAATACCGATTCTTTCCACGTTGCGACGAGTGGAGGAGCGCGGCTTCCGGGATTGCCTGGGATCACCGGTGAACTTTCACCGATCGACAAAAAATCGCAATGTTTTCCGCTCGAACAACGCCACGGGATGAGCAAATGTTATATTCATAAATGCCGGTGCGACCCTCTCCATTGTCTTCATATCCGCGATCTAACGATATTTTTCCATTCTTTCTCTCTGAAACTGAACATCCAGCACGGAAAGAGTTTTTATTTATTATTAACTCTGATTACTTACATTTACTAAAAATTATTTCTCTCTGTTCGACATTAATATTTTCCATGTATTTTCTTTTGTTTCAAGAATTTATCCTTAACAAGATCCCGAATAAATTAACAATGTATTTTGTATATCTCAATTTTTTCTAATTTTAAAGATTGGTGTATGAATTATTAAATTGATTCAGAAAATTAACATGTTCTGTGGAATTTCTAGTATTTGTCACGCTTATCAAATATTTGCTCTTTTTCTTTCAATTTTTAATTATCGAAATCTACAATGCTATCGAGTGTGAAACACGAATCGTCTTAAGAAATGGAAGGACAAACGAGAAGAAATTCCATTGCGTGGTTCACTGCTCCTTACAGTTGATTATACAAATGGCACAAGTTTTATTTTTTTTTTTTACTAAGTTTATTGTATCCGTGGTTACGTAAGCGTCTAAGGAATTTCGCGCACAAACGCGGCAATCAGGTTCAGCACCTGATATCCACACTTGTATTAAAACAGCTGCGAATGAGTGCAACTCAGATTTCCTACAGTGCAATTTTCTCGTCTTTCTCAAATCCGATAATTGAAATGACTATAAATCTTATATTTTATATTAAGACAATTATAAAACAAATTTTTATTATTAATAATAAATGGCAATTAAATATGAAAATAAATGATATTCAGAAATTAATAATTAGTTTTATATAAAATATACGATTTAGTAATTAAACATAAAATTCAAAATTAACTTAGGTGTAAAAAAAATTATAAAAACAAACGATATTTATAAAGCTCTCTTTTCTTTCTCTTTCTCTCTCTCTTTAATAAAATAAAAGACAACTTTTTTAATGACATTATTGTTGGGAGATGCGATAAAAGTTTACTGTATGTAATTAATACACCCATACATAATTACTTATTGAAAGTTACAACTGTAAACGGTAAAATATATCCGAAGACGAAACTCAGATTAGATCTCGCAGTAATTTCTACCACCCAAGAAATGCACAGCGAAACGATGTAACCGAAGAGTAAAGGTCCTCGGTTTCGCTCGGTGCAGCTGATTAACCCGCGTTTCTCTTTCTCTCTCCTCTTTCCCTCTTTCTGTCTCTCAGATCTTATTGCTGATGAGGCTGTTAATTCCTGTCGCGGCGCGCCCCGTGAATTCCAATCGACGGCTGAAGAAAATCAATGGCATCCGGTGCGGTTTCGTCCGCGGACACGAAGAGGGATGTTCCTGGTCGCGGCCACTGGCTCTCCAAAGGCATGACGTATAAATACCAACTCGTTGTGGATCCTAAGCCGCCGTCTCGTCTCCTCTTCTTCTGCTCCTTCCCTCTTTGGCCCGCGAAGTCTATTTAGATAATCTTCCGCCTGGCGGGAGCGGCACTCGGTGCGGCAAGGAAGTCTCTTCTTCGCGGTGGCTTTCACCAAGGTGGCATCGTGTTCCTCGTCTGTGCATCACTGATCTTCTGCCCCTGCACCTCTCGCGGTCGCTTCAGTTCTCTGTGAAATTTTTTGGCATCTGCCACGCCCGTCTGTCGCGCGAACGTCTGTCTCGTGATTCGTATAACGGCCTTGAAGAGAACCCTGAGGAAAACCCCCGAACAAAACGTTTTGAAGAGCATCGAAAAGAGCTTGAAGAGAAATCCTGAGAGAGCCTCAAGAAGAATTTCAAAGGCAGCTTTAAGGAGAACTTTGAAAGCATGCAAAATATTTTAAGAATTCTTCAGAAGAGGTATATACATACTTCCGCATTATCTTGAGGTGGAAATACTGAAGACAGATAGAACAACAAAAACCTTAAAAAAAGTTTGAGCGATTCGTGAAAATAATCATAAAGTACAATCATATAATTTTTAAATAAAAGCCAAAAAATCTGAATGTTCAAAAGATTCTTAAAAAAAAGTTTAATAGTTTATAATCAGCAACACAGTATCGGAAATTTAGAAAAGACGAACACTGTGGTGAATAGTGAAGCGTGTGCAGATGAGAGATGATTAAACTTTTGAGAAAATAAGAGAGAGCGATACGCGATGACGGAACTCGTTGACAGTGAATTTATTCTCGGAGGGTACGTACCTGATGTGCTAAATGTGAACTGATTCATTTGTTGTTTGTTTAGTATATGAGATAAGTATAGGATATTTAGTATCATAGCGAGATAAACAGTTACTTCGCATGAAGTATAGTTTGAATCTTATTAGCTCGCTTATTCATTCAAATTTATTTGCATTATGATGGAACAGCACTTGTTAAATTTATTAAATTAATTAATTTTCAATTTTTAAATAATTTTTAAAATATTTACATTGCTAAAATGAAATGTTTTTCAAATATAAATATCAAAATACTTTTCATTTAAAGTCTTAATAGAAATATTTTTTTCGCGCGTTTTAGTTAATTAATATATTCTGAAATATTTTTAAATTTATATTGTTTCAATAATTTGCATTATTTGATTTTAACAAAATTATTGTTAACCTCTTTAGCAACATACTGCACGTTGAAAATAATTACAGACGCTTCTCTTTTCATTGCATCATCATCATCGTGATCTCAATCAATGCCAGTAGTTTTCATTTCTTTCTGGCATGATTCCGAGAGAAAAGAAGTAATTGTGTGCGTTCGAGGTGCCAACATTCCATTGCAAAATTTGTTAAATAAACATTTGAGGCACTCTCAATTATAAGACATCAGACATATCTTGTTTGCATGACAATGAAATCATTATCAAATAATTTGTCATTATATTAGCTGATTAGTGGTAGACAGATTTATTCCATTTCTGCTAGAGTAATCTCTAATTCCTCTCTTGCGTAGTTAACATACAGAGAGCAATACTATTAAATATCATGTTTACTTACATGACATATTATTTTACATTATAATACTACGCGAAAAAGAATATTATCATTCAAAATATATTCGTTTAAGTATTCCATATATTCTCTTGAAGCAACTGTTTAAGAATTAATTAAATGCAACTATTAAATAAGCGTTTCATCCGTGATACTTCCGCGTGCAAAATTGGCGAACGCATCGCGAGAAATGTCCCGGCACGCGTCATCGTGCCGCCCGCGAATAAGATATAAATATCGCCGGTTCTCTCTCTCTCTCTCTCTCTCTCTCTCTCATTTTCTTAGGAATGAAACAGTCACTCACCATAGTAAAAATATCACATCATACCTTGAACGTTAATAACGATTAATTAATGATGCAATCCGACCCGTCGAAAATGGCACGGAAGAAAATAAATTTCGCGGACTTTTTAAGTGCAACAGCGATGCATGCCACAGAAAGAGGATTACAGGAGCAAGCAGGTATTCCCCGGCCAGTTTTGTGCGGCGATTTATAACGAACGATTTGCAGTGACTTATGGGGCAACTCTCGATCGATATGCAAATGAGGGGACCGCGCGGCTTACGCGACCGTTTAGACTTAGATCGCGAATTAATTTATTTAAAAGCGACGAACGGTCACCGACACGGGATGGTTGCGCCGCACTGATTAAATCGGCTTAAATCGCGCTCGCTTAATTAAGCAAAACTCAGAAATGCACTATTGGCTAATTATCGGGCTACTGCTTTTGGATTTATAGACAAACATTTAATTTTAACTTCATAATTATCCGGAATACTTATTTTATTTTGATTATTTTTGCTTAGTTAAATGGAAAGTAGGATGTAATATTATCGGGAGTATTTTACAATTATACGCGTTTTTATATAATTATACATTTATAATTACTATTATATTCTTCATAAATAATATTTTTATATTTACATATATAAATGTTTTATTTATTTTTATATATATTATTTGAAACTATAAAAATATTCAATGTTGCATTTTGCTCCACCGTTTTCTTTTGCATGATATGAAAGACGTTTCGTGCGAGCAGATGTTCGCGACAATTAAAAGTGATTGACGCGAATCTGTCCGGCGCGCGAATCACAGATTAACCCGAAGCAAGATCGAAGTACAAGCCCCAATGGTCGGGATGTTTCTGTGTAAAAGGTTAATATACGTCTTTCTATATTTAGAAACGTTTCCCTGAGAGAAAAATTTCGAAACCCCTCCCCCAGTGAGATGGCTTTCTTTGCATTCTCTATGGGATAAAGGAAGTATTACATTGGCGGATCGTTTGGCGTACAGACGGCTAGCAGCCGTCACGAGACTATTAGCTTGCGCCTCCGGCACAAGAGTCTTCTGATGCTCTAGTAGATATTTTAGTATGAAAACCTATTTAGATAATAAAATTTTCTAACGCATCGTTTCATAACACAGAAGCTTGTTGTGACAAATAAGCAATTTGTATTATAAGAGATTGCAAGTTCATTCTATATTTTGCTTTAAAGTATTCTATTTTAAAGTTATTAACATTTTAAATAACGAAAACTGTTTATTTTCTGCATATACGTATGATATGCAATATATGCAATATTTATCAAATAAAATGTTTCAATTTACATACATACATAAAATATTACTTAATGCTTAAATTATCAAAAAAACAATCTTTTTTATTGAATATCATATTGTGTAAGGCAGTTTCTCTTTTTAGAAATTAATATTAAGTTGTTATTACATTTACTACATATAAAATTTTACATTAATATTTTTTTTAATTAATAGGCAGAATAAATATGTCTTTTAAATGTAAAATATTAAGTTAGTTGCCTGAAAATGTCAACTAGTTACAGCCCGTACATTAAATCTCGAATATTTTAAATCTCGAATATGTAAGTTTCTCATATTTCGAAATTATTGATATTTATGATACTAATATCCAATGTCCTCATTTTCTGGCGACGTAAAGTCGCGAGTCCGGCGCAAAACTGTCAAAATACGGCGGGAATGCACTTTTGACGCGGGTGCTTATCGTTTCGCAAATAAACCTCACGACGCGGTGCGTTGCGCCGCGATGACAAAGCATTGCAAATGTTTATCGGTTATTTGCACTGGGACGAGTTGCCCTCTCATGTGCAAATAACATCCTACGGAATGGAATGCGGTTGCTTTTCTTTATTCGACGTTTTCCTTTTTCGGAATTGACATTGAGCCGCCACCAGTAATGACTAAAATTTTGCATCATTTATATAAGAAAAATATTTTGCGGAGAATATATATTTCTTTCAGATAAAAATAAATTTATAAATGTTAAATAATTGAAAAAAGTATCAGCGAATTGTTTACAAGAGTATACAACATATGTAAATTATTATAATGAATTGTATACGTTATATTTTTAACACTTATATTAAACGAAAACTGTTGGTACAGGAAATACGTAAAACAAAGAAATCATTGCTAAAGAAAATAATATGCATCGTTCGATTGAATGCAAATCTCGTTGCTTTTTTAACCAAGTGAATTGATTCAATTGGAAGATGGATCAAGCAGAATGGATTGCGACGTATGCGTTTATAATAGAAGCGGTCCAGCTGGAGCTTGCGAGAGAGTCGTTCTTTCGTTTCGGTTTTCTTACGTGCTCCGCGTGTCGGATAAGACGTGATCTTCTTTTTCTCCGCGATCTTGATCTTACACCGGGGCAAGAATCCCTTCGATCAAATAGCAATGCGCGAAGATACATTGCCCGCGCGTGTTGCTCGTGATTTTGTTTTTCACTTTCGTAGTTCTTTGCTCGCTTCTCACTTCTACATTTAACCATTTAACATACAGTTTGAATATACATTAATCACATAGAAAAAAATTAAATATTAACCAGTTAATAATTTAATAAGCTTCTTATAATAATATAATTATTGAGAGAAAGAGAGAGTATAACTTCTCATAATATTTTTCTTAGTGTTACTAATGTCATATTACTAGTGTCATATTACTAGTACGGTATTAAGTTTAATACTATCTTATGATATATGCATATAAATATCATAAAAGGAATTTTTGAATCGAGAAAAAATCCGTATACAATTTAAAATTTTAAAGTACGTATCTTCTACTTGATCTGTTGGTCCATATTACATTTTTTATTTTATTCTTAAATTTATTAATAAAAATTAATTCTTTTAATTAAATAAATAATTATTAAATTATACTTATCTCTTTCGAAGTTATTGATTTTTTTTTAAGTATTTTCCCCTCTCAAAACTCTGAAATTTGTGTAATTTTTACAAGATGATAAGATTAAAAAGAGTAAAATTATCTGAAATGAAAGTTCTTAATCAAATCTTTATTAAAAAAATAGTTTAAAAATTATTATAGAATATAACTTTGTTATTTGATTATACTGCATTACTTCTAATATTGCTCTGTATTTTTTGCAAAGGAGCAAGAACTACTTGAATGAGTAAAGATAAAGATAAGCAGAGGCGCCAGGAATAATTTTTATTTGCCATAGCATGTTCACATGTGCATCGAAGGCAAACAACATTCTTGTCGATCCCGTCGGATTTTCACCGACGAAAATACGTTTTCTGTCACATTAGAAAAATCCAAACGACGGAATGGATAAGCGCCAAACGACGTAATGTCGCCAATAAACACATTTTTCACGTCAACGAGAGAGAAATGATTCTTTTTTTCCTGAATTCCCCCTTTTCGTCGCGACAAATTCACCAGAGGCATTTTGGCGCGAGTTCAACGACTTGTGACGTCAATCTGTCATCGATTAAAGTGACGCAATGAATATCTAATAAGATACCTGTCGACCTTACCTTATGATAACGACACAATAGTAAAAGGTGCGCTTTTAACGGACGATAATGATACGTGACTATCTTGAAGAATAGAGTCACGTATATATATTTAAGAGTCGTTCACACCTCTCTGATAAAATGTTGTTTCAGTCTCTTAGATTTAGTCTTTTTTTTTTGTCAACCATTCTTCTCAAAGCTAGTCATATGAGATTTATTAAAAACACTACAATTAATATTTCGGAATACATAAATATGAAAGAAATTTGAAATATATATCTCTACACTTTAATAATTTTATTTTTTATTTTTGACATATGGATGTATTTATTGATTTTTATTTTCATTATTTTCATATTGTATTTCGGATATTTTATGCGAATAATTTCGATAAATTTTGCGGTGCCAAGAAGTTAACTCTGTATCGAAAATCCATTTGGCGTGAAGAAAGCTGTTCCGAACTTGAAGGATGATTGTACCGAATACAGCGGTTCCTCGGGTATTAGCGGTAATACCCAAGAGGGACTTCCGGCACGGCAAAGCGTTTCGTTTGCATTAACGGTGATAATAAATTCGGAGCGGACGTTTTATGCAAGGCCTTGCGCGCGAATTCCAACGAATTTTCATCCATTATACCTGTCAGCCGCGGTCACGGTTATCTTATACTTAAATGGACATCCATTAAATCGCGATTTTTTTTCAACTTCTCGAATATAAATCGTAATTAAATCTGCATTCTTATATTTTTGTTGAGCTCACAATAAACTTTGTTATTTATTTAAGTAGTTGTCAGTTAATATCTTCTTAATATCATATGAGAGCAAGGATAATTTCATGATAAATCTCGAAAGCCAAGATGCAAATTCGTTTTTTTTTAACTTTTGTTTGATAATATAGTTTAAAAAGCAAATCAATTAAAATTATAAACTTTAGCAAAATATAAAATTATATATTGATAATAAGCAATAAAATATAATCTTTGATAAATTTTTCTCGAAAAAAATATTGTCAAAGAATAATTTTTCTTCATATTATGTTATAAAATGTTGTAAAATATAAACATGTCTTACAAAAGTATTTTATTATTAAAAAAAGAGTCATTATATTGAAATTGCTACTTGTTCACTATTCCGTCGAATTTCATAACAAAAGCGTGGGAGGCACATGTAGGTGGTAATTCGAGATTTATGCCGCATAATTATAGCTTTATTTTAATCATTTTAATCATTTGTTTATTTATTCGCGCGCAATAAGCGGGCAGCAAGCGATCTGTGAAACTCATTGATTCAGAAAGAGCTGCGACATTCGCGCGTTATAGCAACGACTGATCTGGTTCGGATTAGCAAGCACATCTCCCATTGATCTGATTGTGAGTGGAAAACGTGCAATTGGCTCGTGTCAATATCACGGCTTTAGAAGTACGTAGAAAACGGCTTTAAATAAAATGGGACAAGCTTCTAATGAAATAATAGAAGAAAATATAAAAAAAAAAAAATCAGAGGAAGAAGATTGTTAAAATTCCAAGTTCACGCTAATATAAACGAGATTATTTTGCTTCAAGATCCGAACATCACGTAACAAGACTACAAATAAGTATATCTTATTTTAAAGAAGAAATCTATCTTGAAAAATATTATATCATAAAGATCCAATTCCTCAAATTATAAAAATAGCATTACAGAATTGGCGCACGTTACATTATTTTGCAATCATGTTACATTGCAGAGAATGTAGAAATAATTATTTTTTCTAAACAATCCTCGCATTTATCGAATCTATATATTTAAAGTAAAGTGAATTAAAAGTCTCGAAATATCTCGTGTCGCGCGAATCGCAAGGTTGCCGCGAATTCTCGCAAAGTTTTTTTAACGATTCACAGACTCGCAATCGGAAGACCCCCCTCGGAAGACAGCAGGGTTCTTTTCGGAGAGGTAAGAAAGAATTTCGCGCCCGGCATTGATTTTGCTACCACGACACGTGATAGCCTCGTCGCTTCCGGTAACGGCGCGACTGTCCGCGACTGTTAATGGTAGCGCTTCGCGAATTCCGGCGAGTCTCATTCATCGGCGATGGCGCATGATAAATAAATAAGATCGTGGCCGACAGTTATTGGGGAATGCGCGAACGTTCGCAGTAATTTACGCAGCGGCCCGCATTTTGCGTGCGTAAGTGCGTGATGCGCCCGTCGCGTGAGCCGCTCGCTCGTAACTCAACCGAGATCGTTAATATCCCATAGAATGAATCTAGCTCGTTAGTCCTCGCGCGAGGCAGCCAAGGACAATTCATGCGAGCAGTAATCTCTTTCGCGCGCGGCAAGATTCGTCCTTCCTCTCGCTTTATTTTCGCATCGTGTCATCCTTCGCTCGAGCGTCTTTTTAGTCCAGTTTGTAACATGATTTGAATTTCAGGGTGAAGGAAGGATGAAGAATGCCCCGCGCTGGCGGAGGTGACGGGGGTAGTGGGCCCCAGAGGACAGGAGGGGGTGGCTTCGGAGGATGGCTGGGTGGTGCTGCAAGAGCCATGACGGGTGGAGGCGTCGGTGGTGGATACGTTGTTCTGGGTAGCACCAGATACGGTTTGCGGATCTCTCAGGTATTGTGCAGCTTATCCATCATTATACGGCGATAAAATGTTTTATTCGAAACATCGGATTACGAATAATATGAAGAAGTTTTGCTAAATCTTTTCTTGATATTAAGAATATTTATACTCCAGAGAATTACGAAAAAGACGACTTCTCCGTTCCATTTGAGCCGCAATTAGTTTGCAATTATATAACATTATATAACAATTTTCTGATTTTAAATAAACTTAAATAAAATAATTTAGAATTTATAAATAAATATAATAAAATAAATATTTTTTAGTTTTATTTTAATAAGATTTCCAGCAAAATATTTCTTGTATTGTTCTATGAGAGAAAACTTGCTCATTTTAAATTCTTCTTAAACCAGTTATTCTCTTTGAACCTCGGCTGGTAACGATCTTCGATGTCGCGACAGGAGCGATTCGCGAACAAAATTAAGACGTTGAAGGATCTAAATTTAGAACCGATCATACAAATAGAATCCGCCAGTCACTGACTTTAAAGCTGATTTTAAAGTGACTCTTCAATTCTCATCCCTACCATTTTTTTCTGACTTTCTGCGTTTCTTTTCACGGTTTGTCCGCGAAATAATAAGCACCATTGACGTCACAACGTACGACCTACGTGACTCTCATGTGACACATTTGCGCGTCATTCTCTGCCAAATTCTGCCCAAGATTCGTATAAATCGCCGTTATTTATCGCCATGTAGATTAATGACGCCATTATCGATTCCGGTGACTTCTGAAAATATTATCTTGGTGATATAAAAAAGATTGGCCGGAATTTTGGAGTGACGCGGCAAGGAAAATTTACGAAATGCGATACGTCCTTAGAAAGAGTACGTAGTAATACGCTTGTCTGTACGTCACTTTTTCCTGTAAGTTTAAAAATACGAGATACATTTGAGACGGCGCGGGGAACAGTGTCTCTAAGTTAAGGAACATGAGAGAAATGGAAGGAAACGAAAAAGACGTATCGCCGCAGACGGAGAAATAAAGCGAATATGAGGACGTGCCAATGAAATACAAAGAAATAGCGAATAAGTAACAAAGATATACGAGGCGCCCTGGAGAAGAGAGAGCCACTAGTGTAATTCTATTTTCGAAAGAATTTAGCGTCAATTTTTCTTCAGCATTTGATTTGAATCTTCTATCTCAGTACTTTTAGTTCTAAATTAAAACGTCTGCATAAGAGTGCTTAAATAAAGCATACGATGTTTAATATACATCATACATTTTATGAATTATTTATAAAAAAGAAATAATAAACGTTGAAGCGTACATACGACTTTTGAAATAAAAAAAATAGTCAATTAATAGTCATTTCTTAAAAAGGAAAAGTTAGGTCAAAATTTATGATAACCAAAAAAGGCGATGAGGCTCGCTTTACAAGGAATTAACGAAAGATTGTGTTTATCTGTTCCAGGAGAGCCTGCCGCCGATCAACTCCAGAGAGGAAACGCAGGAGCGCCGGCGGAAGCGGAATTCGCGCGAGAGCGACTCGCGGGAGCGACTGACCGAGAGATTGGTGGCGGAAAAGCCGATCGATCTAACAGCCAGCATCGCCGATTGCTGCTGCATTGGTCCACGATCGCGCCTCCCGCTCCCGCGGGTCCCACCGGCGATCACTTCCTCCTCGGCCGTGCCCTCGATGGCGACCGCAGCATCATCGTCGTCGTCGGCGTCGTCGTCATCATGCCCTTCGATTGTCGCTGGTGGGCCCCCCGCCGGGGGTATCGCCGACGGCTGCTCGCCGTCTCTTCCTGCTTCTACCACGAGCGTCGCGGAGACGACGCCGACGCTCGCTAATAATAGTCGCGGCGCGGTGCAAACATCGGTGGGGAACATCGGCAGCAGCACCAGCCAGCAGCAACAGCAGCCACACCACTACCACTACCCGCATCATTATCCACAAACAGCAGCGGCGGCGGTAACATCGTCGTACTCGCCACCGACGACGACGCCGTGCTCACCCTCGACGTCGCTCGGCTACTCGTCCGGCGTCCCGACGACGACGCAGTCCGTCTCCGTGCCGCGGCAGCTCGCGCAGTGGACGAAGCATCAGACGCTCAAGCTGCAGGTACTTACTTCAGTCGATCGCGCATCGATCGTTTGCCCCCTCGCTTCTTAGTTCAGTTAGTCATCATTCGGTTCTTCGTCGTTCCGTTATCCGCGAGTGGATCGCTGGTTGCGCGATGGGTCGTTTCGATCGCGCGAGTCCGTAATCGCAGAGTTCGAGTTTTCGCGCGTAGACTCGGTGAGGTGCAAAGGTGGTCACAAGGGATACAAAGTGGAGTGGCTCAGGTCCGGAAGACTCTGTGTCAGCAGCCCCGAGGTAGGTCTCAAGGTCACCGCTAGGAATTTTATCTCTCTGATGACACCGTAAATTCTGTCGATAACAGGTTTGGAATTACCTTAATCTTCGAAGTAGGCTTCATTAAGAACAGGTTTTATTTTAAAGGAATTTTTTTATTTTTTTTCTTCATTTTCTTTGACCAAAGAATAACTTTTATTAATCTAACTCTTGAAAAAACTCATACATTTTCATTAATTGTATCTTTTCTAAGGATAATCGTTTTTCAAAATTTTACATTTAAAAGAATTTTTAAATTCTTGTTTGTAATGCCATAAAAAGAATATTATTTTGTCAATTTTACAATTCAGTTTTATCTACTCGTAGAGGCTTTATGATTAAATCACTCTTTCTCACGGACAAATTTTTGTTTTCAATTTTGCGAAACTGTCAATGCATCCACTTCACCTTGAAACGTACACTGTTTCATCGCGCCAAGGAAATTCATCAGCTTGCAGAGAGGCTTGCCAAAATTCACGCGTGATCTTTTTGCATGTTCAAACTACTCGGTTTCTTCAATTGCTTTTCAAAATTATGCACTCGTGCGGACGCCTGATTTTTAGATCACCTCACACGTAGCGTCGCTGCATGTCGCCGCTCCGAGAGGGAAAAGATAAAGACGACGACGAAAATAGAATATCGCTTCTTCTTATTCGACTAAACACTTATGTAGGCATACGTATAAGTTTTCGATATTCTAGGCCTGCCACTTTACACATTCGCCCACATGATATACTCTCGCACCGCTATGATTTTTTTTTTTGACATTACACAAGTTTGTGTTCATAAGAAATACTTGCAAAGTCAATTTTTATGTTGCATTTATATTTATCATAATTTTGAAATTTTAATTTTGAATTTGAAAATTAAGAAGAAACTGGAAACTATAACTAAATTAAAAGCCTTACCTTTAAGCTGTAGACTTTTTAAATGACTCTATCACGCAATCATTTATCAAGAGATGTTTTGATTTCAATTGATGGAAGATTGATAATTTGATTCTGTCTTAATATTGATTTTCGTCGAGAAGTCGTTGAAAATAGGTAGCTGGAAGAATGAAAAATAAATGGTATCATTTGTTTTACCGACTTGGATTTTCGCGCATCTTTATGCACCGGAACTATTGCAAGCCGTGATTTATTTATTCTCCTCTGATCGGCTACAGGAACCAGCAGTGATAGCGGTGGACCGATTGCACAGGTTTCGATGGAGCGGGGGCGGAGGAGGAAGTGGCAAGAAGTCCTCTTCCGGCCCCCGCAGCGAGAAGGCCGAGCGCCTTCGCGAGCTCACCGAGAAGCTCAAAGGACCAGCACCGGTTCCACCGCCCAGAAGACCATCGCGAGTGCAGGCTTCCTCCCCTCCCGCCAGCGGATACCAGACGTCGTTTCAAAATTATCCACAGGTGAGGAATTCCAACGTCACGGTGACGAGAGTTTGACGTCTTCTGCTACGCACGAACGAGTGATATTTTACACAACTGACTTTTTTATATTTTCAAATGTTCGCCGTTGCCAAGAAAAAGAATGTCTACTTATTATCAACATTTGAACATTATTATGAGATCAAGTATATGCAGAAATTATTTAATAACTTGTGTTACTTGATATATATATATATATATATATATATATATATATCATAATTTTTTAAAAAAATTATCTTGATAAATAAAAAAATTGTTTAAATGTAATATGATTTTTCAATATTGCAAATAAAAAGAAGAACTCTTCCGTTATATTTGTAAAAAATATCTTTGCTAAAAATAATTACATTATATTACATTAAGTTTTTATAGAAAAATTTTTGTCTTTTTCGACTTTGCTACACTCAAAGAGTATATTAGGAAAAAAAGATATAAATTAAAAATAAATATTTAAAATATTTATTTTTTATTTTGAGAAAATATGAAAAAGAATTACAAATAACAAGACATATTTCTTAGAATATTAGGATCCTAATCGATACATCAACTTCTCATTAATAAATTTCAATGCCCATCTTGCCGCTCATTCCGAGAAAAGTTTTGCTGAACTTTATGATTCGCGAGACTTCTTTGTCACGATTTCGCTGAACTCAGTGCATACCAAGGTGCATACATGTAGATGATCGCTCTCTCGTAATTTTACTCAAAAGGACTCACGCACAAACAGCTGTCATTCTGCTCGACATAATTTTCATACATTAAATTTCTGTTATTCTGCTGTTTTCAATAAATTTCTTGTTGTAACGTCAATAGTGACATTATTACTTCGTAATAGAAATTAATAAACATAATGACGTCAAATTATACAAATTTCAATAACATTCGACCTACGATAATACTTCAATAATTGTGTGCATAAATTGTTTTTCGATTTATCGCCTATATGACATTAAACTTCTAATTAAAATCCATTTATAAAGTGAGTATATATGCAATTCGAATGAAATGACACACTTTTGCCAAATTTAATTCGACGTAATACAAAAGCAGATTAATCTAATTTTTCATGTGCTTTTTTTTCTTTCAGACGGTGTCGAATCCAAGTTGTGGTCGCTGCGAGGGTCGCTCATCTCATCGCAGTTATACGTACAGCGAGGGCAGTCAATATGGTAATAATAATCAGCAATCTCAACAGCAACAGCAGCAGCAGCAGCAGCAGCAGCAGCAGCAGCAAGAAAATCCGAAGACGATGGTCCGCAGTGAAAGTGTCAGTGAAGAGTGTCTCAGTGATCGCTCGGGAAACAACATATACCGGAAGCCCTGCCACGACTCGAGGAAGACCTCGAGAGCAGGCAGACCCGAGAGAAACAGTGATGACGTCAGTGACCTCAGGAGCAAATCGAATGCCAATGCGGAGGCGGCGAAACACTTGAGACAGTACAGTGATTCCGTGGTGGACAGTGCTACGAGTGTGGACGATTTGTGCGATAACCTGAACGCTTCCGTTGGCGGCAACGAGGGGGAGGCCCGGGATGCCATCACTAGGCTGGAGCCGCGTGGGCTGCTCGCCTTTCACAGGTCCGGCGCGCCCTATAGGAGTGCCTCCTTCGGCCAGGTGGACTTTAATCAAGGTAAGCTTCCGTGTGTGCCGTGAAGACTCGTAGGCTGTGCTCATTAGGGGCGCGTTCTTGCAAGAGCTAGGTTTAATTAAACCAATTACAGCAAGACTGATGCAGATTGCGTCTACCGTAAGACGTTACTTTATCGTCATCATGCGGAAGGAAAATCGAGAACGTACTCACGTGCAATCAAGTAGAATTCTTTGGCTCTATAGTCCGGTCGGATCTTTGAAAAGAAAAAATGTTGTCTTTAAATATTCGATAGCGATTACAATGCGGCCAATGCTATTTTTGTTCATAGAGTCCTTCTCTTAATCCGCGATCCACACACGTGTCTTCGCGAGATACTTTTGGAAACGCGGAACTGAAGTAACGCCACAGTGACAGCCTTGTATTAGGTTTCAACCCTGAACTACATACCGCAGTAGTTTCGGTTGCATAATGAAAGACTAGAAATAAGAAAAGCGTTAAGCGCGGCTGTCAACAAGGTTCGAATTTCTAATGATAGTAATAAAGCATCTGGCATTCTTGACCCGTATTGAAGAGCACATAAATAGTACTAAATCCTAGTATTGTCGTTTCGCAATTGCCCGTTTTTTTAAATTTTGTATTCCAACTATTTATAAAGCGATTCTCGGTGTAAGGGATAGCGCCACGTAATTTAAACTGTCACGCATTAAAAGCCCATAAATAGCACTAAATCCTGGTACTATTCTCGTTTCGCAATTGCTCGGTTTTTGGAATTTGGTATTCTCGAGTATAGCTCTTTTCGAAGCGATTCTCAGTGTAAGGGATAGCGCCACGTAATTTACACTGTCACGCATTAAGAGCCCATAAATAGTACTAAATCCTAGTACCATTCTCGTTTCGCAATTGCTCATTTTTTGGAATTTGGTATTCTCGAGTATAGCTCTTTTCGAAGCGATTCTCGGTGTAAGGGATAGCGCCCCGAAATTTAAACAGTCAGGTATTAAAAGCCCATAAATAGCACTAAATCCTAGTACGATTGTCGTTTCGCAATTGCTCGTTTTTTAAAATTTTGTATTCCAACTCTTTATAAAGCAATTCTCGGCAGAAGGGGTAACGCCCCGAAATTTAAACAGTCAGGTTATTAAATCATCACAATCGCTTCGCATTCGCATCTTTGATAAGATCATTTTTTCCGCGTTTTTAATATAATATAGGATTGAATTTTACTAAAATAATGAAAAAAGAAAAAATGGTATTTACATAAATTAATATAATAATTAAATTGTGACACTTCATAAAGACACATATCTCAAAAAACTATTTTATTACTAAGAAAAGTATTAAATTTATTTTATAATTAAATATACATATTATTGAAAAATTTATTAAAACAAGAATAACAATTTATAACTCAAGTAACAAGATATAAGAGCAAGCAAAATTTTATGACGACACCAAAAGCGCGAAAACGCGTCGCGGCTCATTGGTAAGCCGGAAACACTTCACGCTTCCGCGGCAACAAATCTTTCGAGACACCTTTTACGCACGAAAGACGGACTGTGAGGACGGATAACCAGGTGTCTTTGAAATATCGTCGCCAGAACTTTTCTGCGCTTGCCCAAATCTCTTTCCGCGCGAACGAACGTAGAAGCCAAATCTATTTATCTGTTTATATTGTATAGAGCTTGAATAAATTTCAACGGGTTAAACATAGTATATTCGCATATCTACATTTCTTGTGATTAACATGACTTTAAATTGAAATTTGTAATTTATTATCTCAGTTGTTACAATTGAAATCGATTATACAGTAAAAAATGAACTCAAATTTATACGATTTTAAAAATCGAAAAAAAATGCGGACATTTTTGCATAAAGTTAAATTCATATTTTTCGTAATTTCATCTCTTCTGAAATACGTAAATGATGATATCCATGTTTATACGTGGAAATGTGAAAACATCAAAATTGATATACGATACATTTTATCATACTCACAATATTGAAAATAAAATTTAGCGAAATCGTATTGATTTATGTCCCCGTGTTAATCGTACGGAATAAAATTTTCTATCGTATATCTTAATCGGTCAGCACGTTCGCCGGAACTCCGCCAACGAAGTGCGCGCTGCTTCTCGCGTCTTCGTGATCTCTCATCTCGCACGGTCTGTTTGTTATTATTGGAATGGTCCACCTTCTCGGCCTAAGAGCGCTGCCAAACTTACGTGACACTCGAGGAGGTAATTAGGATTTCCTCTAGTGCTCTCTGCATCTCTTGCCTTCTCTCGCCGACCGAGAGCCGGTCTCACTATTGCTTGGTACAAGAGTACTCGAGTTATTATTGAAAACGCGCGTAATATGCATCTCTGGAATACGTCATTCGAAAAGTATCTGTAGAGATCACTTGAATTTGTATCGAAAGCTCTCTTATCATACAATTAATAGTAATAATGATTAGTAATAGTAATAATGTTTTGCACTAAAATTTAAATTTGCCTTACGTCTTCTCTATTATTTATTTCTTTCAATTTTTTTATTTCGAGAAAAATGAATTTTTATCATAATTTATCTGTATTATCATTTTACTAGGCAGATATATTATATTAAATTTAATAATAATGCATATATATATTTTTTAAAGTTTTACAAAATAACAAAAAGTTATTTATTTTATTTCATATAAAAATAATGTGATTCTGAAAATGGTTATTCTATTACAATAATTATTTTTATTCTGCGTTATTCAGGGATTTTCCATTTGTCATAATTATTTTAATTTTACGTTAATATATTGCTTCTGATAAATATGACTCGTACAATATTTTTTTCGTAGAAATATTTTATAGAATATTTTAATTAAAATGCTGTAAAATAAAACATAAATATAAGGATAAACTTACTAACTTACTAACCATAATCGTGATTTTCTGCAAGATGCAGATTTTACTTTCAGCGCAAACTCGCACTTTCCTCTTCCAGCGAATCGACAGAAAACTCAACCGATAGTAACGTCTAATCGCTCCGAGACCAAAGACGTTCGAGCGAGCACATTGCCTCGTCGTCGGGGTGATGTTACACCAGGTAGCACGACACCTCAAAACAGCCCCAATCGACAGAGTCCGAGGACGTCGACGCCCAGCGTCGACAGCGCCGTCGGTTCTGCTGAGGGCCTCGGTGTTTCTCAGCAAGGGAATCACGAGGAGATCCGACCCAGAAGCGATGGTTCAGACAGTCTGGCAACTTCCAGCGCACTCACCAGCCCGGAACCACTAGTTCCGGAGACGAACCAGATTGAGCCCAGGGTCGATCTAGTACAAACGGATGCACCAACCGTTGAACTCGAGTCCGTGTATCCGATCGTCGAAGGAAACACCGTGGAAGAAACCATTCAAAAAGGTTAGATTCTAAGAATAAAAATATTTCATATTTATTAACATTAATATTTCAAAAGAAATTACGTCTTTAGCTTGAGAAAAAAAAATAAGTAGAAATATTCTTGTTATTATTAGAAGCGTATGATAGTTACATGTTATTTTACTGTTAAAAAAATAGTAATCTCTCTAAGATAACAAAATATTCGTGCTTCAACTATTAAGATTTTATTATTTTATTATTATGTTTTATTTTACTTTAATGTTTTCTTTACTATATTATAAAACATTAATTTTTAACTCCTGAATTATTTTAATAAAAAGAATCGCTTTTCTCGGCTTTAACGCAATTTCGAAGAAAAGAGGCAAAGTTTCCACTCGCGATAGTGGCTCGATTGTATGCGTGAGAGATATCTCAGTAGGATATAAAACGGAAATACACTCGCGTGGGAGTCCGCGAGTGCGCGAACAAGATCTGCTTGCCCGAATTTCGCTCGGCGTTGCTCATCACGAGGAAACAACGGCAGGAAATGAGCGACGAACAAGGCGAGGAAACGGTGGCCGCGACGCGGTAGGATACTGTCGTCATCAGTTGAGAAATGCGCGTGCCGGTTCATCATTTATTGTGAATAGACCGCGGTTCTCCAGCCGTGTGAGAACGGCCGTGCGTGAAGTCATCAATGAAGATGGCTATAACTCAATGACGCTCAAACGTCTATTTCCACTCTGGCACCCACCGTTCTGAAAATAGTGCCACGCAAAATAACGTGGAACTTGCGTGCACCTTTGTACCCGTGCTCCTGTCGATGCACCCAAAATAGTTCTCGTTCTCTCCCGCGGTTCCCGACCCCCGCATTACTCTTTGTCCATCGTCCACTCTGATATCGCGAAATTCATGAATACCTACTTGATCTGGTCCCATGTTAATAAACTCTGTTCTCTGAGATCGAGTTTGCAATGATCAGTTCTCAAGCGAATAAACTTCTTTGGAATTTCCAATTTGGACAAACATTAAAACGACTTTAGAATTAAATTTAGTTTTGTTAAAGCATTAGCGTTTCTTTACCTCAAAACTTGAAAAATATCAAGGGACGCACATATTTACAATTATTACATAAATAATAAAATACAAAATTCGATATAGGCAGAAATAAAACATAAAGAAATTAATATCTTTCTAATTCATTTTATATTAAAAAATTAACTTTCAATCTAAATAAAAATTTACAATTTTATATCAGTATCAGAAGGGACTATTAACTTACGATAGAATTTAAAGCTAATAAATCTTCAGGTTTTTAACAAAAATATAATTGAGCCAAAAGATGTCTGCCTGAGAAAACATCTAAAAGTCTGCTTCTATTCTTATATTCTAGTCTTAAAATATATACCTTAAAATATAGTCTTTAAGTATACAAATGTTTCGGAACAAACTTATAGTTCCGAACAAATTTTATTTGGCTTGTTGTGAAAATTTGAAGGTTGAAGCTTAAATTTCTTTAATTTCAATACAGATTCTTCTCTGATTATATTATTAATTGTTAAAAATGGATCGTATTGATTTGTTTTGATATATAATAGGCAGACAAGAATGACAGAAGTGTGAAAATGAATTTTAGAGACTAGGATAGAGCCGCATGAGGTGATTATCACACCACCCCCAGAAGAACCGAGACTAAGTCAAGCGAGCGAGGGCAGCGAAGCGCCGAGCGAGACGCCCTCGGAAGCGTCCTCGCCATCCGGCAAGACAAGACGATACCGGGGCGACACCAGCAAGAGAAGGAAGGGCGTGTACATAACTCAATGGCCGGAGCCCTTGGACGCGGACAGGAACAAGCTGTCGGCTCAGAGCAGCGAGGAGAGAGACGAGCCACCTGCGACGCCCAGCGACCTGTCTGACTGCGAGGGCCACACGCCTCGAAGGTAATCGGAGAACCTACGTCCAGACTCATCGAAATAGAACGGAAGTGTGCCTGAAGACGCGATGTCTAATACATTCTCTTTTAAAATTTTTAATAACAGCTTTAGTGAGATAATCGAAGTTTTATGTATAAAGTAAGAATCTTTAAGTTTCGATTATCTGTTTAGTTTCTCCTTGTAAGATTTTTTCAAGTTTATATTTTATCATCAAGTTTATATATTTTTAAACTTTAAAGCGTTTGAGAAGAATTTTCAAAAATACACACACACACAAATATAACAATTAAAAATTCTTTATTAATTTTGAAGGTGTAAATTACATTTCTTCACATCTTTATCAGAAACTAAAATTTTTGTTGTAATTTTTACTGTTTATAGATATTTACAAATATTAATATTTTCTTCTTTTCAAACCAAGGTATAGCAAGAGACCCCTCCGTGGGCCCTACGGGCAGATGCTGGAGGCCGAGATGGCGAAACCGCGCACCACCGATATCGCGCTTGAAGAAGGCCTCCGTCCTCGCAGAAAGATCTCCGCGAATCTCTCGTACAACGCGAGCAGCAACAACAGCGGCTCCGAGCCGCCTACGCCCTGCCACCATCGAACGACCTCCAGCCCGACCAAACTTGAGGGACTTCCGGGGCCGAGTCCTGAGCTGCTCGCGGAGCTGCTGAGAGGGTCCTCGGAAAGGGTGGCTCGCGCACCGGCGCATCGAAACGTGAGTCAGAGATTATCTCGCTTCGATATAAATTGCCGGTTACAATGCCCCGGCTACATTTCGCCCATTTTTCACGATACGACGGAGATAAGAGCGAGGGAGGGCCGTAAAGTATCCGCACGATTCGTGCAGCGCATTTGTTATCGAGACATTTGATGCATGCACAATGCACGCTCCTTTTGATTAATGAATGAGCGAATTTGTCGGAAAATCTCTTCTTGTCGTTACATCGCGAAATTGTTTTAATTATACGCGACAAAGAAAGAGAGAGAAAAAAAATAGTTGGCGTTTTAAATCCGTATCGAGGTTCATAAAATAATGCGGTCATCTATTTCGAATGATTCTGTGAAGTATGTTAAAGTTATAAAATTGGCTAAATCATTTCTTTAAACGTTAGTTTGCAATAATAGGTAAAAAGAGAATATCTCATGTCATTCACTCACTTAATGTTCTCGCAATAATGGTCTCTCTTCTCGGTGGAAGAAGTAATTTATTTATATCCTACGCTGAACCATGAATATGACTGACTGGTTCTCACCGACAAATTCTTCATGTTAAACGAATACATCTCGGAATGAGACGGTCACATTTCACGCTAAATGCGTGGCGTGAGCGCGAGCCAAGGTATTCTGACTTCGCTTCTTCCTCGAATTTCACCTCTTTTCTAAATATCGTACAAAGACGCTGATCGCAGAGGCTTATCTCCCTGTATCTCTGGCTCGTGCATCAGCGTTGTAACATCTGGCCGAGAGGCCACGGAGGTAAGGCGCCGCGCCGGGTAAACCGAAAATCCGCAATTCCGCGCGAAACGAATGGCCGCGCTCGGATTCATGCGCTTGTTCGACTCCAGCGCCGAAAACATAATCTAATAATAATGTACGGCCATATTTCTCGGATGAGTCCGTGCCTTGGCCAGTGCACTCGACGTTGGTATAGAGTCCCTATGCGATTCTGGCACGGCGGGGGCGTGTACGTGGATATTCCTGGCGGGTTAGGCGTACCTGGGGACCGACCGGTCCCTCAACATCGATGCGATGGTTCGCGTGCCACGATCATCTTGGCGCAATCTCCGCGACCTTGCGCGGTACGCTTATTTAAATTGATACGCATACTTCTCTCTTTTTTTCTTTCGTAAAAAAAAATGTTCTAAAAATATTCTTGGCGACACAGTCGTTCAATTAAGACACGATTTGGAAATTGAACTAGAAATATTGCAGCAATAACACAAGGCCGCGTTGGAGATATAATATCGAGATCGAGGATTCGCTACTGAATTCTACTTTACGAGGTGATTCTACTTACTAATTCTATTTACGAATTATGTCAGATTAAATCAGGTTTTATGAAGTGGTTTAATTTAAGCGACATCGAGGGATGGAACATTTCCGAAATTATATCCAGATATATTTTCGATAATTTTCTAAGCTCGCATTTTCGTTCTCTCGTGTATTCCCGCGGTAGAACCTTACGCAATTCTGATGAGCTTATGCAATGCACGTGTCCTCTATCCACGTTTGCCGTTTGGAAAGAACAACAAAGAACCGCGGGAAACGATAGGCCCGTTTTATCCACGAGTCCTTGGCGGCCGCAAATATATCACTTAAAGATGTCGCCATAGCTTAGTCACGTTCTCCACGCCGATTAGGAGTCAGACGGATCCTCACGCCGCAGTCAATTTGTTCGTGATCGTCGGATATTGAGCGTGAAATGTTAAAACGTTTGCAGCTATTAGCAATAAAGCTCAATTGATCTTAGCATTTCAATGTTGTTTGCTAGACGCTAGGCGCGTGAGAATTCTATATTTACATAAGGAAACTGAAATAGAAATGTGTGGTAATCCGAAATAGACGTTGCAGATAATTCAATTCAAATTTATTTCCATCTGAAACGATGCTCGCGTGTGCAGGTCGTATGAAAAAAAAAAAAAACTTTACAACACAGATACACTACGCTCTGAAAGGATTATTTTTAAAGTTATTTCTGTTCACGTGCCGAATTAAAAATAGATTTGTAGATATGCAGTCGATTCAACAGCGAGGAATGCATTTCTCTTCGGAGAGCGGAGGAGATATTCCGTGAATTTCTTCGTGCCGGGATTTAAGGCACGGGTGAATTTTAATACGAATGCCGTTCGCGGACGAAGATTAACGAGGATTTTCGAAGAATTTGTATATCGTATCGCGACGATGTACACACGGCGGAAATTAGTCATGGGCGAAAGAAAGCAAGGCTGTGTGTCTGCTGAGAGAAAGCAGAATTGTTTATGACGCGAAGCGGAATGCATTTACCGGCGCGATATCTCTGTGTGCGCCAGTTATAGTCATCACGATGAGCGGGAGTCTCGCGATCGGAGCTACATTTTTACATTCGCGACGCGATGGGAATACGCGCTGACCCGCGTCGGCAGATATCAATCGTGCATTTGTACGCAGTCGCGTTTTCATCGGAAAGAGAGAGAGAGAGAGAGAGAGAGAGAGAGAGAGAGAGAGAAGTGAACTATTTCTTCCGCCAGAATACGAGAGACCCTCCGTCGACGTCATGTTTACCGTTGACGTCACTACGCCCAGGCATCGTGGATTTTGCGTTCCATTCATGAAATCCCCGACGAGCGGAGAATGACGTAATGCTAAACATCTAGCGTGCAAAGCTCACGAAAGCTCGCATTGAATGCTTTTTAAGACCCTTTTTAAGTTTTATGATTGTTCAAAATCCGATCTCTCCTTCTTTTTGCATATATATTTTTGTATTTTTATCAGATTATTATGACGAAACGATATATTTGAAATTCAAAATGAAATATTCGTTTAACTTAAGAGAAAAATTATATTTTAATAAATTTCACAATATCTTTATAAATTACTTTTATTGTGAAAGTATAACTTTATGAATAATTTTATTGAAAAAAAATGTGATTTTATCAAGACGATATAATTATCGAGAAATTCTGTGAAAAATTTTAAATTAATTTGATATATAAATTTATATATTTGTACACTTATATTACATGTTGCATACAGTTTATATATTTTTTTTTATATTTTACCTTTTACATTCTTGCTAAATAAGGATACAACATTTTGTATACAGTGTATTATATTTTGTTCATTTTATTCAATCGTTATATCGATCAATATTCGATGTGCGCTTTAATGATTTAATATCGAAACTCGAAGCGCGGTAGCGCTCCGTCCAAGCATTCCGGCGATGTATTCTTGAAGTAGCAAGTTTCCTTAGACGTGATGGAGTAGCGTGCACGGTACGGGGAGTACAAATTCGTTACTTTATCGACAGCATTATCGGTGGAAGTTTAGAGAAACTGCGGCCCCAGCGGCAGAAATTCGACGCGCGAGAAAGCGCGTCGGCGCGCGAGAGATACACGCCGCAGAATAATGAAAGGCCCGTCGGCCGGCCATAAACTTTCGAACAATAGCGTAATCGTGGTTCCATTGACTGTTAAGAGGTGCGGACGCGACTAGGCACGTGGGTGGTATCGGTAGGTACCGACTTTTATTACTCGCCGCTTGTATATCAGTCTCTCTCGGGGGAGAGACCGTAAAGGAATCTCGTGCACGCGCGATATTAAACGCGTTTACGTTCGATATCGGTGCAGCAATTTCCAAGACTCGGACAAATTCAATAGGATCCCCTTTAACATCAAAACGATATAAAAACGTTTTCACTCTTCTGCTTGATATCTTTATATTAACTCTTCAGATTTAACACCGCTTTTTTTATCATAAGATATACTTTATATATATTTCTCAATAATTTTATAAATATTGGTAAAAAAGAACTGTATTATTTCTAAATAATATTATTTTGTGTTTGGTGCAATAGTATTTTATTATTACATATTTTATGATAAATCTTCTTAGGATTACGTCTGAGAAAAGTATTTTCAATTCAAAATTATTAGAAAATTTGATTTGGATCGATTGTTCGAAGCGCAAACAGAAATAATCACCATAAATCAGCGACGCGTTGCTTTCGCAATATCTCGCGACATTTCGATCGGATCGAAGAATGATCGTGAAACTGCGGCGTGATGCATCTATATGCGGGGCCGCGTGGCAGGCCAGGATGTTGCCGGATAATCTATGAATAAACCGACGAGTGCAGCGCGCGCGCGGGCACGAAGTAGTTGCACCATTCGCTGCGGGGCACGTTACTGGGAAATATTTAAATATTTAACTTACACGATGGTATAAACCACTTGGCCGGCTGATGCCTGTAGTTTCGCAAGCGCGGGCACTCGCCGTTGCGCGATATTTAATTCGATCGGATCGACCTTAAGATCGTGCGCAATGCACTTCTGCTCGTTGTGAGTAAACAGAAATGCATTTTCGAGTCGTTCGAGCCTCTGTTCAACCCATAAATGTGCGTAACTTTATTATCGCGCTAGGAGCACAAACTTACTTGTTTACACGCACGGATGCGCAATATTTTATATTGGTAGCGCTTTCGTGCATATTATAACTGGAAAAATAACGCATTCGAAAGCGAAGGTATTATTTGCTAAATCTAATACTCGGAAGCTTTTCTCTTTTTTAAATATTTTTATTTCTTTTAGAATATGTTATATAATTTTTTATATATAATATTTAATAATTTCTTCTCTTCTTCTTCTTCTTTCTTTGAAATTTCTGAAATTGAATTGAAAAATATTTTCTTTCATGTAGAATGGTCGATTTCCGTGGAAAGTTACATTAAAATATTTCTATGAGTTCACGAGCCAATAATTCACGTACAGAATTTGCACACGGTGAGAACAATGCGTAATGTGTTGCATTTTGCAGCGGCGTGATAAACTCGCTAAATGCGCCACCGAAAAGTAACAGCGTTTCGATGCTCGCCGCAAGCCTGGGCGCAGACTAAACAAGCATCGTCGAAATAAATATAGGCTGCAGGACGTTACAAGACAAAAATGTGATAGAATAATCCAGAGAGCGTGTGTATGCCAAACCGCAATCACGAGCGCATTCCGTGCACCGTTAAGAAAAATCGTCGTCCATCTCGATGATACTCATGGATCTTTGATCTAAACTACGTCACTCCGTTGCGATTCTTTTATTTGATCTCATATCGTAATAGCAAAAAACCTTTCATAATGTCTTTCCTGAGAAATCGTGGAAAGCTAAGATAAGCAAATTAAATATTATATTCCGTTTTTTGTATTTTTATCATTATTTAATTATTAAATTATTTTTAATACAATACAATATATATATTAACTCTGAGGCCACTCTGGGCGGTGGCTATCCAAATGAAAATTCAGAACCTGTTATTTTTGAATCAATATTATAATTTAATTTTTTTTATGTATTTACATATTTTCATTAAAAAACATTTTAGTTTACTTGTAATTAAAAATACACGAATTAAAATATGAAAATACTGACTACCAGAGCGTACTGAAAAGGGAAGTATGGGCCTCGGAGGGATTAATATGGAAATGCAGAATAAAGTTCCAAATACGTCGACCTCCGATTTTTTTAAAACTATGTATACTTATATATTTTGACGCGCTGATTACAGATATGATAGACAAAAAAATCGGAGGTCCGAGGTTTTTGGAACTTCACCCCTTTCTTCAAACAAATGTACCAAAATCGTAATGACCTTTTGATAACATAAAATTCTAAGGTTTAATGAGGTCTATGTGACCTTTAACAAAAAAGCGGAGGAGTTTAGATGATTGCATTTATTCAGAACATTGGCCTTTACTATTTTACCAACTTAATTTAACAGACGTATTTCATGACCACTGAAAAGTCGAAAAAGTGTCTGCATTGGAAAGGTCTCCCTTCTCCCTGCTCCGTAATGATTCCCATCGGAATGCGTCATCGGCGTATTGTTAACAGCAGCGATTGCGCCGCTTCCGGAGAACGAGAACGCGAGTGGCGGAAATTAATTCTCGCTGTCGAGTAAGAAGGAGAGCGCCGCCTTAATAGACGTCTGTTTATTACGGTGTATTTGAATTCGCTTCGCGGACATATCCCGATCGCTCCCGCTCGTCCGCCACCGGTAAACACAAAAGCCGCGCGCCTCCGTGAAACCCGGCGTAGCCAGCCGGTCATTGTTCTCGCACGCTCGGCTTGCATAAATCGTACGTTCAACTTCTTTAACGGAATCCTCACGTGGACGAGTTTATTCGGGCGTGAGTCCAGGCATCGGCGCGGCGCGGGGACGTGCACTCGCGCGATCGCGAGCGTGCGAGCGAGCGAGCGCGCCTCGGAGCGAGTTTACGGGCCAGAATGCCGCTCGGCTATGAATTAGATCTGTTATTTGAAAGAACAAAATGTACGGTTACGCGCGAACGACTCGAGAGCCCGTAGTCCCGGTCGAACATCGTCGTAAAATCGAAACGCGTCTGCCGGCGAACAGGCGACTTAAATTTAAATGCGGCCGACGATCGTCCGCACCGACGTTAAGTGGTCCGCTAAGTTAAGCTTTAATTTCAAGCGCGGGGCAAAATGCACATATCCTCCAAAGTTTTGCCTTGTTTAGTTTTGCCGTTCCCATTTACAGTAACAGCAAAGTCTATTTACAATTTTCCTGAAAGATGAATAAGCCACTGAAAATAAATCAAGCAATTCATGAAATTTATTCATAGCTCATCTCAATTATACATGGGTTCCAAAGAGAAGTTTCATGGCGAAATCTTCTCGCATTTTTTTACGACAGGAAAATGTATTTTGGGAATCGCAATCTCTCAGTCCCTGATTCTGAGAAATAGATATCAATAAAAGAATTATAAATAAATAATTTAATAAAGTAGATCAGATAATAAAGTAGATCAGGTTGTATTATAGCCACTTTAACGTATTTATGTAATTGAGATTAAATATATTCGAGTGGAAATATTGCGATGGCCTATCAAGGATCTATCTAATCTCTCCGTCGCACGCAACAATAGAAAACTGATTAATTTCGGAATCTCGCAACTCCGTCGAAATCTGCCCGACACTAAGGACCTGTTGCACAGTAACGAGGCTCGAAAGGGTTAACCCGGCGCCTCGACGCAAGGTCGCGTCTCGTCTCCTCGTAGGACAAGGTCGTAGGAGGAGTAGAACGGTGGCGGTGATCAGGATACGGCGGAGCGCGTGTAATCCACGTGAAAAGTACGCGCCGGCGTCCTGACGCCCGGCTTCCGTCCTCTCCACCGCCGCTATTCTCTTGGGCATCGATCAGCTTCCTGGTAGCTGTGCGACGGGTCGCCAGTTTCAGGCGTAGCGCCGTGTCTAACTGTTGCTCGTCGCGGAAACGCTGCGGCGGACAGCGCGCGGAAATCGCCGCGATCGCTCTCGAGTATTCGTGCATTCGGCGGATTCGCATGTGCACGTGAAAAAAAAAATCTCGCGCGATCGCAGTTCTCGCAGTTCCCCGGACTATTTTTTTCTCTCCTCTCTCGATATCAAATTCCGATAAATCGATAATAATAATCTGTACGATGTGATGCTGCGACAGGTAGTGGTTGGCAGATAGCGCGGGGACCGATCGTCGCGAGTGTCTCGTTCTACGCGCGAAAACACCGCTTTGCCCACCGGAGAGCAATCTCTCGATGTTGATCCCAAATTTTCCAAGTTCGTGAGTAATTGGGATTGGATGTATTATTTAATTGTGGGAAAGAATTGAGAATTATTTATTTAGAAAAGATTTTTGCAATAGTACCTCACGCGAAATGTTTCGGCGTGTGACCTTTACCTCGCGCGCATTTCGTTCGTGCAACATGATGGGATTACAGGGGTGGATAGCATTTCCATCGACGTGCTCGAAAGTTGTGGAAATAAACGATTTGGCTTAACGATAAATTAATAGATACCGTAGAGTTTATTTTTGACGATAAAACAGCACTCCTGTCAGGTGCAGCTTGCTATAACATTACGCAACGGAGCGCTAGGGCAAATTGAAGTTAAATAATACTCTCCTCCCGCATTAAATAATCAATCCTTTCGTAAATAAGAGCACTCTGAAAATATCGCAAAGTATCCCCGGCATTTTATATGCGAGGAAGAATTTCTCGGCGGGAAGAGGAAATAACGCGGATCTCGCGTTTGTTAGAATCCGACAATGCGTCTATTGTTACTCGGGAACAGAAGCGACGATTACCCCGTTCGGCGAGATATCCTCGATCGGTGTAATCGCCTTGCGTTATATCATCCTTCGATTTGCTTGTGCGGCGTTATATCATCTCGTGCCATCCGTTTGTTTCGTTAGGTTGAAATAACCGTAGCTAGTTGTGTACATACGAGCTACTACTGTCAAACAAGGTCTAGCTACCGCTCCTTTTTCATTCTCTCTGTCTCTTTCTCTCTCTCCTTTCTCTGTCGGCGAGAATTGAAGTAGCGCGAGCAACCGGGCGCAATTACAGTCGCGTCGCGACGCCTCCGTCGTGTGTAACAGGTTGTAATTTCATTCGAGCCTCGTCGTCGTGCAAACTCACGTTGAAAGTGTTTACTTGCGATCGCGTGGCACTCTAGGGTGATACGAAGGCGTATGGACGAGTACTCGTAAGTACGCGAGCGTTTTTCAACGCGTTTAAGCGCGGCAGGCTCTTAGCGATCCGACACGTTTAATGAGCTCCATTATATTGAGCGATCGATTGTCCTACCGTACAATTTTTATCTTTCATCAAATTTCTTCAACTCGAAACATATTTCGATCTTTTCTCGATACTGTTACTACACGAAATTAACACTTTACTCTGCAATAAAATTTATTTATAATTTTAAAAATAGAATAAGGCTTGCATTTTTACCATAAAAATTTAATTTCTAAAACTTTTTGAATTTTTAATGGCTTGTAACAGAATTACACTCTTAATTGGATTTTAAATTTTTATGTTCTTTTCTATCTAAAAAATGATAGATAATTCTACTTTTTTATAACATTTTCTATTCAATTTAGTGATTACAAAAAAAATGATAGGTAATTGTAGGAAATATTATCATTGAAATATATTATTATCGTAAAAAGACCCAATGTGCAATATAATGATTTTTTTCTACAGTTGTTGAGAGAAACTCGTAATTATTCCGTGCGCGTATCTACGAGCTAATCGAATAATGTCGATCACTTTGTGCCCCTGGAAAGCTACGCTCGAAAATCAACTCCGGTCCCTTTGTCAGACAAGCTTAATTCAATCTTTCACGCATCTCAAGACATTTTACTTTTATGTTTTGTGTTTTATATCAAGATTCTTTTGCTGCTCCAGTGTGATATTTATTTCTTTACATTATTATATATTTTTCTGAAAATAAGAATTTGTCGCGCAAGTCTCAAAGAGTAAAACGACACATCTGAATGTCAGGATCAGCAGTGTCATGATTTCTCTTCTTCAATATTCCAGTATTAGGAAATGTGTGTTTCCTCTTCTCGATATCATTATCATGACCACGTCACGAGAATATCTCTTCCTGACCTTGTCAATTCGAGACTCGGCAAATGAATCACAATGAATTCTGTCCCGTCGCATGGATCTATCTCTTAAATCTATTTAAAGTTACGTGCCGTTTCATCAAACCTGACAAATCTTCCACGTAATAACGAGACAAACAGATAGTCTATAGTGCACACACAATTCATCCCTTTAATAATGATTATGAGCGGCATTGCACGTAATATGTTCCAATTAGAAAGCATAACTTTGCAAAACTGTAATCTGTCAGATTCCATAGCGCGTAATTGTCGCGAAAGAGTTGATTAACAAACTTCTGCCTGGCATATTCGTCTTCCGTACACATAATAGCATAAAACTAAGTGCTTGCATAATAGAGTCTCAACTTATATAATAGAATTACAGTCACGTAATAAAGTCAATTGCGACTGTCAATGCGCTATTAGATAATATGTTTTCTTTTTTACGGGAAATAATGGAATATGAACGCGCAAAACCTCTTTATTTTTCAAATATTAATAAGTAATATAAATATGTGTATGGGAAGAAGGAGCATATGTTTCTCGTAGAGAGCTTACGTGTGGCTTTCCCGTTGAAAAACCTTAATTACGTACTTTCAGCTCCTTGATATCAAGGTGAAGGCTACTTAGGTACAAGGATGGACGCCGAGCGTTTGTGATATAACTCCGCGACTAATTAGCGACGGGAAACGCGCGTAATTAAGCGATCGCGCAACGGATCATTATGCTCGTACAACGGGATCAAGGGGTCACTATCGATTCTGTAACCGGGCGCGACCTCATGGAATGAAGAAAGACCGGAGCGTGAAAAAGGGAGAGGGATGGAAAGAGCGCCGCGGATGAGCTTACAAGCTCCATAGAACGAAGCGAGGGACGGTAAGGGGGGGTCTTTAGTCACGGTGCTAAATATAACAGGCGACCGGTCGGTTCGTTCGTACACGACGCGTTCGACGCGTTCGACGCGCGATCGTTCGGAGGCGCGAAAGCTCCGCATGCAAATTCCCACGAGCTTTTAAAGAGGCGCTGTCCGAGCGTGTCGAGAGTAGGCGTGCAGACACGCCGAGAGACACGGCTTTTTTTCCTCTCTCCGACACGAGCGCGCCGGTTTCCGATACGACGCACGTACCGAGCGCCGATGGATCGGTCGGCTCCCTTTCCATTTACTTCGAATCGAAACTTGCGCGACTTACGCCGTACCGATCGTTCGCGGTGATTCATATTCAAACTCAAAGTGTACATCGTTCTCTCTTTTAATATGGATTTTCCCTGGAAAATTATATTGTTGGAAACATTTTTTACTTGGCAATTTTTGTATTAAAAATGAAAGAATGATAATCGCGAAAAACTTTTCAGAGTATTATGGCGATCGAAACAGATTGGGAATATATACAGCTCCGTCTTTATTATTTATTTGAATTTTTGCACTGATTTCTTGGAAACTTTTCATTGTGAAAGTTTCACGGAAGTTATTAATTAACACTTCCTGAAAAGAGATATGACTAGAGGAACATAGCCAATATGCGGTAAAGAATGCAATATTAATCACTTATGATGATCGCTATTTGTTTGGAGTGCAGACATCTCTTTTTATGATAGTAGTTTTCTGGGAAATTACTGGAAATAAGAATAAGAAATTAAAAGTTATATTTTATTTTATATAAAATTTACGAGAGAATCATAAAATTCGAAGAACAAAGATGCAAATTGTACTAATTGCTGCTTCATCGATGCAGTTTACCGAGTCGAGAAGTATTTGGGCGCGATCGACTTGAAGCTCATGGGAAGAGTCCAAGAATAAAACGTTTGAGAGCAGCTTTTACGTGCGGAAGCTTAAGAGCTCTACTTTGGTTTCACCCCGTTTCCGCCAAGCGGAATAGATTAAAGTGAGGGACCGGAAACGCGCGAGACGCGAGTGCATATTCTACAGTCGGGCGCGCTTCGCAGTTCGCATCGGTTTCGAGAGATTGCGAAACTACGCACTTTCCGCGCGTTCGCACGGATTGCTATGCGAGTGGAGGGCGTCAATGCTCACGAAATCTCAGTACAGGTGGCCTACGTGGATGACAATGGACGCTGATCGCAAGCTCGTCAGTCAGCCGTCGGTGGACAGCGAGAATAACGAACGCGTCACCTCCGAGCGCGTGGGTAGTTCTTGTTTTTCATGTTTATAGACTAGGCACAGCTAATTCTGAATGAAAAAGCATTCCGAGCACTTTGAGTAAGCGTTGGATAAACTTTTCGCGCACTATGCTGCAAAAGTACTTTGAAAATAATGAAGTATCGCATTTAAAAGTCAGATAGGTCAGATATTTTCCTTTTAATTATAATTAATCCTTTTTCTTTTATTCATAATGTATACAAAATGTGTTCTTGCATTTATCTTTAAATCAAAGAAATGAGTTGTAAGAAACACGGGAAAAATAAATAAAATCGCTGGAAAGAGAAGATTTAATAATTGTGAAGGTAAAAACGTTTTGATGAAGGTTCTTGAGATTAATTGATAGCGCGTCCATTATGCCGCATATTAGTCATCCAGGGTTAAAGCACTTCATCAGCATCTTGATGTCGACGCGCGTCGCAGTGCCGACGCCAATCTCGACACCTTGCGGCTCGTCGTCCATGTTGCATAACGACGACCATAATCAAACGCCTCGTACATACGCACGTGAAGCATCGCACGTGTACATCTTTCATAAGCACACGTGCGATCTTCATCACGAGACGATGTAATAATCGAGCTGTGACAGCTGTGCTCGGCCGCTTCCCTCGCTTTCATCTCGGTCAAACGTTTCCTTCTCTCATAATGCCACTCAATGAATACTCATCTTTTCTGATTGTCTTTTCTGCATTGCAGGACACGAGGACACACGTGGTTGTGGAGCTTTACGATACCGAACGCTCCTATGTGGAGGCGCTACAAATACTAGTCAATGTGAGTACATTTATTTATTCATTTTAGCTCCGAAAAGAGATCGATTCTCTATAAAATGGACTTTTCTAGATAGAAAACAAAGGAAATAAATATTCTAAAAAGATATTTTTTATATTTAATTATAATTAACTTGTAATTGATAAAAATTTTTAAATTTCTTCCTGATTCCTTGCAGCACACTTTTTTTGTTGACCAGCTGCTCGTTTCTCCTTAGAATTTGATATTTTTAATATTCTTTAAATCTTTACTAATGAGCGTATATAAATCTTAAAGAACTTTCTCAACGTCTAGAACCTTCTCACTAAGAAGGAAAAGACTAAATATAGATGAATAAAATTTTTTCTAAAGAAATATTCCGGACTAGGGTGATCAAGAGGGCTACATTGATCGATCTTTCGAGTCGCGATGTCGGAAGAAACCGGCGTTGCACCGACGTACGTCGGAATTGCGATTCGTCCTTGCGTCTTGTAAACAAACACCCCCGCTCGTTTATTCGCACCGATTGAACAACACCTTCGCTCCAGCGAGCTGTTGCTCGTTCGACTTTAGAGAGAGAGAGAGAGAGAGAGAGAGAGAGAGAAATGCCGTCTCTCCGGTTTGTTGTTTTCATTAAATTTCCACTCCCGACTTCATAATCGCTTTTCGTTAAACACCGGAAATAGGTTTGAATACCAGACCGTGTCGAATAGTTACGGAAATCAGTTGGTTTGTGTTGGCTTGCATAATGTTACAAAAGACGCATTCGCGATTAAACACGTATTGTTGTCCTTATTTCCAAGAAATCGTTACTGAAAACGATTAGTGTTACTGTAATAATAAATTTTACATTATAATAGTGATTTTGATAATGAAAATCATTGTTTAAATCAATGTTTCTCAAATTTTTTATAACAGAACGAATTTATATCTTATATCAAGGGAACTTATTACAGGAAATTTATATAAAAGACATATGTATTTAATTTATTAATTTAAGGATATAACATAATTAAAATCTGAAATGACAATTTTACGTGAAAATTTTATGAAGAACCGCTGTTTTACAGAATCTTGAAAGAGGATATAACTGATTTAATTCGTTGCAATCGTAAAATTAATAATTTGCATGTAGTTAAGAAATATAAAGTGATAAGTGGGAAACATTGCATATTTTTACGTTTGAAATACGAAAATTTGCAAGAGGCAATCGTTAGCTGTGCACGGCGCATTAAATGCAACAGGCGGCGGATCTACCCCACGCAAGGCCGCGTTGTACTTGTAATCTGATTTTCAGCGTGCGCTTGCGTCCTTGGACGAATATTTTGTTTAATGGCACAATGCATCTAATATCCGCCGAAGGGCGCTTCGCGAAATTGATTACTCAATGAGTTGCGACAAGGCGACTTTGTAAATACGTATGTCAAGGTATCGCGAAATGATAATAGTGCTCTTTTACTCTAAATTCGATTTCCGACGTACAATATGTGGATGGTCCGCGTACAAACAATTTTAGTTTGCGTTCAGCCGCTGTTTGCCATCTCTTTTACTCCTGAATTTCAACTTTGCTAAAATTAAAAGCTACTTCAGCATTAAAAATACTTTATCATAAAAACATCGCGGCTTTCACGATTTTTCAAAATTAATTGCAATTTGTGCGTTTAAATGTATGAAAAAAAAATAAAAAGTAAGAGTACCTAGTTGCGAAAACAAAATCTTGCGACACAAACCTTTTAATATAAAAATTTTGTATATGTAAATATTTGTATATTTCTCTATTCTTTTTTATATGATTGCGTAATGTACAAAATACTTAAATTGTAACATCATGCAATTTCATCAAAATTTCATCAAAAGTAATTTCTAATTTTTCTTGCTTCTTTTTATCGAATTAATTGAAATTCATGGAAAGCTTTTTCAAGCACATGCATGAGTCGCTCGTGACCGGAAATGCGCTGGATCTTCGAACACGTGTGAGATGCAAGTCACATTAACGTGCAACGTGCTCTGTACAATTGCGCAGACTGCAGTCGGCGCTTTAATAAAAGCTATCTGGACAAACAATCATTGGCTGCAGAACTGATGATGAGACCGATCTTTGTTTTAACTAATTACGCGATTTATACGCCACACTAATTGCATTGCCGTTTCGCAGGGCGATATAATTATTGAATCAAATAATTACGTTAATGCTTGCAACGATACTGTTGGAAAATTAATGCTACTTTATCGGACAATTCATTTGAGGATGCTTCTCGAGTTGCCTATTATCAGTAATCGCTGTAAATTGATAATGTTACGGATTTGTAACCCTTCAAAATGTAGTTCCTCAACATAAACATTTAACGAAGTTAAACAACATTTTTCGCAACACTTTTAAATAGATAAGGAAATATTTTTGCTGTGTATGTGTATTTTAAAGATTTTTAAACTTTTTAAAATTCTTTAATATTTTCTTTATTATATTCTTTAATAGCTTAATAGCTAAATAAAAAAATATATTTTTAAAAAATTTTATTAGAATTAAAAGAGTAACATATACGATAATAATGTTGAACAAATTTCTCTCTAAAGGGATTAAATTAAATGAAATTAGATTACAAGAGCATGTATTCTTAATAAGAAAATATATCATGCGCGCGCGCGCGTAGAATATATGTAAAATAAATTTAGATTGCTATCACACACTGGGTCATCTGGTCACATTCGAATGCATAAGATTAAACTCAGGACGCGTTGTACTGTTTACACCTCCAAAATAGGGCGTGCTGGTTTCTTCGAGGTTCAGCCGAGGCGATTTTTAACCAGCGCGTTACGCCCGCGGAATTTAAGCGTCACCGTAACGGCGCGTACGGCCGGCTTGATTGTCATATTTTATAAACAACGCGGCTGTGCCGCACAACGGGAACCGTTGTCGGCACGTTTACTGATTATTTAACAGTGTCCTTGGAACCGACGACGAAGGGGGGCCCCATCATTTTTCACGTTACCGGCGCGATCTAGAAAGTAGGAAGAGAACTATCAAGAACGTACAAATAAACCGCGGGATATATTTTTTGCTCCCGGTCGATTACGGTATCAACGCGTTGGCGTTAATTGAATTGGATTCATTTCTCGACTCGCGGCATTGAAATTCTAACGTTTAAAGCTCACGCCGTCTCCTTCAGCTCGAAGGACACGGAATTAAGTCCGAAGGTCCGTTGAGAATGCGCGTGCAAGCACTTTCTGTTATAATGTAGATCTTCTTAAGCTTAAGTAATGGTAAAGCTAAATGAAAATTATTATTAGAAATTCTGTTCTATTTGCGAATGATTGCAGATAATTTAATACACAAATTCCTTTACTTGTTTAAAAGTAACAGTACAGTATTGATTGCGAAAGGCTTAACAGCAAATTCTCTCTCTATACATATTTTTTCTCTTTATGTTTTTAGTCTTAATAAAAATTACATTTGGGAAAAGTATCACGAACACAATGTGATTGTGTTCTCTGATATGTTTCAGAAATACTTACAGCCCCTGAAGAGCCCTGAAAATGCCGGTCTGGTGGATGCTGCAACAGTCGACGAGATATTTTATCAGGTAGGCGTGATATAGATATATAAATGGGATTATTTTCGTATTTTCGTATCGTCAAAAGTGTGTACGTCGCACTTATTTCATGCGCATAAATCCATGCCTCGTCGGCGGGTTGTAATTCAACATCCGGGAAGTTCCGCGGAACCGAGAAACTCCTCTCTCTTCACGGGGTTATATTTTAAATGCCGCGTCAAGTTGTATATAGGCGGAGGAGGGCTTTACGATCTTCCGACCGACGGAAGATTTAAGACCGCGAAGATCTAACCGCGAAGTTGATCGATCTCGCTCAAATACCATGAACGTTCGGTCCAATCTTTAAAATTTATTTAGAAACGTGGTCAATTAGCGAATGCATATTAATTTTATCGATGAATTATTTCGAGAAATATAGCGGAAATCGTTAATAATTCATTATAATTGACATTTAATTGAAGTAATTTAATTTAAATCATTGAATATTAATGACGTTTATATAATACTAGAATATATGTAGGCGTTTTTAAAATAATAATTAGGATCTAAAGAGTGCATTATATCAAATGATATTTTTATTGAAGATAAAAAATTCAACAAAATTATAAAATTTAATAGCAGCATAAAACTGACAGTGAGCTCTGAGATTACATTCTTTTATTTTTTAATATAAATCATAAATATATATATTTTTTTTAGCGAAAAATATACGTAAAATAATCAAACATAATAAAGTTAAAAGTATATTAACTTAGACATAAGAGTTAGTCTTCTACTTGTTAGACTCGAGGTACATCACAGTTTAATCGAATCTTAAATTTCCGAACGTGAAAGTATTATTTGATTGTGCGTCGATCAATCAAAGATAAAGTTGTCGAAGGGAAATAATCGTGCATTTCAGATCCCTGCGCTTCTCAGTCATCACGAGGTATTCTTGGAGGAATTGCGTAGGCGACTGGACACCTGGGAACTCAGGCAGACGATCGGCGACGTCTTCCTCGATGTGGTGAGTTCACATTGTTACTAGGTGCGCAAATATCTCCGGTCGGACACGTAATAAATTACACGCGCAACAGTATCCGTTTTCCTTTGCCGTTAAGATTCCCAGGACGCCAGCAGAATCGACAGACGCCGTACAGTTAATTCGCGGCGCGTTCTTCTATTCGGTCTACGTTAATAAATCGACCAACGTCGCGGCCACACCACCCTTTGCATAAACACGGAATACTTTTATCTTTGGAAACACATTTATTTGCGTTTCGCATTTTTTCCGTGCATCGTGTAACGAATAAATTTCACAGCGCGCTCGTTTCGTGATGCCGTGATATTTCAGGATTTTTCTTTAAAAAGTAAGATACAACGTCAGACGAAATTCGTTCCTGCTCCGGCTTTGTCGCTTCGCGAATTAATTCTGGCGTATTGGAATTCGGTGCGCGATTAATATTATAGACAGAACAAATTTTGACAGCGCCAATTTGGCGCTAACTCCAAATTTACCCCATTATTATTCAACAGAGAGAGTAAGGTTTAACAGGTTCTCATCATTCGCGAATTTACGTGTCCCGCATTTGGACGTGGTTATACTACGAACGGATTTCAGTTTTTCATCGATTATTTAAAAATAAACGAGAAATATGCCGCACTTACATTTTCATGAAGTAAATCTTTTAACAAAATACATTGCAAGATAATTCAGCATTTAGATGAAATAATGAAATGCATTAAATCAAAACTGAATATTGAAAATATCAATTTGTTTAAATAAATTTATCATTCAAATATTTTCATAATCCGTCCTCAACTTATACAGAAATAAAAAACATGTTAAATATTTTTTTTTATTAAAGAATTGCATTTTACGTACAACATACATTTTTACTGTAAAGATGTAAAGAGCTCGTGTCACTTTATAGTTCACGAAGCCGGTGGTGCTGGAGACATACACCCTGTTTCTGGACAATTGGAAGTCTGCGAGGAAGGCGATAAAAACAACGTGCCAAGCGAAGCCGGCCTTCGCACGATTTCTCGAGGTACGGTGCACATTCTATCCGTTGCGACTTTTTATATATGTATACATATATATACATATATATATATATATATATATATATATATATATATATATATATATATATCTTTCTCTCTCCAACGCGATGGTTATTATTAAATACGAAACTTTTTCGTTCCACGTCACTTCTTAAAGCGTCGCGATCAAACCTGACCTTTCGCAATTTTATCGACATAATTAACTTGTTACTTGATTGCCGGCATTACCGTCGCCTGCTGATCATTTAGATTCTCATGGGCGCATTTTCGACACACTTGGCAACTTGCATCTCGGAAAATACAAAGCATCAGCCGCTTTAAATGTTAAAACGCGCTTAAGCGTATTCCCATTGTGCATTATCGTTGTTGATCTTGTAAAATGGAAGAATAATATAAAGAAGAATAATATAAAGATTGACGGTTTTGCTGAATTATTTTTTTAGAATCACGATAATTTAGAACATTATATAATGTATGTTATGCAGTATATATTTCTTCAAAGAGCTTCTTCAAAGCAGTTTACACGATTTTGTTTTAAAAACCAATTTCTTTATATTATTACATAATAAGATTTCAATTGGCTGAGATTAATATGATTTTAATATGATAGTAACAGTTAGCTTAGCTATTTAAATTTCATGCGGAAGTTAATTTTACCAAAACCCGCGGTATATTTACCCGAGATAAATTATAAAAAGCTCAGGGTAGTTCACACTTTGTTATGATTAGACAATGGAGCGCGAGCACAAGGGCAAACTGGGTCTAGACCAGCTACTGATCAAACCCGTGCAGAAGATCCCACGGTACGAACTGTTGATCCAGAGGTTGCTAAAACACACGGACCCGACGCATCCTGATTACGAATTGCTGCAGGCCGCGCAGAAGGAAGTGCACGAGTTAGTAGTGAAGATCAACTGTACGGAAAGGGAGTCGCTTGAATGGGAACAGCAGCAGACCACGCTGAGAGAGGTCCAGGCCCTCGTCGAGGGTCTCGCCGGCATCGTGACGAACGACAGGTAATAACGGCACCAGCAAGCCGATATCCGTTTACGATTTTTACGCCAGTGCGGGTAATGGCCCGATTCGGCTTTGTTTTCCTGAAGATAGCCGGTCGCGGATTTACGATCAATACATTGCGGCCGCGATTTACGATCATTTTCCAACGTAATATTCTCGGATTTATGATCGATGCACGTACGGCATGATTTATCGCGACAGGAAGATAATTTCAATCGCTTTCTCATCTCGACGTCGACGGAGGATGTTGAAATTCAATTTCGCTGAAGAGTGCGAGAAAACAAAAGAGCGAATAATTAAATAAGAACTACAAATTGTAAAATCAATCGCTCAATTCACGAGGTGGAGCGTTCCCAAGGTCGTACTTCATCATTCGTATTTTCTTTATGTTTTAAATGCTTAAACATGAGCATTTAAACGATTTTTTTATAAGATCAATTTTTTATAAGGTCAAGCGATAATAATTATCAGACAATTTTTTTATAAGGTCAAGTCATAAGAATAACAATTGTGATTGGTGTTTATGCTGTTACACAATAGCATTATCCGTGATATTTAAATAAAGAGAACAATTATTGCGTTATAGTGATATAAATATTTTAGAATAACCGCTCTCGAACTACTAGGAACATAAATAATTAAGAAAACGTGTGTGGCTAGACCGTTTTGTAGTGAATAACGTTTTCCAATAAATTATCGACTGCATGACAGAAACGTCGTCCCACTTCACGTGCCTTTCAATCTGTGCCAATCGTCTCGCACGCGTTACATAGTTTTTCCACTGGACTTATTTAGCCATCGGAATCGGAATATTGATTACCGATAATGATGCGTGCTGTAGCGGAAACTGGCCACAACGCGACAAAAAGATTCATCGAATTCATCGTGTGACACGTTGTCCGCTTTCTCTCCCATAGAGCTTTCGTCCGACACGATCTGGTCACCATAGCGTCGAATCAGGGCACACGGAAGGAGCGAGCTTTATTTTTGTTCTCCGATCTCCTCGTCATCACCAGCATCAAGCGCAGAAGCGGCACGATAAGAAAACCGTCAACGTAAGCAAGAATATTTGAAAAAAAACTTTAATATAAAAAATAAAATTCTACTTAACGAGATGTGATAAAATTATATTCTTTTGGATTTTTCTATTCATTATATCGTTTATTTTATTTGGTGTTTCAGTAGAAAGAGTTTAATACAATATAAAAACGGGATAGGAATAATATTGTTGCATTATCAAACACTTAATTAAAACTTAAAATAATGTTTATATGCATGTAATTATTTTAAAGCGTAATGCAAGTTAAAAAACTAATATAAAAAGCACTAGCTGTTGTCTAAATAATAAGTGAAGTCATTGCTCTATACAGAGCATAGCATTTTTTAGAACTTTAATATAAATTATTTATATGTTTTTATATGTAAACGCAAAAATAGTTTTTAATAGAAAATAATTGCAACAGTAAAAGTACAGAAAAGATGAAAATTCACAGAAGCACGTGTCCGAACAGCCTGGTCGGTCTGCTTGACGCAAACAAGTACAAAATGCTGATGCGGATCTCATTGGATGATCTCGAAGTGATGAAAGGTATCGTAAAAACATCGATTTAATATATTATTCATCATTGGAAGCTGAGAGATTATTCCAATATCGTTTCCAGCCAAAGACGAGAATTTAAGACGAATGGTGCGCGAAGTGGACTATCTCCGAGAAGACTGCACGAAGTTGACTCAGCTGCAGGAGCTCGCCGCGACTTTGCATGGTGCCAAGCAGCAGTTGGAAGATCTTATCAAGGATATGCTGAGTCAGGCCCAACGGCAATTGGCGGAGAGAAATGCAGCGCATTCGCAGTTGGCTTGCTTGGAACTTACATTGAATACTCAGTAAGCGTGCTTCTCGGAAATTAAGCAAGATAAATAAATATATGTATAGTGAAGAGCTTAGAGGATCAAATATATTAATATTGCGACTGTTTGATTTTATTTCTTGCATATATCAGGATGAAGCAAAAGTACAATTTTTACAATACATAGTAAATTCTTATTATAGAGTATATGAATTGAAAATTATACAAGTTTATGTCTTTATTATTCTATATAATTTATATATGCAAGGAAATTAAGAAATTGAGATGGCAACTAGTAAATTTAATTTGATGAGATATTAATGGAAAAGAGCTTATCTAATTTTGCAAAATTAATATCGTGAAATCCTTTGATCGTTTTCAGAGGATCGTTTTCGATCACGTTTCCGCCACATGTGCTAAATATTGGATTCCTAAATCATGATGATTCGATCGCAGTTGCAACGTGACTCACATTACACCTGAGTACTTTGTTTGCAGAGCCGGGATCGAGAATATATCCGTCATGTTCGCGAAGCCTGACAAGCGTGCGAGTTGGGAGGAGAGTTTTAATGAAGCCAAACAGAAGCTCGGTGAGTAATATTACTCTTTCATGTCGAGTGTTCCACATTGAAAAAGCCATCATGATATTTTGATATTCTAAATATACACATTCTAAAAATAATTTCTTTTATTTATTATTCGATAGAGCAGTACAATCGATATACCGAATATTTTACAAATAAATAAATAATTCAATTAATCATAGCCATCTTTTTTGAACTTTCACACAAAAGCAATATCTGCAATATAAATAAAATTGTAAACGATGGGTTGAGTGAATAAATGAATGAAGAGACGTGTAAAAATTAAAGTACGATCCAGAAATAAACATGACTTTTTATTTAATAAAATCTTGATCGAACTAATATATACATCAAACCAAATTCCAAATGTTTTATAATTTATAAAAAAAAAGTTAAAGAGCATAGATATTCGTACAAGATATATCCACATATAAACCTTCAATTCTTTAATCTATTAAATATCCTTAATTTTTTAAAATTAAAAGTAAACTCGAAAGAAAATTTCAAATACTTTTCCATTTTGTGTGTAGCACTATCAGCTGACAGGAGACCGTGTCCTGAATTCGTGGGGCCTCTGCCCATCAGAAAAACGCGGGCGGGTCTTCAGTTCACTTGTGCGGCGCCGACGTTGGCGAACGGGCAGGGCTCGAAGGATGTCTGGGTCTGCAACAGCGACGGATACGTCGGTCAAGTATGCGTGCTGAGTCTAAGCCCAGAACCACCGCAAGTAACGTCGTGCAACGGAGTCTGCAACGCTAGGATACTCTGCGTCGCTGGCATACCCGCGTGCACGCCTGGGTAAGATCGACGCGGGCAGAAATTTTACATTAATTACGATATATACGAGATATAATTAAACAGCTAACCAAGTGGAGGAATGTTTAAATTTATTAAAAATTATTTGTTTTTCTAGCTCAAACTCGTGCACGTCGAACAACAGTCCGTTCGTTAACAGCAAGAGTGGTATAAGTATATCGGTGCAAGACGTGGATGCCAGCGGTGGTAACATACAGTTAGACAGGTAATATTTCTTTTTAGCAATTGACGCGTAAATGATGATATCCGAAACTTGGCAATATTAAGCGGTTTATAATTAGGTATGATAATAGTAAATATTAATAATGGCCACATTATTCCTCATCGGGTTAAATGTAAATATCCGGAACGCTGAGTTACCCGATAACGTATTTCGTATTTACATTTATAATTCAATATATTAATTAAAATTGAATATTAATTAATTATTAAATTGAAGTAATGTTAATGATCATAAAATTCCTTTAAAATCAGATAATCGTGGAATTAAATAAAAGAAATTGCCATACATCATATTTTGTTTAATGTTGCTTCTATTTAATATTTATCTTTGCTCGTACATCTTGCAGTAGCTCGAGCTCCGACGACTCGGACTCGGACGACATTCCATGCGCAGACACGAGCAGCGTAACATTGAGCGGCGACGTATCGAGTATCGACAATACTATCACGGAGGAAGATGCGAATCAGCCCACGATGTGGCTAGGAACCGAGGATGGCTGCATTCATGTATACAACTGCAACGACAACATTCGGATCAAGAAAAACAAAGTGAAAATACAGCACGGCAGCAGCGTGCACTGCATCATGTAAGTCATTCTGTGTTTATTATGTTACTATGAAAAATTGGAAATATTTATTTTTCTCCTTGTATTATCATGATATTGCTTCGTGATTTCAGATACTTGGATAACAAGGTGTTCGTCTCTCTTGCCAATGGAGATATCACCGTTTACGTTCGGGACCACAGTACGTGTCGACTTTTGACAATCTTTTTCGTAATTAGTAATAAAGTAATCTGTAAGCGCGAAAATTAAATTCTACTTTGCTTTGTTTTACTTTATTCTTTTTTTTTTTTTCTTATAGTCGGTGGTTGGAACACTCCTGATCCAACGACGGTGTCCGTCGGGACGGTAGCGTCCCCGGTGACCAAAATGCTGTCCGTCTCCGGGAAACTTTGGTGCGGGTGTCACAACAGCGTTAAAGTTCTGAATACCCATACTCTGGATATTGAGCACACATTCACCGTGAGCAGTGACACGAGCCGTGCGGTTTCCTGCATGGCGAACTCTGGGGGTTTAGGCGTTTGGATTTCCTTACACAATAGCGCTGTGCTGAGGCTTTTCCATTCCAGTACATACGAGTGCCTAACCGATATCAACATCGCGCCAGCTGTTACCAAAATGCTTGCCAGTAAGTCTCAAATCTTGAATAATTGGAAATTTAGTTAAATTAACTGAAAAATTTAAAAACGCAGTTAAAAAGAGAATAACTTAAAATATAAATCTCAGATTTAAGATTTTGTAAACTTTCTCTTGATTTAAAATTGCCTTTTCTAAGTATTGAAACTAGGAATTTATAAATAATAAGTATTAAGTTAATTTAAAACACTATATATTAAATATTAAAATATAAATAGATTACGTATTTATCTTTCAAACTTGTTGAATCGTGTCTGTACTTGAACCGATTGATGAGAAAGGAGTCTCTATCGAGGGACAAGATTCGACACTTATTTTAACGGAAGCTTTAAACTTGTTGCAGGTTGCGATGACATAATTCGGCAGCACAAGGCTGCGTGTCTCAGGGTCACCGCACTATTGGCTTGCAACGAATTGCTTTGGATCGGCACGAGCGCCGGCGTGCTGCTCACCGTGCCAATTCCCCATATAAAGCCATCTACTCAGAGGATGTCGCAGCCGCCGATCGTGACTGGTGCGTATTGACGTCATATTCTATCGCCTATGTCGTCGTTATTATTGCCTCGCGATATAATTAGAAAGCTGGCCGACACCCCAAATCTCGCGCGATCTCCGTCCACGTGGAAGGATACAGAAGCGATCGATCAATGTCATGTTTTTTTTTTCATCACGTTAAAATACATACAACGTATATACATTCATAAACATATATGTGTGTGTGTGTGTGTGTGTTTTAATTATTCTTAGAATTTATTATATTGCATATTTTATATATATAATTTTTCAGACAAATTATTAATATTTATACAGTATACTTGCATTTTGATATGTGCCAAATAAATCGGCACTATCAGAGATCTTAGAAATTCGGCGAATGATAAAAACACGCTATCTCTCTATAATCATTAAAGTGTAAGTTTCACATTTTAAAATCTTTACCAAAGAATAAAATTATCATGTTCTTATCACAGGAATTCCTCACGGACACACAGGACACGTGCGTTTTCTCACCTGCGTGGAAACACCAAATCCCTCGAAACCGGATCCTCGCCCGAAGGTGAATCGTTATTCATTGAAGTCGAATAAAACGCAGCAGAACAACATTAATCGCGGTAAACTCCTGGTGATATCCGGCGGAGATGGTTATGAGGACTTCCGCGGACCTCAAGCACCCGCTGAGTTGCAGGCTGGTCGCGAGGACTCAACGAACCATCTCTTGCTGTGGAAAGTGTGATATGATGTAGCACGACCCCAGGTAAAAGATACGATAAATCTTAGATAAAAGCTATAAAAAAAATTTACTGTGATTTAATTTAAAATTTAGGCGATTTATAAATTAAATGTTTACATCTGATATTCACTACACGCATTAATTACATACATTACATCATTATTATGTACACGAAGAAAAGCAAATTAAATAATAAAATTTGCATTATACAGAAATTATTTTCTCTCTTTTCCGCATAAAATTTATCACTTATTTAAAAAATATATATTTAAAGTACAGTTTAAAGTTTCTTTTCTACGAGATCTTTTCTATTCTGGTTTTATTAATTTGCTATTATACATTATAAGTTATTCTTAATATTTTATTGATATCATAATGCTAAAAATAAAGTTTTTCATCATGCTGAACAAGGTTCAGGATGATGCAGTAACCATTTTACTTCTAGTAAGTATGCATTATTTTATCAAAATTTTTATCGTAAAACCTGTTTATATCCCGATAGCATTTAAACGTGTATGATTTATGCTTGTTATACACATATGTATTTCCTGTAGCAGAGATTTTATTTCGTTACATCTATGTACTATATATAGATACTGTAAATTTCTCTCGTGAAAAGGAGGAACATAACAAAAATCATCCACATTGTAGGCAAGGGTCGCGGTAAATGAAAGTCGGCATGACACGCCGTGGGAATCGTTGTACACGCAGCACGCAGGCGGACGTTGCCGGCGTCTGATCGTGGCCGATCAAGACGCACCGGCGCGTCAGGTTTTCAGGGAACGCGGACGGGTTCTCTGGCTGGTATTAGCTGAGTGGATCAAGAGTAAAATGCGAGAACTGCATTACTCCCAAGATGTAAGGAAGTATCGGTTGCAGCTCGCGCGGGAATCCAATTGATCGAAGACGGACCTGTTTTTATCATCGTTGTGCGATTTGTAATTTCCCGATCATGATGAGTTACGTCGGTCTGATGTAAGATCGTTCACCAACGACGAGTGCTCGATGACTGTGGGATTTTTTTGCTGTCTCGAATATATATCTGAAATTATTTAGAAATTAAAAAAAAACAGTTATTATATTTAGATCTGAACGTTTGGAGTATTTTCCTTTTACAGTGCAAATTGTTCAATTATTAGCAATATACTTGTGTTTGCATTAAATAATCAATTGAAAAGAATATGAGTATTTATCTCGAGTCGTTTATATTTGAATATATCCATATGTATTCGGAACAATTAATTTTTCTGTGTGGATTGAGCATATGTCTTTGGTAAATCATTAATACTGAGCGAATCGCGGGATCGATTTTAATGCTGGAAAAATCTGATCCTTGATGTAATTCTCGATGTAGATGTATGTTTTGGCTATCGATTCGCTATACACACGAGGACACAGTCTCGAAAGCGACTCACACATTAAGCTAAAAGATTCCAAAGATAAAAAATAATCAAATTTTTAGGGGAAAGAGTATTGCCAAAAATGTAGAAAATATGTAACTAAAACAGATCTTTCATTTCAGACCGGATTACGATCAGGTAAAAATTATCGGTGTGGAAAAGAATGGACGGGTGCTTGGCAGGATATGAAATCGAGCTTATATATGTGTATATGTATCAACTTTGGCCTACATCAATTAGCAGATATAGAGAATCTATATTTCTTACAAATACTGAAGTGCCAAAAAAAAAGAAAAAGGGAAAAAAGAGAACGAATTTCGCTCCCCGTTCGTCGATCGAAAGTACTGATGTACTTTATTATTTCCAGTACGTGGTATAATGTAACTCGATGTGTTCGTGTTAATTGTTTAAGAGTTTATCGAGTTTGTGTATATCAAGAAATAGTCGGATTTATTTATAAGGGAAAGAGGAACGAGAAATAAAAAAAATCTGAAACTCTCATGTATTAGAGGTGACTTCATATTTTAACTATACATGCGCGCGCGAATGTTAAGGTGTATGTGTGCGTGCGTATGGACTTCATTATCTTCTAATTAAAACTACAACTCAGTAAAAACAAATTTACAATTGCAAGCTAATAGAAGTGCCAATAAATCTGTTACGAAGTTGCCATCACGTACATCTTTTTCTTCTTTATGCGCTGTTTTTAGGAAAATCATTATTCTAATATCTGCTATAAATTTACAAACTTAACTGTGATGGATGTTTAAGGACCATTGTACTTTCAAAAATGAATTTTTTCCGCAATATTTCAACAAAACTATATTAAATAAGGAATCTTTGATAACAAATAGTCTCCTTTCCTTTGAATATTATTGCTTAATTATTTATTTTCTTGAATCATTCAAAAATTATCATGTCGTATAACTTATGAGAAAAAATTATAAGTTTAATAATTCAAGTAATTCAACAAATTCTAAAAGAATTACATTACTATTTTATGATGATTTGGTCGCTAATATTCTCTGCATCTACAAAACTTTGCAATCAATGTTGTACTGAGTAATATAATAATTTAAAAGCATATTTAAATCAAGACGAATTCAATAATGAGCCAGAGGCACATTTAATAATATTATGAATTATTAATTATACAAACGTTCGAAGGATGCCCGGCTATTTTGACGAAATGTGCAACATTGATTATCCGTATCACACAAGTGATTTAAATAATTAACCATATAATAAACATACAACACATCTGACAATAATTAATTGATAATGAATCTCGAGATAATTGTATACGAGACCAACCGAAGTGCGTGTAGTCATTAGTGTTTTGACATCCTTTGTTGTCATGAAAATGCAATGGCTAAACAATTATTCCGATTCCGTGTGAACGCAGTGACTTACCTATATGGCATTGTGGATTTAATCAGTATTTAATTTATTGCGATATAAAAATGAGTTGATTCGAATGTGAAAAGAATACAATAAATCTCTATAAATTGTAAAATGGCTATTGCATATATTGTGTTAAATGAAAGTAAATTCGTTATCACATTACGCAATTTCGGCTTTTATGCCTTATTACTATTTCGTTATATTTAAAACAAACAGATCCTTTTAGATAAAGAAATGTGGTATTTACCTTTTTATGCAATTTCACGGTCTTTCCATTCTGCTATTCGCCAATTCTATTTAATGTACATATGTCAGTTGTAATGTTAAAACTAGAATTTTGAATGCACTTGTTTATTGCATAAAAACGATATTTTTGTGAAAAAATATTATTAAATTATATAAATTTTTGTCAAATTAATACAAACCAAAATATATGTATATGTACGTTTGTGAATGATATATAATCGAATGTAATTTCCAAGGAACCGAGCTCCAAGCTCCAAAATATGCAGAGTGTAACAAACATCGCGGAAAGTAATTAATTGTGTTTTACAATTTAACTTAACTATTATCAAGTCAAAGTAATTGATATTAAAAGGCGTTGTTCTTTTATATAATCTATATTAAAATTAGTAATTATAACAAAAAATTCTCTTTATTAAGAAAACAGTTATGTATCTGACTGCAGATCATAATTTTAATATAATTTTTTAGCGAAGATATATTAGTATGTAATATATAATGTATATAATGTATGTTACGTCTCTCTATGCGGATATTTATATTTTTTTTATATAATATATATTTATAAATTATTTTTATATAATACATTTATAAATTATAACACATAGATCAATGCAAATCACAATAACGTCTTCTCCTCGAGCGACTAATGTTACATTCTGTATACACAAAATATATACATATTTTAGTTAAATTTGCATTTGAGATGTATATATTTCTTTCGAGCGACTCGACTTTTCGACGGTGAGTAATTTATTTTGAACATTGTCAGTGGCTAACAGTGAGTTACCTGCCGACATAATTGTATTTGTATTACATATAATTTTATTCGAGCCTTGATTTATCTTGCGCTGCGCTTCGCCGTTTCGATCATTATGTTACTGATTAGCGCGACGTGACGATATTTTAGATTCTGCACAGAGAGTGCGAAATGTATGTTTGAATTCTTTTTGTACACGAGAATAGTCGTGAGTGTATGTCTGTCCTGGAAAAGGGAAGATGAGTCGTGATCTAGATAATTTCGGATTAACGTTTATTTAAAAATTGTTAAACGCGAAAATGCTACGCGCCATTGCGCGGCATACACAAAATACATTAACATATGTATGTATGATATTATGTACAAATAACGTTAATTATATTCGTTTAAAATAAAGTCGTTTACAAATATACTGACAACATTCCTACGCTCTAGGTTGCGATTGCACACAATACGGAATATAATATAGAGAGGTATGTAGAATAGATACTTCTCTCCTCATCGTACATTGTGTCCAAGATTGGACAATATTTTAAATACATGTAAATGATATAAATATTAAATTTTTTTTTATTTTATACTGTAAACTAAATTTAGATGTAAGAACGTATATACTTAATATTTCTAAACTACTTTCTTTTAATCCTCTATTATGATTTATATTTGCATTCTATATTTTGAACTTTTAATATTGAAAAAATACTTTTCAATCAGCCATGGTTACATCACACTTTGATTTTTCGCGCGATTAATTGCATACTGCCATTCATTTTCGCGCTTCCGTTGCTGACTAGAAGTTTATGCAAATATATTTAAATATACCATATTTCTTATATACAAATTAAAATTCTCTTCTTTAAATCAAATTTTGATTGCATTTATAGAGACTCAACGTCATTTTCATTTGCCATACTATACAAATGAACGGAGTCAATAAAAAATTGGGCGAGTGTCCCTCTCGAAGCGATTCAAATATTTACGTTATTTTTTTAATCGCTTTAAGAAGATCATTCGCATAAACCAATCTCAGAGAGACGCTGTAACCAGATGCGAATCATTTTCTTCGCTTACAGGGGTCGATGGAGCAGTGTTCGGCGTGGGTGAATCGCTACATTGATGATCTGTCGTACCTGTTGCATAAAATAATTTTTGTTACAGCTGTAAATTTTATTTCTCTTATTTCTTAACAACTATAATCTTATTTCAGCTTTATTTAATTATTGCACTTTTTACGACAAATGTAAATCTTATAAGTTGTAATCGCGTAAATTAATATTCAAATATCTTTATTGTTAATACATCTGTCAGTTGTTACGGTACGATAAAAATACATGAGGCAATATTGCAATTTATTCGTGTGTTCTCTCACCTGTAAAGGAGTTGGAACGGCTTCGATCCGGCCAACAGATCCTACAGAGGGGTTTCAACAATCGGAATCTTGGCCGTGGCATTCGCAAAAGTACGTAAATATATGGATCCAGGGTAAAATGAATGCATAAAAGAATATCGGCTATACGGTGGAAGAATGTAATGTATTTCTGTCCCGTTTTAGGTAACTGCATCGCGAATTGAGCCAAAGGAATAGAAATCTAGAGAAGAAAATTAAAAGAGTTTAATAATTTAATTAAACTAATAAAAAATTTATTCGATCATTACTTTAAAATATTTTAAAGAAAAATGTTCAAGGATAAGTAGATGCATTTGTGTATGCGACTGTTATTGAATCTTATTGCTTTGTATTAAAAAAATTTTGAGTATAATAGATGATTACACTAACATCTCTAATTTTATTGAAGAAAAAAATATTTGTTCATTCATATCTATCTATTTTGCGAATTAATTTTCTCCGCGCGTAAAATTTTCCGTCACCTCCGCAAAACCGTCAACAGGATGAAATCAATTCAGAGACGATCAGAATATTGGCTCGCGGATGTCTCGATGGCTTGTACGTGAAACTATTCTCAAATATTCATTAGTTATCCTTGTCGACCTTCAGTTTTAGCGGAAGCGCGCGATATTTCTGTATTCGTTAGATGTAATAAATAATAATGATTATTATTTCCGGCATAATGAAGCTCACTGTAAGTCATCAATTTATTTTAAAATGCAATCTAACCATATATGTTCTAAAAGTATTTATTTAATACTAATATACTTTTAATATTATTTATTTATTATTAGTAATCATACTGTTATTATTTCTTATTACTTCTTTTTCTTTTTTCAATCATTATTACTTATAATTTAAAATTTGTAGCGATAATTTATATATTTGTTTAATGCATAATTTTTTTATTGCTTTATCTTTAAATATCTTCTTGGCAAAAACATTTTTCACAGGAAAAATATCTGTTTACGTCAAATTCAATATGCCAACGAAACATCATGATACATAAAAGCATCAAGAATCATGTTACAGAAGTTACTTCTTCCATCTCAATATTATCAAGATTAAAATGGATGATCATGACCGTCGTAAATATTATATAACAGGAAATGTCGACTAAACAACACTTTGCAGGCAAATCACGTGGATACTATCAATCCTCTTGTAGAATTATCAAAAGTAAAATCTTTTGACGAAAATTTCTCAAGGTCGTGCTATAGCTGTAGCAACGTAATGAAAAAGTACATATGTGGAAAGAATCTTTCATTTCAATCAAGGACTTTCCTCTTAACTACAAGAGAAGAAAATTGAAAACCATCTTTCGTAGAAACGTAACAGGATTCAATACGATTTACTGTCTATATACAGTCTACATATACATCTTCTCCTATTACTCGAGACCTTTAATCAATTCTTTCTGCGTACGTAAAAAATCGATTGTTTCATCAGGTAAAATTCTTTTATCAAATAAAATTTATTTGCAACAATTTATTAGTTTATTGTATTTCTTATCATTATTTTATTTTTTACATTTATTTCTATTATTTATACTTCACTTAATTATTGTTTTGATATAGTTCATAAATGTAAAAAATAATACATAATTATAATTAAGTCGATAAACTTACCATTTGTGGCATCCAGCAGATAACGAATGATATTGACAATACAGCCATAAGCCTTGCGAATGCTCTTTCTTCAGTCGTAGCATCTATTTCCGATGGTTTTGCAGGTCCGGCTACAGCCAGCAAAGGTTTTGCCCTCGATGAAGCTCTGGAAATTCTCCTAAGAGCAACTGTGCGACGACTTAATTTACTCAAGGCCCTAGAAACTGCCAAGTTGCACCAGACAATGGATAAACATAAAAGAGTGCCTATAATTAAAAGAAAATTCAAATATTTATTAATCTGTGAAAATAATTCTTTTACAATTGGATCTTTTTTGCTAAAATCATAATTATATTTATAATAATTATTATATAAACGTTGGTATATTTATATTATAATATACAAAAGAGAATAATCTACAAAGTAAATAATATTACATTTTTTAAATTATCAACTCTCTCTTTAGCGACTCATCTACTCACCAAAAACGAACCATACATAAGCATAAGCGATGTCATTCGGCTCGGTGGCATCTCTGTAACGCTTGCATACTTTGTCTTTATAATACAATCCGAAGCCCATAATTGGGAGACTGGTCATTGCCAGCGCGATCAACCAAAGCGCCAACATACATCGCACAATTACCGGATACGTCACCTGCTGGAAGATACATGCGTGTCATCCATTAAGACATTGAGACCCGACGATGCGGATATCGACACCTTCTAAACTTTCGATTTATGATAATTATAAATTGAAGAAAGAGAGATCAGTTTGGCAATTTATTCCTATCATAGATTTTATATCATTAGCTTCTTGTTTAATAAGATTTTATATATCTTAATAAAAGTTTATTAAGATTTTTTAAAATAAAATCATTAGATTTAAAATTCCTAAGAAAAGCTGTTAAATTTATTATGTCCCGATACTCGCATAAATCGTGTTCTTATTTCTCCTTCCACGTTACGTGATCTGGATTTATAAGTTTGGATTTATAACTCTCTGCTCTTCAGAGACCTCTCGAAAAAGATAGACGAAAAAGAAGGAAACAACTAAAAAAAAAGAGATAAGCTAATCTTATTATCACGAAAGGACAATTTGTCCAATTTTATCATGACGTGTTATATGTGTTTCTCATGACACGTGATAATCAGGGTAAGGTGAAAATGTGACTGATGCCTGGAGTTTTGTTAAGTAGGCCAACTTTGACATGCGAAAGATAACATACGTTCATGCTGATGCCTTGCTTTGACGAACTGTGTCGTTCGGAGCATTTCGAGAACATCGCTCTGCGATGTAAAACCTTTAGGAAATTTTCAAGAGCAATCGTCTGCTCTTACTATCGGTGAAAACAGTATTTGCACCAGATTAAACCGCATTCAAGATTTACCAGAAACTAAACTGGCGCCTGATAAATTTATCGGTTCTTCATACACAGCTTTATATCAGTTTTATGTGTGCATGATCCGGAAATATTATATCGCATGACCTGTTTATTAGTCTTTTAAGATAGTTAAGATCAATCATAATTTATATTCATAAATTTAGAAATTTGTTAATCTGTTATTATGTTTTGATGAAAAAGGGTCGTTACTTTAATAACATTTCTGAGAATTGAATTATGAATTAGGTGGAGTTTTCTTGGGAAAAACAATATTCGATGAAGTGCGACGTAACTGTAGCAGTAATCATCTCCAATTACTTGCAATCTTGAGTACTGCGTCTGAAGATGATCACGTGTAAATTGACGTCAGCTTTGATCGCTTTGCGATCAATACTTCCATAATTACTTCCTATGACCGTGAAATTATTCGAATTTATTAATTTGTTGGAACAGTATTTCAGAAGCTTTAGTACTCTTATATCAATAGTTACAACTCAGGCAAAAATAGATTTCTAACTCGTCGATTAATCATCCTCCCTCTTTTTATTCCATCTTTATCGTAAAATACGATTCTATAAGCGTCACTGCTTTGGAGTGCCTCTAAGGCGCACGTGTATAAATTTTCTCTCACACGCGTTAGTTCGTCCGCATTAACCGCGTCGTGAATCATAATGTGCGATTTACTTTGGCAACACGCTTAGTGCGTTGACTTTTGGTTCGACAAAATAAAAAGAAGAGAAGTCTACTTCTTTAATAGATTACACGGGATCTCAATACAATTTCCTTATTTTCCTTATTTAATTTGCATAAAGAAATTAACTAATATTAATTTCTTTTCTGCATAAATAATTATCTGCAATTTTATAATTACAGCGATTACTATATTATTTTAACTTAGGCTTACTTTTTGATAAACGAAGGGTCTAGTCAAAGCTAACCACCTCTCCACCGCCATAACGATCGCGACGCAGCCGCTGAAGAGACCAAAAAGTCGCCAGACTACTCGCAGGGAACAAAATATTCTGGTGGATGTCACATTCGCCGCATAAATTGTAACATACATCTGTACCAACATCCCCAATAGCGCTACGAGATCGTTGGTTGCCAGACAACGTAACATCAATAAGTGCTTGCGATTTCTTCTCTGAAATGAAACAAATGTAATATATATCCTTACAGAAAAATATTACGATACAATAATAAATTGCGAGTAATAAATCACTATTATTTAGTAATTTTATTATCGTGTAAATAAAATTACTAAGCAATAATAATTAATTATAGGCCAATTTATTACTGCACAATAATACTTCTCTGTTAGGGTAGTATCATTCTATTAGATTTTACTGTGGGAAGGACAATAAACTCCTCGCTAAAATAACATTAAGGTGATAAAAATATATTTCTACTGTTATATAATTCTATTTTAGCTTTATATTATTAACTGAAAGAAAAATCAATATTTTTTTTAGAAAAATGATATTATAATTAATGTAATTTCTCTCTCTGATCAACATTTGTCTTATTAACAGTAATAATTATTACAATATATTATACAAGTTATATTAATTAATATAAATTGATAAATGATTTTATTTTTATAAATTACCTTGTCCCGATGAAAAAGTATTGCCAAGGCAGACACATTACCAATGACACCTGTTATGTAGACGAGGGTCAATACAATCTGAGACGCAAGAGTCAAATGTCTCTTTTGTGTAATATTTGTCCCTATGTTAGTTATTATCGTCGTCTTATTAAACGCCAAAGTTGATAAATTGTCCGGCCAATTATTCGCCAACATAATTGCGATATGTGGACTTAAGAATTCCACCTATTGTTTGTTTCCTCAACTTCGTCGAAGAACTTATCTTAATGTGACGTAAAGTGCTAATTTAATGAAGTAAAGTGTCCGGAGTATAATCGCAATGGCCTGACCTTACAATTTGCCAAGTGATTTACGTCCACTATAATCTGATGTAAACGTCACTTCTCTTTAAAATATGCCGATTTTAATTCTCACTTTCCTCACGCTATTTCTGTTCAGTTTGAAATATTAGCATCAATCACTTTTGGATCACTTGATATACATTTTTTTTCAAAGTTTAATTCAGATTAATACGATGGAATCAAAAAAGATGGATTTTCACAAATTTGTCCTGTTATTTACAGAATGTAAGCGCATTATATTACGCATACATTTACGTAATCCCAGTTCGTTGTACTTTTGTCTTCGTATTTTCAAAAGGTACACAACTTTTTATTGTTACTTGTATAAGCAATTTTTTGCATACAATACAATATTCTTTTGCAATTTACAACAACGTTTTTAAAGAAAATAACTAAAGGAACAACAAGATATTTTATATTTCTGCAAGTATAATAATTTATAATGGATAATTATAGAAGATGGAAATCATAAAAAAAATTAATGATAAAGAGAATTTTTTTATTAATTAATTTTTTATTAATTAATTTTTTACTATAGATTAAATTGAGAAACTTCTGGATTATAGATATTACAACCAAAACTTTTTAATATAAAGGATTATAATACGGTAGAGAGATTTTATTATATATGTTTATTTCCCACAAAAAATTAAAGCAATCTAGAGATCAAAAGTATAAAAATTTAAAATGTTTGAGATTATTATTTCTAATGGTTTAATTTTACAACGGAATTTTATAATTGAAATGTTTAAGCACACTATGAAAATTCCGAATAGTTGTGTTCATAGCCAATTTGGAAAGAAATAATCAATGTACGTAATAATTATAAAAATGTCAAATATTTTGAGATTCTATAATTTCTTGAAATTTATGAAATTGCAATCGTCTCTCTGTAAGTTCAGTTTTCGAAAATTTTCCAATTATTCACCGTTTAATCTGAGATTCTTCAAGATGACAATCTTACACAATTTCGTCTATTAATCCGGGCTTTTAATCCGATTTTCGTATCAATAAGCAACGCCGATCACCCGTCGCGCTCTTCTCATCGCAGGAAATTCTGGAGAGTCAACGATCGACGACGCGAACTTGCGAATCTTTCGATTGAAAATAGATAGAGACGAAAATGTTAGATGATATCAAGAGATTCCTTCAATGAGTAGAGTCACCGCTTGACTGATCGGACCCACGCGGTAGGATTCAGTTTTGTTTACTCGCGAAGACCGGGTTGATCGTATTGGCGCTTGCGCGTAGTCTTCGGGAGTATCGTCGAGAAGTCATCCATCATTTATTGATAAAATTCATCAGAAACATGACGCAAAAATTAGATAAGAGTACACAATATGCTATTAACTTTATTATTATTTTCAATTATTTTCACACGAAGTTATGGATATCATTTTAATTTTTATAAGTTTTAGGATACACGATTATTTTAGCAAAAATAATTGTCAGTCTTAATTTTGAATTTTTCATTAATTGCTAATAAAAAGGTAGTATCTTAAAGTTATTCAAGAAAACGCGAACAGTTTGCCCCTTCCTGTCTCACAAACAGATTCACACAAAGTCCGATTCGTTGGCATGCGAGTAATTATGAATAATGTATGTTACATGTACTCTTTTGTATACAGAATGGCACGCTGGTCAATAAATAATTTCGAGCACGAGAACGATAAGGCTTTAAGCGAACGCCTTGTTCCTTTAAAGATGCAGAACACAATGAAACGCGTTTCTAGCAAGGAATGATAATAAACTTTGCGCATTCAGGATACAAGATCAGGATGCAATCCAACGACTGTGGTAACGATAGAAATCTGTATTTATAATTTTGATTAGCGGCAAACAATTAATTTGAATTTTTGTAAAAGAAAAATGCATATCTTTAGTATTGCGGATTAGCATATCGGATTATTTAGTATGTATTTCGCTAAAAAATACATACTAAATAATCCGATAAAATCAGAACTACAGTTATTGTATACAATAAAGTTTTAATTTTTTCAAATAATACCTATTTAATCACTTGTTTATTTTTTATTATTTTTTTTTAAATAATAAACATACATTTATGCTATGAATATATCGTTCACATTACGTACATATTTATTCGATTTACTTATACATTTTTAGTTACATTCAGAATTTCAAATAAATATATATTCTGATTTACACTTTTGACTAGAAGAACGCATTCAAACAATTGACTCTCCGAGCTTTAACTTTAATTTTGAGATTTTCATACACAAAATACAACGCATTCACAATGATACGTATATATCTGTATCAATGCGTTTTTCCCTCATCCCTCTCTTTCTTTTTATGCTTTTGTCCCTGCAACCTAGTCTTTTTCTTATTCAGAAAAATCTACCAAGAAAATTCTACTTGTCGTATTTGACCCAATGTTAAACAGACTTATTTTTAGGATAATCCCTATTCAATATCTTACTTATAATTTCGTTAATCTTGCAAAATGTCCAATGGATCTTGAAAAGAATTTTGTTCTTTAAATTGTACTTCCAGAAAATTTTAAAAGAGCAATTTTTTGTTCGTTTAAAGCAGAGAGACTCTTTATATAGAATAATAAATTATTGTTTAAAATATTATTACACTAACTATATTGCTAAATTTTTTAAATTATCAGAAATATATCAATGATACACAATCTTTGAGATATTGTTGAAACCAAGGTCATTATGTTATCTTTATGCCATTCATGAAGTGATTATGAACTAAATACACATATCACACGATATTTCACAGTTCGTAAGAATATCATGTGGAAGGAGCCAGTATAAACAGTATCATTTATATTGTGAAGCGTTGATTAGTTTATCGATGTAGTCACAAAGATTTCAGCGTCTGCTTCAGCCAGTGTAACTAATTTTTCCATAAAAAAGATTAATAATGTATCTCACGGTTAATATACTTATATCTATTGCAATTAATACTTGTAAATAATTAATTTCTTTTCTTGTCTATATTAATATAATCTATATAATATCTCAATATGATCCATGAGTAGACATATATAAAAAAAGTAAAACTAACTACGAGTCAGAATAAAGCGAAATAAGAGATGCCGTAATGCAATTCTTTTCTCACAATTGCTGACAATTTGTCACACGTGTCGGTAACGCGAACGCATCATCGGTATTCTCGAGAGCCACGATGTGCTGCTTAAAACAAAGGTTTATCTTTACATGGTGAGCCATAAACATACAATGGACGATACTAAAATTAACGAGGAAATTAATTTAAATAATGCAGTTGCGATCGAAGCCATTCTTGCATAACAATCATTTGAAGTATGATATACACAATAACTTTACGATCCAACAAAATAATTTTTGTTTTCTGTCACTAATGTAACAAAATTAAACATTACTGAATTATCGATGTAATAAATAGATGGATTATACCGAATTATATTTATAATTTTTAATTATGATAGAAAGGACATTTTTTTGAATTCTTTATTTTTAATCTATAAATATTGCAGATTATACCAAATTAAAATTAAGAAAGAATCAAATTAATAAATTTAATAAAATACTAATGTTTCGTTATAAGTATAATTAATGTATAACTACAGTTAACTTTATTTAAATACACTTTTAATAATTCCGCTGTTATCAGGTCCGACATGTCTCGAACGGTTGGTACCCGAGAGTTATTATCTAGTACATGCACATTTGATAAGTTCGTATCCGAAATGACAGGATCTGACCCTACTACCTAAAAAGAGAGAAAGAGAAAAAGACATTTCTTTAAGGACTAAATTAAAGATTAAATTATACTCGTTCTTAACTTTTATCTTTGTAAAAAAATTGATTATGATTCGCTTTACTTACAATTAGATAATAATTAAAATTCTGTAAACAATCGCTATATCCATGTTCAAAGTACTATTTCCTGTTTATCATCAAGACAGTAATGTTTAACACAACATTAATCACAAATAGAAGAACAGTTAAGATAAAAATAAAAATAAAAATTTTCTCTCAAAGAATACAAATTAATTTTGAAACTTGACTTTGAAAATTACAAACCGATTATCGCTTATTGATTGCCAAAATCATTGCTTCATAGAATTATCGGAAGAAAATTTAGATTTAATTCCAGCCTTGCAATAGAATTTTCTCCAATTTTTAATGCGACAAAACTAGGTGTCCTGAATAGATTACACATGGACTAATGAGAATAATTGCTGATATTCTGTTCTGGTTAATAATTAAGTGCAATTATACGTACGTTAAAAAATATGTCATCTCCATACAATACGTTACATGACTGAAAATTTGATCGATATTGCCATATCTAACATACCAATGATACTTTAGATCAGATTAGACCTAGCTCTCGTCAATCCTGGTCATTTTATTTCTGACCATAATACGACCAATAAATCGTTAGAAAGATTAGTCATGAAAAACACTTTACTCGCCTAATTATCAAAACCTGGAAAATGCTCATTAAACACATATTAATTACATGTATAAATCAGTTTTATCAAAAAACATGCAAAATAATACCTAAAAATTAAACAATAATAAAAATTAAATAAATAAATTCAAATACATAAAACAGTGCTGGGATTTCCTCGCAACTTTTGGACAGATTTCTCGATTCACGCCCGCTGCCCCTACTCCTGCCTCTCGTAACAAACAAACGCGGCGAACGCGGCAGCCGCGACGCTTCATCTCAGGAACGTGGGTGTGAAATATAATGGGACAATATGCGTCGCGAAGGTTTCTATTAAAATTTTATCGACTCTCAGATTTATTATATTATATTAATTAAATTCTTACTTTTACGTACGATGCAATAGATTTCCACATTACCCATGAGGTACTATTGCGTTTTAATGCGTTTTTTCTAAAGTGATTTCCCTAGTAGGCCTAATCCACTGAAGAAGAAGAACAATTCCCATTAGAAGTAAGAAGGAAAATGTATATGAAGAAGCAAAAAAATATTTCTAGAGGCAAAAGCAGAGACATAATGTCCCATTGTATTTGTCACACGCATGAGATGAAGCGTCACATGACACGAACCGATATAACTGCCTCACAGAAAGATCAATTGATCAGGGTAGCGCAATCACGCCAATGAAAACGATTGCGGCCGAAAGGGTTGCGAATTTATAGGGTCTTACTAAAACATTTTGCGCGGATTCGCAAAATATGCGATCGAATACAGATTAGACGCACACAACAGTAAATCAAACATTCATACTAGCACACAGCGCGTGTGTTTGAATGTAAAACGCTAGGACGGAAGAACGAAAAACTTGCACGAGCAATCAGCGCGGATTTTGCGAGACGTGCGTTCGGACGCGTGGCAGACGCAACGATAAATCGCACACACATCCAAGCACACTCCGCGGAATTCGCAAGACGCGTTTTCGCGATTACATTAAACACTTCATACGATAATTCACGGAGTCCAACATACTCTGCGAAATTCGCGAGACCCGTATGACACGTGTGAAATAAATATGAAAAGATAGCAAGATATAGCCGGGTTTTCAAAATATTACGTAGATTCAAAATAGATACGTTACCGCTCTACACTTGCCCTACATATGGTTAAACCATAGGTGGTACGTCGGCCTAAGACCGTTTTCTGAAAGAAAGTCCCCCGAAATGGTTCAGAGCGGACTCTGTTCCACATCAGGTTAGATTATTTCTTCCGCCCAACGACAAGGACCTATTACTCTCCGCACACCCACAGGGAAACATAATGGTCAGGCCGCAAACAATTATGCACAAGTACAGATTGCTGCGGAGGAAATAAAATATCTGAAAATATTAGGAAAACGAGACGGTACAAAAAATTAAAAATAAAATATTTATTTAGTCCGCGAGATAGCAAGCGAGAAAAGGAGTACAATAAAAAGCAAAAAAAGAACACGTATTTCGCATGCATGTTAGACGGACGGTATCGCACATACATCCCAGCATACTCCACAGAATTCGCGGGACGCGTTTTCGCACAGATAATAGACGCAACGGAAAATCGCACATGTGCACAACAGCACATTCTCCGTGGAAGCAAATTGAATGATTAAACAAAGTCGCAGCCTTTTACGGTTATAACATCGAGTGATTTGGCTCACTATTCAGCATTACGTGCAGGATCACATATAGTATATAATAAAGATGAAATATTCTAAGATGCAACTTCGCCCTGGTATTACGTGACATTACGCGAGTCAAATAAGAGGTTAACGTACAATTGGTTAATAAAAAATGAGTAATTAAATTTTAATATTGCACGTATAGTAAACAGTACGCGAACTCACTAATAACGTAAAAATATTTTATATAAAATTATATTATTAATAAATAGGGTCCAACACTTTTCAATTATTTTATTTAATTCTGCAAATCACCTATTTCCACTTTATATTTCCAACTTAATATTTTAATTTCTTATAAATTACAATTTTTTAGAAGAAAACTAAAAAATATTACAAAGTTTCTCATTTTTTTTTACAGCTTTGAGTATCAGTTATCTGAATTTTTTTAAGGAACGTGGCAGAAACATTATATCTATTATAAAACAGCCAGAATTTTTGAATATTTGGATATTTATATATATTTTTTTAAATAAAAAATCGTTGATTGGTCGCTTATGAATTATTACAGATATTTAATTAAAGTACATCAAATTAGAAAATATATTATTAATAATTATTATAGAAATGACAGTATTTTCTTTCAAAAGTAAGAGATGGTATATCAATCATCAATTTATATGTACATGGTTTTTTGCCTAGCAAAGATATTGTGTATCTAATAAACGTTTCTTATAATAATTTTATTAAAGTATATTTTATTTAGATACACAATATAATTTATAAGTTTTCATAAAAAAATTAATTGACAAAAGTAATTAATTTTTAATTTATTTTTTCCTGTAAGTAACATCATGTAAAAGTAATTCGGCACAGTGTATTTCGCAATTTATCATATTACACAAATTGTGTGCAAACGTACATTAATTTTATTATTTGTGTGCAAAGGAGCTTGTAGGCAATCGTACTGTAGGCAATGGTGTTATATGTGCAATCTAGCTTGTGCACAAAAGTTTGTGTGTGCAAACGTACGTCGTCTCTTAATTTTCTATTTGTGCGCAAAGAAGCTTGTAGGCAATCGATTTGTAGGCAAAAGAATTTATGTGCAAACAATTTGTTGGCAAACGGTCTGTTGTCAATCGATGCTGTAGGCAATCAATTTGTAGACAACTGGGGCCCTCCCTAAATTTTCATAGTTTAAAAATTTGTCCCGATTTCAATGTTTCAATGGGAGATATTGTAACGCAATTTCTTCTTCGGATCATTTTGACCCAGGGTATAGTTTAAGAGTTAATAGAGCGCGATATTATTTATATAATGAGAATTATTATGATTGAAATTCCGTTCAATGTAATTAGATGCTCCATAAAATAATAAAGCTTAGTCGTTAAACCTTGACACACTCTTGGCCTTTGTATGGTCAAGTGCATGATACACTAGTAGCTTTTAGAATTGAAACGGTTGGATGAAAGTGCATGCTGTATCTAACGAAACATGCCTCTCTCTCGTCGTCGTGAACGCAACCATCCATGTGTAATTCACACCGGCCACGATGTGAATTACGATATATTCGATACATCTACGATAATTACTGACAATTAGGAATAGAATTCAATGCATGTTTTAGTTTTATTATTTAATATTATTATTTTTGCAAATATTTCGCTTAATTTTCTCTAGAATTAGTATTTCAATTTTCGACATTTCATTCTAATATAATGATTCTTCTAATTTACATTTCAAGCTATTAAAATAATGAAGAACTAGAAAGTTTTATATAATTTAAATTATATAAACTATACGTAATAAAATTCATTTTTAATTTTAATTTTATTCATTCATTTTTTATTTTATTCATTCATTATTTTTTATTCATTCATTAATTTTTTATTTTATAATATATCTAGAAAAATACTTTAAATATAGTTAAAATATAATGAATTTGTGTGTTTGTATGAAGTTATTAGATTTAAAATTACTAGAACTTTCTCTCTCTCTCTCTCTCTCTCTCTCTCTCTCTCTCTCTCTCTCTCTCTCTCTCTCTCTGTCAAAAAATGCTATTGCACTTAGATAAAATTTATTTTTAGAAATAAAATATTGTAATTGTATAAAATATTATAATTTTGAATATTTTCCAATTTTTCGAATATGTATCCAGCCAACATGGTCGATTTGGTTGTCTTTGAATGGACGCATGTCGGTCCCGTTATCGTTTCGTCCGAGTGGGTCACCGGCACCTTGCCAAGATTAACTCGCAACCGTGCATCGGACTTGTTCCGTGAGCGAGCCGTTCTCAGTGAAAACTTGGTGGGGCATGCAGGGCCGGCTTGTTTTTATAATAAATTTTCTTTAATATTTAACACTTAATCATTTAACCTTTTATTTTATTTTATTAAATTGTTTTCAAATTTTATACATAATGATATAAAATTTAAAAAACTAATATTTTAAAAATTAATAATTATAATATTTATAAATATTGAGAATATGCTTTAAAAAAAGATGTAATTAAATTAATATTTAAATAAAAAATTAAGAGAAAAAAATAGAAATGAAGTAATGAGCACCTTTTAAAAAAATTTATCAAGTCTTTTCACTTGTTACTGGCTTTTGCAATAAAAAATAATTAAATTTTAATACTAAATATTTCCTATAAAATACTATTTAATAATAACAACTTTTTAAAATATCGCATTGTACTTTAAATATTACTTTTTACCATAAAATTCACCGTAGACTTCAGAAATTTTGAAAATTAAAGAAAGTTATATTATGTTCTTGAATATTAAATTTACTAATAAAGAATTAGTTTTGCAGATTTTAATTTAATATAAAATTTTAATTCTAAATAAAAGTAATTTTAAATGTGTCTTTAAAAGTAATTTTAAAGACACATAAAATAAATAACAAGTCAAAGGTAAACATTAAAGTTGGAAAAAAATTCTGGGAATAATCGATCATATGTATGTTTTATCATTATAAAAGAATATATATTGTCAAATATATACTTTAGAAAGTGCATTGATGATACGGAATTTCAATCTTAGAATATTGATGTTGGATGGGATGTCCTCCTTGTATGAGAGGAGATATCAGAGAGTGTAAAGTCCCATGACTTGGTCGGCCCTGAAAGCCAGATGAAGTCTGAAAGTGCCCCGCGTGCTCGCCTTTGTCGAGCATGTCCATGTAGTATTAGTATCCGCGAGATCGAGTAGCTTGCCACACGTTTTTCATCAGTGGTCGTTGGTCACTCGCAAGGATTCGATCGTCTGCAAGCAAATTCTTTCCTCGCGTTTTATCGTGCTTATTACTTCATCTCTTATTCCTAACGAATCTCAGGATCGTCTCGGAATCGACGACTCTTTGAGATCTTTAGGATAGTGATAATTAAAACTGGATCGAAAATGAAGATCGCCACTACATTATTTCTCTTCGTAGTCGTCGGTAAGTAATTTGTTTCTTTTTTTTTCCAAAAAATGGCGTGGCTGATTCTTTACTTTTCATTTTGATTCATAAAAAATATATTACTTATATACTCGCACTTTTACGGGAGAAATTGAAGTGAGGATAGCATTTTAATAAATTTGTATCAAATTAATATAACTGTTTCAAAAAGTTTTGAATCAATTTTAGCGATTTAAGTTTATTTCCTTTTGTTCATTGCAAAATTTAAAACATGATTTAATAATACTGATTTCCAAATTAATTTTAAGTTCAAAATTTAAATTTTTATTAAAGTATGTGATCACTGGAAAAAGCCATTTGCGCTACTTCTATACGTAAAATGCAGACAGAGCTATCGATACGCTTGTATACCCGTTATTTCGCTCTTATCATATTGAACTATACGTAATGTATTACTTTGATTGCAGTTTTGTGAAGTTGTAAAATTTGTATTCATACTTAATTATATATTAGTAAATTTAATCTGGAAAATTTACATTTGTATTGTTAAATGAACTTGAGAGATGCACGTCAATATCGTTAATTTTACAAATAAGGATTCATTCTTGTGACATAATAAAGTAGAACAATCATTATTAAATGCATTAATCGTTCGATACCCACACAAATATAAATCTTTATTAAATATATCTTTTAACATGTATAATATCGATTTTCAAATTTTCCTATGCAATCGTATTTTAAAAACAAATTGTTTTATATTTGATATTAATTGCATTAATTTTTCGACACTCAATACAGAAATTTTTTAATCAATTTTTATATAATTTTAAGTGAATTATTATAAAATAAGTTGTTAAGGAGAACATTTTTTAGTACCATTAAAATAACACATTAATTATCTGCTGTTTATTGATATCACTAAAAAAAATTTATTTATTTAAGATTTGTATTATTAAAATTTGTTATAATAAAGTTTTAGACCAACGATTTGCAATAGAGTCGAATTTGAAAGCCGATTGCAACCATCGACGTTTTTACATGAGCGGTTTCATTTGTTGGACCTTTCTCCCATTTTTATTGCGCCTTGTATGAAATGCATAATTTTAGTCTGTGCTATCGACTTCGACGTCTGTACAGTTTTCTTAACTTGACTGCACGTTTCACGCTGTAAATCGACCAATTAATCAGCGTATCTTTTTCTTACTTTACTAATAGTATTGTTTCTCTCTAGCGAAGAAATTCCTCGCTCTGTGATAAAGTGCATTTGTACATACGGATTTTTGTTTATAATGTTGCGTTTTGTACTTTGAAAAAATTTCATGTTATACTTAGAATTGTGCAAAAATATAATTTTCCGTAATTTCACGCTACTGTTTGCAATGATCTGAGCGTGACTGCGATGGTTACGCATTGTGAAAAGCAGCCGGACTTCCTACGGGTCGATACTGCAGTGCATTGCACTCGATGCATTATTATGCGTCATGATGCATCAGGAACAGTGGAAATTTCTTTTCTTAAAATATATTATTATATTTTTATACGGAAATCTTTAACTTTTTTTGTAAAAACGCGATTTTAGTCTAAATTCTGCTTCTGAAGAAAGATAAGTAAAAAGCTTTTGATATAAATAATATAATCTCGATTTCCTATAATGAATAGAGCCAATTAAAATAATTAAGTAAGTAATAATTCTAGCACAATAATTTTTGTATTTCATAATATTTTCATTTAAAAAATATAAAGTAAGCATGTAAAATAGTTTAGCATGTTAAAAAGTGTACTTTTATATATGTCAGAGATGTAGAATCTTTCAAATACATGTAATATTATAAATTTTTCATCCATCTTTACTATATAGTAGAAAGGAAGTTATTAAAACGAGTTGGTGTACATATCGTATATCTAATATGTGTACATAATGTGTAAATAAAAATGATGAAACTGTATGATTAACCGTGGCTCTTGCTACGTTAACCAATTTATTCTCTAGTATGTATGTACATTGCTCAAATAGGCTTAAGAACACCTTGAAAATTTAAACTTTGTTTTGCAGCTCATTATTTTATTTACTAAGATAAATATATGTTAATAAATAATAAATAATTTTTTAAATATTCGAAAAACTATCGATGATAATATATTAGAACAGAATATAATATAATATTATATATAAATAAAAAGACAAAATATTTTAGTCAAGAAATTACGAAATTTTTGTAGAAAAAACTTTTTCTTATTTTTTTATTTTTTCCTTTTTTTTATTGTTTCACTCATAATTATTTTGTGTACTTTTAATTATTATTAGAATTGTGTTGAAAAATTAATAATCTCCACTAATACTATTTTTTTCAATAATTAAAAAGTCTTAAGTATTATTTGATTTCCTGACAGCATTATAAAATTAAAAGAAATAGATTCATATAACAAAACGTCTCTTGCGCGATACGCTGTATAACAATAAGCATAACGAGTAGGCAATCAAAAATTACCGCATTGAGAAAAGTATTGCTATTGATTTGTCCAGTGATGCAGGATAGAAAGTGCGAAAAGATTAGATGCACACGCCGCGAAATGTAGACTAGAAAAAATAGAGCAAGACGTCGACGAAAGTATGCAATTTCGATCGTCTAGATGATCGTCAACGAAAGTGATCTGAGAGAAAGGGATCAAAGTCGACTTCGCTTCTTCAACTACATAATTATGTATTATTTTTAGAAAAGTAGAAGAGAAGCGAAAGAGACGTATGTATTCGTTGAAGTTTCTGTGATATCACAGCATGCCAATCGTATTTTTATTGTACATACATGCCGTAAACTTGACTTGCCAACGGATGTGGCGTACAATTAAAGATACGCCAAAGCTTTCTCCACGATTATCGAAAAAAGCAGTTTTCTGTAATACTACGAATTAAAAAGGAATTATGCAAGAGTTCTCTAAGACAGAATTTGGCATTAAAGTGAAATGTCTTTTTTTTTCTATAGCTATGTCGAATCGAGGTTAATTATTCTTGTATTGACTAACTTCTAAATTAACCGGTCGTTACTTTTACTGGACTAGGTCCACTAAAAAAATCTGATTGGATTTGTTCAGAGTTATTTTTACTTATTTGACTTTATCATGTACTTATTTCAAAAAATGCGATATATAATTGACTTGAAAAGTACAAAATCTCACGTATTTTGAAATATTGAGATTTCATACTGCCAAACCTATTATTTATAGATAATAACTACTTATTTATTACACGTGTGCGACCTATTATTCAAGCTCAATAAATCGGTACGTGACATGAAAATAGGAGAATGTACCGTTTTGAACGACTTTGAATTGACGACGTGTCCAGTCCAAAAATTAGGCTACCTGAAGAATAACCAGTTGCTTCTGTCAATAATGTCGATGCTTTTACCGAGATTCGCGAGATGAGTATTTGGGGAATCAGGCCAACCTGTCTGTGTAAATGTCATCTGTGCGCATACTTTCTACTGTTGGTTGCGTTCGACAATGCCGTTCTTGTCAAGTCGACGTTAGTTATTTATTACATTTGTAATTGTTAGATAAAATCTTTTATTCTTTCCGTCATTGTTTTATTATCTCATATCTAATATCTTATAAAAAAAGTTAATACTCAATAATTTATGTAATAACAATATTTGCAAATTATTTTAGATTGCAAATTACTTAATGTTTCTTTAAAGTAATAAACGTCACAATAAAGAATAAAGAGTGTATTCCGCGGAGTAAAATATGGTCTACTTTCCTTTATTGAATGATTTTGCTTTGATTAATGATCACATTCGACAGATCATTACAATTTAATGGAGCGTTGAACGTTCGTTTTACCGTTGTTACAATTGTTACTGCCTGCGAGAAGAGAGATTGACTTTAGTTTCTAAACATTGATCGCATCGATTTTCTTTCTTTCTCTCTGCAATCGGGATCTGATGATAGAGTAAAGATAATATAGCAATATTATCGAAGTGGCCGGGAGTCAAGGTGAAGGCCAGCTTAGGAAAGTATTACACGATTTGCCCGTATACGATCATTGTTATGTCGTTCGACGATGAGAATCCCGGTTAAGAAAAGTGAATTTCGCCATCGTTCGTAGAACCGTATATAATTTTTGAGAATCATATTGTGACTCTGTTACATCAGACACCCCTCAAAAGCAAAATAGTGAAAGTATATGTGCGAGATCTGTACCGCTAAATATTAATGTCCTCGTTTTGGCTATTAGCTACAAATGATCTAAACCAGCATACTGAAAAACAAGTTTCTTTGATAAATCAATTGATCTTGCTAAAATATTTATCATTTATTTCGGCAGAAAAAAATAATTTATCTCGTTGATATTCTTTCTAAGTATAATTGACTCATGTTAAACATTAAATTATATACATGCATATGTATATAATATTTTATTTTTATATTATGTATCAATGTAATTATGTAAATATAAATTAATAAACCTACATATGCATTCAACCGCGAATGTTATTTTGAATATAATGTGTGATCGAATAGCGTCTAATTTATCACGAATTACGGTGAAATTTCGCTTCTCTTGCTTTTCACTATCATGAATGACATGCACGCGATGTGTCATTACCAATAGTGCTCTAAAAAAAGCGGTTTACATCCGTTTATCGGACTGGAACGGTAAAATTTCTATTTAGAGATAATTTCTCACATTACGAAACGCCACTCGTTTTGCCGACTTTCGTGCGTCATAGTGCAATACGCGATTGTATAATAAATCCAAAGTAACAACAGTACCGATCCGGCTTCCCTTTGGCAATGTAATAAGGAATTAACAAAGTTTATTGACAGATAATGAAACCGGATTAATAATATGCTCTGTTAATTATTAATTTCATTCGTGCGCTATGATTTGACAATTTGTGTACTCTTCGTCATACTCTGTTTATATAATTTCTCTCTCAAAGTTTTGTTATTTCTCATCCGGTTGCCTCTAATTAAGAAAAAAGAGATCTCAGAGTTGCAGGTTTTCTCTGCAAACACACCTTATGAAGGTTTAGTTGATTATTATTTTTATTATTTTCTTTCTCACAATTAAATAACTATCTGATGGTGAAAATTTTTCCGTTTCCGGTGAATAAATATTATTGCTTTAATTTTGAAGTTAAAAGCGATTTATAAACGATAGCGATTAATTCTTACAATGTATCGAATAATAATGATAAACGCGTCAATTGAAAACCGGAAATCCGGAAAAGATTCTCATAAATTTGGCATCGGCAAGAAAGTAGTTTAGCCACATGGAAACCATGGAACATGATGCTCGATCAATGCCAGGACATTTAGTTAGGTTGCAAGTGGGTCACTAGGCTATAGCCCAACGGTACACGCCTTTGATCCGGCAAATATTCCTTAAATTCCGGAAATGCCTTTTACGAAATTTGAGATATTCATTCCGCAAAGGAGAGAATCCAATTCTTGCAAAAAGTACTTATTCAATACGCATAAGTCATTTTAACATAATTGAACAATAATATAACCGCCGCGTTATTGCACAGTCATTCTATAATCATCAATAAGCGTAGACAGACAAGAAATAGATCTAAATGAGAAAATAATTTCGTCTAAAATTTGTCATGTATAATATACCATCCTTAAAAGTTCTTTTTATTAATACAAAGAAATATACTTACATCATTGAAAATAGAAAACTGCTACAAAGTGAAGGTTGCTTTGATGGATAATTTAATGGCATTGGCATTCTCTTTATTACCTTATAATGTCTAAACAAAAAGAAAATACATAGACATAAATCACTATTTTTTTTTTGTTATGGTTACTGTGACAAGGCTATTTATCTTTAAAATAATCTTCGAGAAAGGAGATTGGAAAGTAAAGATTCATAGAGTTACTTTCATTTATACAACACGATTGATATTTTTACATTACTCAATATAGATTATTGTTTGATAATTAAAAAACTATTTAATAATTGACAATTTATAATACAACAGTTAAAATATCTTAAAAATTATTTTAATATTCGTACATATTTTCATCAGTTTTTATTGTTAATAAAATTTATTAGAAATAAGCTAATTTACATGTGTGTATACACATAATATAACAGACGACGAAGAATCAATAGCACAGAATATGCAAATATTAATTATATACAACCATATATCCTGATTATTCAACATTCGCTTTTATCGATAAATTTTTATCAAAATCTGAATACAAAATAATATTTCTTAAGAATATTTATTTGACATACATTCACGATTTATTCATGTATTTATTAAAAATTGACAATGAAAGTTGCGAATTAAAATAAAATTTCAATAATTAAAAATGTATGTAAATGTATGTAACAGCTTGACAGGCATCATTAATATAATCTGGAGCTTTAGAAAATTGATACTTTAAGACTCACGAAACTGTTTTCATCCCGGATCATAACGAATCACGCAGATCATCATTTCGGATTCAATGGATCAGAAAAACGATCCATGGCTTTGTTTCTTCCGGTTCTGCTTGCAGGATGTACGTGGCGGGAGGCGCTAGGCACGTGTGTGTTTCAATCGGACTTTGGTTTTGTTCTAAACTGCGCTTTCAAAAAGTCCGGTCTCTTCCGTGTCAGAAATCTCGGAGGTGTAAAGGGTTACGTCGGCTTGGGTGAGTTGAATATGGGAGCAAACAGGATCGTCAATTCGATAATCGCATTTACTGATAAATCGGTTGTCCGATATGGTTCGGTCGACTAATTTCACATTGGAGATTGTAGAGAAAACGAACGACCTTGAGAAGATATAATTATCGCGTGAACTGAATTAAGCGACCAAATCTCGTCTATATCCGTGTCTTAAATTTGTATTAACAAAGTTAACAAAGAACTCTTGGTGTAGTAAACCTTTTTCAAAAATATTTAACCTGTTAAGAAGAAATTAAATTTTATTAAAAACGTGTTTTCAATTATAAAATCTATCGATACACTCATATAGAGATAGATTATATAATAAATCATTTTATGAAATATATCTTACATTAGTTTTAATTAAAAATATAGACTAAATAAATTGAGGTTAGCTTAAAGAGCACTAAATAATTTAATACATGTAATTAAATCTATTAAGATTAAGTTTAATATAATATTGAAATGTATATTAATGTTTCTGTGTCGCTAAGAGAAATTTTTCGTTGACTTCTTCTTTTGATGGTTGGCTTTTTAAAATAAAAGATAAATTGCATTCGATCTTCTTGTATGTTGCTTTAATAAATGTAAAATTACTTTACCAATTCACTGTAGGACTTTTGTAATATACTGTCCTATTTGCAGAAATCATTTGCGATGAAAACTCCTCCAGAGCGAATTAAGATTCTTATCACTTGATAAGAAGTTAAATGAATGTTTAAATGCAAAACGAACTTTGCTCGGATGTACCCATCTTTCACGGATTGTGAAACATTACATGCATAGCAAATGCAAATGTACAGAGTGATCTCAGAGTGATTTCTAAATTATACATGACCTGCTTTAACCATTTTGTCAATAATTTATGAATTAAGATTCTACTGGTTTTATATCCATAAATCTTTATTGCGCATACATTTTCTCCAATTGAGAAATTCTCCGATTGAGAAACAAGGCGATTTAACTATTACGTCTAAATTTTCGCCCACCCGTACACTATTTGCGTGCGTACTGATGCGTTTATCGTCTGTCACCACCGGAAAATGCATCCAATTGCATGCGATCGTTACATAAAGTTCTTTTTAGTCGACAAGATGTGACAAGTACATTTAAGTGATATAACGCTCAAAATGTCATAACTTGGCAGCAAGTCGAACTATCAAAACGAAAATCTACATTCTCATTTTACGCTTTTCTGTTTTCTGTAATTGTTACAAATAGTGAAATATTTTTTCAGATTTATTTTGTTTCGTTTGTATTGTTAATTTTTGAAAATAGTTTACGATTTAATTTCTCACCATTATTATTAATTTTAATCTTAATAATCTTGCAAGTAAAATTTGAGTATAAGTTGCTTCAATAACTGCTTTAATATCGGATATTGCAACAGCGATATTAACAAAATTATTACGAAATAAGCAAATAGCCAGTATAGATGTAATACGTAATGACCTGTAGATGCAACTTGCATAGAATGCTACACCCTTCGACCGATATTGCGGTTTTATCTTTAAAGACACAGGGACAAGTCGATGATGATTTATTCATCGCCTTGACCTGCCCCAGTTGTGGACTAAATGTCCATCATACATCTTCGTTAAGGAAGACCTTTTCGATGAGGACACGATTTGTTTTTAATGTATGCAGCTGAGGATCAAATGTCGACAATGTAAAAATATGCTAAAGGCGTTAAAATGACGCAACGGCTTTTTGCACAATATCTACGGACTCAATAGCCGTCAGTTTACTAGTATTTCATTTGAGAAATTCTATGCTAGTGTTAGCTAATATAAACTGGTGTATTGGTGTAAATGAAGATACGAAAACGGAAAGTTTTTGAAATCTGTTTATAGTTTGAATGTGAAATTTTTAATGTAATAAATTGATAATAAAAAAATAAATATAAAGCGTTGTAAAAAAATGTATAAAATTCTACTAAATTATACACACGTAATTATAAATATAATTATGAAAATAAAATAATAAGAGAAAAGAAGATTGATGCATCGGAAATGGTTCTGAAAATGCTATTACTTCTGTATTGACTATGACTCTTCATGTGTATTTACGCTTTACGCGTCTCTATTCTCTTAACACACTTATTGGAAGCTTTCTACAATAGTGCTGTCTTCTTCTCTTTGTAAATAAATTAAATCGCCGTCTCTCCCTTCTTACAATATTATTTTAAAAGATTTAAATCTTTTAAGTCGTAGATAATTAATGAAATTAATTTAACTTCGCTTAATTACAGGATTTTCCATTGGAGACGAGTTAGGCTTTAGCCAATCGCTCTCCAATTTGGAAAGTGCAAAAAGAAGAAGCGTACAATCGAACAGAGTTAATGGAATCGCATTTACTCCTTTGAATACGGTACGTAAAATATTACAAAATAATTCAGTTTTTGCTTATCCAATTATGTAGATAAATAAGACATTCATAATACATCAAAATATAATAATTATTTATAATTACATATATATTACTTGCATAAATAACATCTATGTATCAAAATACATAAGAAACCGATCAAGTAAGCTGAATAAATAGGATGATGGTTTTACTTTCGCTTATTCTCTGGTTTGCATTTATTTCTTGTATTTTCTACTTTCCTTCTTGCCCCAAAGCTCTTTCTGTATCAATACTGATCTTAACACGTTTGCGCACACGATACTTTCGGACTGAACATCCTGTATGGTGATAGGTATCACGACGTTAACGATAGCCACATCGGCTCATGGAAAGTTCAATGCAGACGGGGATCAGCGCGAAAGCGTACGCTCGTTATTCATAGAAGCGATATCCCCTCTAGGAATCCGCTTTGACCATTTCAAAGTGCGCAATCTAATTGCATCTGTTCTCAATGCAGCTTCTTCGCCTCGCAATATATGTAACAATCAATAACAATCATAAGATTATATTCTAATATCGTTACAAACTTTTCAAATCGTAGCGATTTGAGGAAACTATCTAGTGCATTTATTATTTCGCAACTAACGTTTCGCTTGAAGAAATTTAATATATTGCGAGATTTTCTTTGTTAAATGATTATAATTTAAAGCTAAAAAATTATAATATAATAAATAACATTTTGTGATGAATTAGATTCATGTGTGCGTTACTGCGGTTTACATTAATATTTTGACTGTTTGCATGCGAATACAATATTTGCTGATAGCATCCACTTTTACTGATTATCTCTCTCTCTCTCTCTAACGAGAAGAGGATTATTGAAGCGATTGCGAAATATGGGCACTTTGTTCACCTCGAGGAAATCTATCTATAATATCTAGGTCGGGGATCGAATAAGATGAATCGGTTTTTCTATATCACTGCGAGAGAATATGGATTAAACTCGATATCGGCCTTGTCATAACTGGTGCGTGAATGTCGCTCCAGCGACATTCATATGTATGTATTTGTCTGATATGCTGCGATTTTACTGACATTTCTTCAGGCAACGTACGAATAAGCGTTGTTCAACTTTCCACAAAATATGATTCATAAGTGTGTTCTATTATTAGAATTATTATTAGGATTTCAAAATTAAAAGTGACGGTGTTAAAAAATTCCTTCTTCACTTTACACAGACTACAAATAATACAAATGTATTATTTTTTTAGGCAAACAATCGCGATGCAGGCTCGGTTAATACACGCCAAGCAGCAGTACCGCCTTTCAAGCCGTTGCCTATTGGAACGGTTCGACCAATGACCCAGCAACCTGAACGTCAGAAACTGATTGTGAATGCGACAGCTCTTAAAATAGCGCCAATAATGCCAGCGATGCAGCAAGACGTACTGCATCAGCATCATCAACGAATTCACCAAGAAAACAAGATGAAGCAGCAGCAGAGAATACAACAGGAGGCACTGGCGGTACAAATATTGAAACAACAACGTCTGCAACAGCAGGAAGCCATGAGACAGCAGCAAATGCAGCAACAAAAGATGCAGCAATTGCAGAAGCAGCAGCAACAGCAGATGCTCGCACAACGGCAGCAGATCATGGCGGTAGAGAACAAGAAGGATCAATTGATTGTGGTGATTTTAATTTTATCTCAATTTATTTAATATTAATTTTAATTCAATTAATAATAATATAATATTGTTCCGAGAATTTTGAATAATAATAATGCGCTATACCAAACATATGCACACATTTTTAGTTCTCTCGCTTTGATCATTATCCCAATGAAAAGCCCCTTGAACAGAAATATTATACTTGATTGAATCTTACAATTAGTACAATGTACATAACATTTGTTCGTCTCTGTAATTTCTCTGTATATTTTGATTCTCCACAGCCACAAACGATAACTGTGGCGGGAACGCTGCCAAAACTACCTATCATCGCCACAATTCCGCCAGTTAGTAAGGACACAGAGATCCTTCCATCGTCGTCATCATCAAAGGCAACGACTAATTTAGTCTCGGCAAACGTTGGCTTGCCACCTTTCATCGCGATGCCGCAGTCGTCAGCAAAGCTCATAGATAGAAGTGGTAGTGGTGGTGGTGGCATCCTGCTACAAGACTCTGACAACGAAGTATCAAAAGATGATTTCACACAGGTGTAATAATATTATTTATACAACAATATTTTATTAAAATTCCAATATATTTGAAGAGCGTAAGTTTAAACATTATTATTACTTTTGCACAGTTACCTTTGCCGAGCGACGAGATGGCAGCCTCAGTGAACGAAATGACGCTGCTCTCGCTGCAGCCGATTTCTGATACCAGTCAATCGTTGCCTCTTCAGCAAAACGAAAAACGACAGTCTTTGCCACTACCCAATAATTTACCTTCCTTGGCTCCCATCCAGGGGATGGAAACTTCCTTGAAGGCTCTCGCAGAAGCAAGTAATATTACTCTAGAAGCTCTGGAAGCAGCAATTCTTCTAAGACAGCAACAGCTTCTTAAAAAGCAACAGGGACCCACTATAAGTACCAGTACCACTACAACGTCCACAGTCGCACCTCTTAAAAAGTAAATTACCTCTTAAAAGTAAATTATTTCCAATCAATATTTTTAATTTTCATATATTTAACTTTTAAGCAAACGTTTAACTAATTTAAATAGGTCTTTATTTTACAGAAAATGAAATGTATTTCGTATAGAATATTTTGTTTAATATATTTTATATATAATGTTTCATTATATTATACTATAATATAATGTAAATAATATCATGTATAATATATATGAAGTATTATATTATAATATTTCATATATATTATACATGATGTTATATATGGTGAGTTATGCATGTGTATAAAAAGAAAAATCTAATTCTCTTATTTACAGTAAATATAATTCCGGAGTTACTAAAGTAATGAATGCGCCACGGGAATATTACCCCGTTGGATATGACAAGAATTTCGACGACAATTTCGCAAGTCGCGTCGATCTGCCGGATACGAGCTTTTATTGTGGCGATCAAAAGCACTTCCCAGGTCTCTATGCCGATGAAGATTTAGGATGTATGGTAAGGCTTTTAAAAATTAAATTAAGGTAATCTGTGAAAAAATACATATTTATTTCACTAATTTTATACGCTTTTTGTTTTTGCTTCCTTAAACATTCTTGGAACTAATTTTTGTTTTTATTAGGTGTTCCACGTTTGTGCACTGACAGACGATGGTCTGATCATGAAGAGTTTCCTATGCCCGGAATCGACGTTGTTCGATCAAACAATCCTCAAGTGCAACTGGTGGTTCTATGTAGACTGTAAATCTTCAAAGAACTTGTACGACAGTAATATACCCATCAGCAAGAGCTATCAGTTGATGAAGGCTTTAGCATTCTTCTCAGCGTATAAAAATCACGATAATAGTACAAACGCAGAGGAAAGTGAAGATAATTCCTAAACCAAGCAGATTAATCAAAGATTTACAGAATTAATCAAAGATTCATAATTATAAGCTCAATATTCAATATCTGGAAATCGTTTTATTTCCATGATGCAACTTCTCGTCTAGTTTAAAAAACTTTTTTATCTGTATATATATACATATCTATAATTTATTTTATTGATAGAGAAATAGGTTTATACTTTAGGGGCAATGTAAATAGTACACGTTTCTCGTTTATTGTTGAATAATAATATATATGTTTTTACGTTAAATTTCTTGTACTGAAATTAAATCGTTGCAATAAAAAGGAAACAGAAAATAGAAGTTAAAAAGGAATGACAAATAAAAAAAGCATAATGTTTATTAATGCTCAATATGTTTATTTGTGGTTATTCGAGAACAGTGCGGATTTAAATGCTGCGTTAGATCACTATAACGAACCGCAAGCAATTACACGTGATCAGTCTCTTCTATTTCTTTATCAAACATCTTGCTCGATGAAATTGTGGGCTTCGTATTAAATTGCTCTGCAGCATACATATCTATACTTCTATACATATAAAACGTACAAAATTTTCACTATTTATTAATTATTAAAAGTTATTTGTACCAATAGGCGACAAAAATAGAGTTTTAATTGGCGATATATGCTAACAAGAAATACTACTGAAGGCAGTTTTTTTATATTAAAAAATCGTAATGAGCATGATTGTCGAGCGGATTTCTATTCAAAATCCTGCTTGCCTCGAGAACACGATAAACAGCAAGACTCTTGATAAAATTGATACGAGCAGAGCCGAGCTTGTGTGACTAAATTGCAATTAGCCATTTTGTCTTTGCAAAGTGGATTGTCCTCAACACCTGAAATAAATAAAGTGTTATTACATAAAAGTGAAAATATTATTTCATATATTATTTTATATATCAAGATTCACGTCTTAGACTTTACAGAAAATATTAATATAAAAGCTATGTAATTATTAAATTATCTGTATCTCAAACTTAAAAATTCGTTCAACCATTTGTTATCTCGGGATCGTCTTGGATTTGAATGACTCTATGAGAATTTTCAGGTGCATGTAGATCGTCTCTGCAAGGAAAATCGTTGCATGTCCTTCGCGGTACCGGTCGATCCTCCTCTCGGCAGAGAAGCTGATATGATTCAGGTAATTGGCCATCTGAATTCAGGCATCGGACTTCGCGTTTTTGTACACCTTTACCGCAAGATCGTGAACACTGTGAATTGGTTTTTGGAAACAAATAAATTTGCCAAGTTCTACCGTAATGCTTGAAATTTTGATCTTGTAATTTTAACACGATAAAATAAATATTTACCGGCGTCCAATCTGATATGAACCAAGAAGAGGCGCAAGAACGCTCTCTGCATGATTGTCTATTTTCTGGTTTGTTCGCAGGACAATTCATGTCTAAGACGACACGTAGAGAGCCTCGAAGAGTTGTAACACATACAACATCTCTAACTTGCTCACCCACATCGCAGTTTGAAGAACACTAGAGAATATAAAATTATTGTCATTACATTAATTAATTTTAAATTTATTAGACAATTATATTTAAGCCTGACCTCCGTCCACGGTCCGGTGAACCATTGACCGCTGCAAGTTCTATTGCTCGAACAATCTCTAGAAGTCTCAGGTCGACTCGATTCATCGCAACGTTCCTCGTCAGAATTCGTCTCACAAAGAACTCTTCGAGTCTGGACTCCAATTCCACATTCTGCCGAACACTAAAATATAAATCGATAATTATGAATTGCTAGTAAAATCAAAATGATCATTTTTTTAATCTGTAAATAATTTCAAATATAATGTTTTAGAAAATATAATAACTTGAAATTTTTGTGCACATTTTTTATTAGCTCTTCTGTCAATAAGTTAATATTAATATTGAGAAAAAACTAATTATATACCTGTTCTTATTAGAACGATACTTTCAATTCTCATAGAATTTACACAAGTGGTAACAGCTCACCTGGTCAGACCACTCAGTGAATAACCACTGCGGATTCTGTAGCTTCGCAGAAACAACGTTCAGTGGCGTTGATTTCACCAGGCAGGGCCCTGAATCGCACGTTTCATGTGCCTCAGGTTTTTCCGAGAGATCGCATGGAGCATCTTCAGTAACGCAAGTTACGATCCTCGTTCTTCTTCCCACGCCGCAGGACGTGGAACACTTTAAAATCAATCACATAAAACAATTTAATCGAAATATATTAATTGTTTATAGAAGAATTAGAAAAATTCTTTTTAAAAACTGTTTTGTTTCAAAATATTATACATACTTAATATTTGTTATAATATTGCTCTATTAATGAAATTTACTAAATATTAAAATTCATATAACTCATATTGTTATGCTTTATTTATTTCTCTTATATAACAAATTATCAATACGGATCGATTAATTTTGCGCACATGTGTTGGGACAAAATTACCTGCGACCAAACGCCCACGATCCATCGCGGAGCCGATGATTGAGAGGATGTCTGCGTCGACGTTGGCTTGATCTCCTCGCACGCTGGCATCTCGCACACTTCACTCGTTGGCAGATTTCTCGGTTCTGTGCAAGCTCCGTCAGCGACTCTCATTGTCAACGATGTTCTTACTTCCTGTACGCACTCGAGTTCCCGTGTGCGAATTCCAGTGCCGCAGGAAGTAGAACAATCACTCCATGGTCCGCCACGCCATCTTCGAGAATAGTTTTAATTTGGAGAAAGATGTAAAAAAATTATCTTAAATTTATTTATTATTCATTTAATAGCAATAAAATTTTAACTTAAATCTTTTCTTACAATGTTATAATAAAATATTTTTTGTGTTTTTATGAAGTTTTTGTGTTACTATTGTACAATTAATATTATTATTTATGGTATAAGACTGTTTATGTGTACAATGTGAATTAAAAACTCTTGTTACCTGGGTGGACATGGCATAGTATTACATCTAAGGTGAATTTCGTGCAGCTTTTCCAATCCATGGCATCTCTTCTCTGGTACCGGCTGCTGCGTGTGCTCCTTGACACACACGTGTCTAAGTATCTGTACACCTTATGTAACATACAGAAATCATTTGTAACCGCATATTTTTACATAACTTGTCATAAAACAAACTAATTATCAGTTAATTCTCGTTTACCTCCGCCGCATGATTTACTGCACTCGCTATGACCAATCGTTTTCCAGATAAATTTCCTTTTCCTATAACGTCGCGGTGAATACGGTGGAGATGTTACATTACTTATTATTGGCCCATTTTCAGATCTAAAATTAAACTTTTTGTAATTATTTTATAATCAAGTATAAAATTTAAAGCATAATTTATTAAAAACTTCTTACCGTCTATTTTGTGAGCTATGTTCAACGCCTTTATTAGAAACTATAATTAAACAATTTTTCATTTTTAATAAATCCTTGCATACAAATATTACATCTAATATTTATTATTTTAAAAAAGTAACTCTTAAAGCATCCGGTTTTACCTCAAACTTTTCTTTTAAATAAAATGAGCTTAAAAATGGGTCAAAACAAAATGGTAAAAAGCAATTATTTATCTACAATATAAGAAATATGTCAAAATCAGTAAATTAGTGCTTTTAAAAATTACTTTTTTTTAGATATATATAATTATAATAAAATAATACCTGAATTATGCGGGAAATGATTGCTTCTCGGTAAATTTGTATTTCCAGGAATTCGATAGCGATAAACAATACCAGGATTTGGTTCCTGATACAAGACCTACAAAATAATGAAATTAGACGATGTTACTTTAAGTATATCTAAATTAAAAATAATTGAGTTCTATTTTTCAATTATTGATATTATCAGATAATTATTAAATTATTAAATTATTAAATTGTCAGATAATTTGTAATTATTAAATTTTAGTGCTTCGAAAGTGGAACAGTATGCAATTTAACATCATTAAACGTAGAACCTATACGATTTATGACAATGTAGCGGAAAATCAGCGGTGAAAGGGTTAAATGGAACTCGGTTGAACTCATTAACGCCCACGATTGCTAGCGCGTAACAATTGCTTCTCTGAGCGGCCATTATTACGGTCGCGGGCGCGTTATAACAATGTCTGTGATAAATGTGTTTCTTGTCGTATAAACGCCAAAGATAAAAATTACTATTTTATATAATTTATATTTTAAAGTTCATTATATTACTTACCATGACATCTATAGATTCCTGTAATGGACCGGCGGCAGAAAAGCTCTCTAAATTCTGAGGACTTTGACGATGATACACAAATGTTGTTCCGGCCCCTTTGTATTCTCCAGACCAGTTGATAACATTATTTCCGTTCAACAAATAGCTACCATCTTGCAATCTAATCGCTGCAAATTTATTATTGTATTTATTATTGTACTTTACTATGTATTTTTGAAATTATAAGGAACATGTTAATTTTCTATGCTGCATCTGAGGTGTAGATTACAGGAATTAATAATATTGTGATAAAATTGTTTAAATTTATTGAAAAAAATAGCCAACGTTATTAATTATCCTTCTTAGATTTTACAACTAGCGAGTACATTACAATAAATATATGTATCTCTTAAAAAGTTATTTATCACAAATATATATGTATATTACAAAAATATTAGTATAATTAGAAATGAAAAAATTACGATGACCGCATTTATTTGCAAGGGAACTATTTAGTTCTATTTATAGAGTGACGATGATCTTCGACACGTCGATTGACATGGATCACGCTAAAGCTAGCAATCACGGTCGTTTAAACAAGACATGGGCGCGCACAATAGCAGTCGTTTATGCGCGAGTTTACGGTCGCGCGCGATTTATGTAATCCACGTGGCACGGGCCGGTGCATCTAATTTAGCGGGACAACGGTCCCTGTTCCAGTTACGACGCCGCGAAAGATTAGATTACGTTACAAGCGCAATCCGCAAAAGACAAATGGATTGAAGGTGACAGAAATACAATTTTAAAATATATCCTATACTTGCCTTATAAAATATTATTCCAATTTGTTTAAAAAAAAACATTATATATCTAATATTTTATTAATTTTATGTTTGTAAATTTTATAAATTTTATGTTAATTTATGTTTTTATGTATTCAGAAGATTGGATGGATTTAATTTCACACAAAGCAATTTTCTATCAATTTCCCTCGAATCATTCATCTTTACAGATTAAGTGAGGATAATGGGAGGCGCGATCACGTCGGCGGTAATGAAGGTTCCGACAGTATTGTTAACGATCGCAACTAATCACTCTGCTGGCGACTCATTTGCTTATCGGCGACGCAATCATTGTATAGGAGGTGCATTACAATCTGTTATTCGCATCCTGTGAAAGGTGATCATTACATTACTTCGATCGAGCAATGAATGGATTTAAAAGGCATCGAAGGCAGCACACTGATGATTATCTTCATGTGTGAATGGAGGCTCAATTTCTAATTCAAATTTAAAAAAAAGCATATCATCATTATAATTTATTACAAAATAGTGCTACGTACTATATACTGTTTTAGACATCTTTGTTATTTATTGTTATGTGAGCTATTAATTTTTTAATGATTTATGTTTTTAAAAATGCTAATTTAATGTTAATAATTTTACAACCAGTTTTTATTGCAGTTATTTTATGCTCTTAAAACCTTGTAAATTTAAAAACGCTAGGTTACATCTATCTATATGTATGTCCATTAAATTTATTAATAAGAACAAGAAAGAATATATATGTGGCTTGAGATTAGTTACGTTGTACATATTTTGCAGTTTTCAATATAATATTTTTTAACATAATCTCCAAAATTAAAAACTACAGCATCAATTTTATGTAATGAATTATGTAAGTTATGTATGTTCTTCAATGCATTATCTTGAGTTCATTATGCTCTCTAAGAAAAAAGTTAATTGGTTTTCACAAATTTAATAGTCGTAACTATTAACCGTGACACTTGCAATAGGTCTTGTTTTATGACAGGAAATTAATATTTTTAAAGACTCAAGAACTGAGATGTCTGATGTAATACCTAATCAGATAATTAAGTGGATGTCATTGCATTAATATTTCTTATTTGTTTTCAATCCTTGACATAAATATTTATTGCGCATACAAGCCTCAATATAATAATTTTCTAATTTTATTGAAATAAATAAATAAAAAGCGTTATTTTAAATAACGTTATTTTTAACTTTTATTTGCAAACAGAATACCTGTCATAAATTAATTTTTCGCGGACGATGTGATTATTCGCGGGATGAAGATGATCGTCGGGTGCGGTCGCTATGTAACGACCACGCTATATAACGGGTTACTATAAACAGTGCATAAACACTAAGAAATCACGGTAGGTGGAAATGCATTCCTCGCAACCGGTTGCCTGCGATTTCCACGAAATCTAAAGCAATACCACTGAATTATTCTACCTGGCGCCATTCGCGCAATTAATGTTTGCATGATCGGTATCTGAACGTCAGTAAAAAGAGTTGCTAGTCATGTTCTGGACATGTAACGTCCAATCTACATTGCAAAATACACAAAGTTGCATATGCGCCGAGATCAACTTATATCTTGTAAAAGAATTATTGTCTGCGCTTCTTTAGTATATTATTTTTTATTAAAGAAATTTTATACGTTTTTGTAAAGTTGCAATTTTATAGAAGATAGAGATGTCTATCTTCTATAAAATTTTCATAGATATAAATATTTTGATAAGCCTGATAATTGAAAGCCTAAAATTGAAAATATACTGTTATTATAGAGGGTTCAGAACATAAAATATATTTCTCAACATTTCCAATGCTACTTAAATAAATGGAAAACGTACGCGCTGAAATGTACGATGCAAGGTTTAGCGTGGAACTAAATGAAAATTGTTCAACCATCTTAATTTATCTTCATCAATAGTCACAAATTCCTATTTCTCTTACCAAGATAGTTCTGCGTGCGACGGAGTTCGGTCACGTTCAGTGCCAAGGCGCCACGTGGGACCACCGCCACCAGATTATAACCCGGTTCCAAAGTCGGTTCCGTGAAAATCCCATCTATCAGATGACCACTGCCAAATCTCACGCCACACTGAAACAGTCGGTACATAACACGTGCTGTGCCAGCCAAGAATTTCGCGAGTGACAATAAATCGTACGACTTGGTAGACTAAATTTCGCAGTCTCCGCATTCAAGATCGAAGATCCGAGCGGACCGTTGAACGGGTAGCAAGTGATGAATGACATTCCCGCGTGCATTTCTAATTTTTCCAGATGTCAAAATGGAATCAGGCTGAATATATGCATCACGCTGATGCCAATCTGCGAAATGAATTAATAGGAAGGGCACACCCACTTTGGCCGATGCAGACGGGCAATTTACGCTTGTATGCTTGATAAAAATTTTCAATTTCCGTGCGTCAATTGCGACACGCTGTGTAAGTCGCGAAATGATGCAAAAATTTTGCAGATAATAGATAAAAAAAACAGTCAGGAGCTGTAAGATATATTTTTCTTAACAATGAGACTCTTATCTCCTGTATTTCGGTTTACGATGCGATTGCATCTCGCGTCTTTTTATTTCCAGCGGAGTTATTGTCGCGATTTTAACCGGAGGTGATAGAATGCAGGCAGAGCGAAACGGTGGCAAATCGTCGTCTAAATTTATGTCTTGACAGCCATAATTTCGCGTCACCCTTTCCGTTCTCTGGCGCACGGACGAGCATTTTACATTTGCACGGTTACCGCACCCACTGTTTCGCTAATGCACAGAAATAAACACCGGTCGCGAATTGTCGGTCCTGGAAATTAGCACGACGTTAGCATATATAAGAATACACCTTTTAGACGCACGGTTCTCAAACAAATCTATTAGTATACGAAGGGGTAACACCCAAAAAAAATATTTTACGTTTAAAGTGATTTTTCCTATAATCTCATATTCTAAGCTTATTATTTTACAGCAAACATATTCCTCTTTCAATAAAGTATAAGATACTTTTTTTTTCTTTTAAATACTCTTGTTTATACAATTTTTCTCTTAATTTTAGAGGAATCCTTTTGAGGTCAGTATAAGAGTAAAATCCTCTAAGATTTAGATTAGAGGATTCCACGTATATAAAATTTTTTTTTTTGTGAATACATGGAAAAAATCAGGAACAACTCGAAATTAAAATTAAAAATTAATTAAAAGAACTAAAATTTAAAAAAAAATTTGAACAGAATGTATTTTATTCGATTGATTCAAGCCTCAATCATAATACATATTCTTTTGGAATATCCTACATAAAGGCGCCAAAATAGCTTAAAAGCAAGATCTGCATCAAGACAGAAATGTTTTTGCTTCCTCGCCAGATCGCCACGTAAGATCATCAAGGTTAATTAAGCGATCAAACGGTAGGGTGGAGATGTAAGATGCGTGATTCGACCTGAATGGCGATTAAAGTATTATCACGCATGTATGTGCCACGTGGCCCAGTTGCGGCATGTATACCGATGTACGTGAGAGAGAGAAAAAAAGTCGTTTAATCTATACCGTGAGCTTCTTCCATCAGCTTGCTAGTATCTCTGCAACGATAAATCATTTCACTTGCTCCTACGAATCATTCCCGCACTTTTCTGTTATCACTAAGTGACCTTGTTCTTTCTTTGACAGTATTATCTCTACATAGTTCCAAATTTTGACAAAAGGTTATTAAACGTGTAAAAATTTTTGCTTTTTTAAAATATATTACACATGTCGAATGTATAATAAAAAAAACTGAAACTAGTTGATTTAGTCGACGTTTTTCAAATTGAAATATTTTGATAATAGAATGGAAATTAAATTGAATATAAATGTTAATGTAATATTTACTGTATTTTTTCTCGACTAGGCTAAAGAAATATTTATTATTCTCTTACAATGCCATAATTACATATATTTTACTCTCTATTAGTCAAATTAATAAGTTTCATTTTACTAGTAAATTAAAAGTAATTAATGAAAATCCTCGATTTAATTCGCTCCAGTTTCTTTAACAACATGTCTCTGCATGATGTGTACAATATACATAATTCGACATAATTCGACATTTTACACGCCGCGGATCATTCTGAAAGAGTGACGGTGCTCGAATAAGGCTGACCGTTCATTTTCAACCAGGTTTAATCGGCGAACTGCACATCAAGCCGCGCCCAAACTGACACTCCTCTCTCCAATTGGATTAACTCGGGATGAATGTCAACTTGTTTGCCGTTTGTATACGCGAGATCGCACGATGTTAATTGTATGAATATCGCATGAGTGAATTTATAAATCGGCGGCGAACAATGAATGCACAGTGGCGTAGAACGTTCAATGTTCAAACCGGAATGTGAAAGATAAAGATTTCATTCATCACTAAAGGAATGATATAAAGAAATGGAATATAAATATCTCTAATTTCAACCGAATATAATTTTGTCTAAAAAAACACAGGGATAAACTAAGTGATAAAATAATTTCTTAAATATAAAAGAGCTCTTAATATAGCCCTTGTTCAAGATCAATAGTTATATATTATTAGCCCTTTGTTTTTACAATTATTATACATAAAATATAATCATTATATTAATCATTATATAATTTTAAATTTTGCTCTTTTGGAATAATATTTTGTAGTAAACATATTTTAGATTTTCAGTTATTCATTGTGAAAGATGTCTAATAATTGTAGAACCTAATAATTGTAAAGAATAGTCTAAATGTAAAATATATTTATAAATATTATTAGATTAAATCCAGTTTTCAAATGAAGTAAGTGAATAAGCAATCCTAAAAAAATCATTATATCTAAATTAGCCATTGCTTTTGCTGTTAAAAATATCCATTTCAAAAGAAGCAATTATTAAAAAATATTGCAATTATTAAAAAATATTCAGGTGAAACAATTTCAACTAGTAAGCTAATATCATAATTTATCGAATCGCATCATACATCGTAAATAATAACGAATGAACCATAATTCTGTCGAGTTTACGTATATGCGTGTGTAGCTCTTCATGTAACACCTCGGCCACATTAGGTGTTTACACAACGATAAAATACGGGCGTGTGTACACTCTGCATATCACCGTAACGCATGAACATGCGATTAAGAGAGAACCATTTTCTTTGTGAACGGCTAAATAATTTCCTAGGTTTCCTTAGAATTTCCTAATTGTCCGAGATTACGTTGTACGCGGGTCTCAGTCGCTTAGTTAACCGTCTTGTGTTATTTCTATGTTTGATTCATCAACTTAATATCTAATTAACTTAAATAATAGAAAGAAACATGACGCAATTGAAGAAATACGATACATTTTATTTTAATTTCTTATTATTCACAGTATAAAAGTAATGTGAATTCTCGCATTTCAATTAATCCACACTTAACAACGACGAGCAGTACAGTATACAGAAACAGAATTAGGAGATCCTGCACTTCGTCAGATTTCTAAGCGCCAGCTTTAGCTGGATTATGCATAATGTCATCTGCGAGAGTGAAGTTGAATGAACCTAAGACAGCGTCGCGGCGCATCTTCCTTTCTACGACAATCAAGATCGACGGCGTCGAGCCGATCGTCTCGCGATGATACCTAACATCGAATCTCTGCTTACCGCTTATTTTCGGTGTGTTATTTTCGTGGCCACTCAAGCCGTTAAATCCCCATCGCCCTAAATGCGGCGTATAATGACAAACCTGCTGCGCGATGCACCACAATCTTTTTATAGTTCCGCTATTTGATCAAACGTCAAAATTCTTTTAACTTTAAGAACACTTTGTTAAATTCTTTTGTTTGCTACTTATTGCATAGAGAAGTTGCTAATGTAAAACAATTAAAAGCTCAGGCTATTTCGGTATTTAAAGAAAATGCAATTAATAAGTACATAAAAAATTTATAGTAAGAACACATAGTCTCTATATAGTTTATAATGATACATGTTAGTATCAAAATTATTAAAATTGATTATCAATCTTATCGTGAAATTGTACTAGTTTAGCTCGAGACTGCATTTTAAAGACCGGAATTCAACGGTGCGTAGTTGACTGAGCGGAAAAAAATGTATTCTAAGAAATTATTATGCAAAAGAGATCCAGCATCGACCATATAAGGCTGCTTATTAATAATTTGATTTATTTATAATAAGGAATTTATGTATCACGTTCCAAACGTCATTATTTCAGTCTTAATTGAATATAAATCTTGCAACACGTTATTTTATACTTATATCCCATTGAAGTCCAAATAGATCATTTCTCCGTTATTTATGTAACATATTTATTCCATATACTGTTTCACGTGTGTCAGAAAGATTAACGAGACGTTTTAAATAATTGCGAAACTTGCGAATAATAAATCTCCTATGCAAGAGAATACTTCTATGCAATTAATGAAAATGATAAACCTCAAATACTTATCCATCCAATATATAAAATCTTTCGACGTAAACAAAAAGACAACAGTAACGAAGAGGTTCGCCGACAATTTTCTCGGTATCAGCCAAATAAATTCGGCTCCACTCTCGATCCGTAGAGATCTTATGGGCCATTAAACTAAACGAATATACGGAGAAAATAAAGACGTCGTCGTGATTTGGTGGCAAACACGTTGGGGACGTGCGGGGATCGGTGTAAACCTCTGGCGCCGTGCTACCACAATAATGAAGAAGAATAGCCGCCACATAAACATGTCAAATATATCCGAATGAATGAAAACTGCAATCTTACGAGTGGACGTAAAAAATAAAACAACCATTTAATTTTTGAGAAAATTTTAATCAAATCTCGTTCACCATATGTTTCTACGTATGTATTCACTTTCTAATTTTTATTTCGTGACAAAACAGCGATAAGAAAGAAACATCCTAATGAAAAATGGTTGGTCAAATTGATGTCGAATTGAGTCGATGTCTTTTGCGTCAAAAAGGCATCAATTCGACGTCGCTTTGATGTCTTTTCGATCATAATTTCTCACTGGGAATTGATGCCTAAAATTTGTGAAATTATGATAAAAATGAAATATACAAAATTACTATTATTCTTTAGAACCTTCAGCTTAGAAGAATTCTTTGTCACATGTGTGAAACGAGGCAAGAGTTTCTGCACGAGGAATAAAAATATTAATCCTCGTTTTTGAAGGAGAAGTATTTATAGAAATTTATAAAATTTATAGCCGCTCGAAAAAAGAATTTGTAGCAACTGAGATTTGATTTCGGATCATATGGCAGGAAGTTGCACATTCTGTGCTCTGATTATATTATTCTGCTATTCTAAAAATACACACCGTCGGCAACACTTAGCCGCAGGAATGCGTTGAGCAAAACTTCCTACTCAACATTTGGCCTGTACTCAGGCATAAATTACGGTTTCGGTAGGCTGAAACCCGATTGTGCGAATATTCAATTAATGAGGAAGTTTAATTAATTCCGACACATCTCCGCGTGTCGCCGCTCGTTTACGCTGGAAGAACGATCCTCGCACGTCCTTAAATCGTCCATAATTAGGCGCCACTAAAGCTTGAATTATGCTAATAGAACACCGTTTTACGTACAAGCCGGTCAGTCCGGTTAAAATGATGTTATGATGACGTTAGTGTACAAGGCTGATCGTTTGTTCCAATTAACATCCTGCGATACTTCCGTTTTTTTACAAGGCAAAGCAGTACTCTTCTCTTTCTCACAAAATTACTTTCCTCTTGAACGTGTTTTTCATTTCACACAAACATAGTTAATTAACATGTACATAACACTTTGAGATCTCAATCTAACAACCGGAAATTAAAAAAAAACAAATTTATATATAAATAATAAGACAAACTTTTTCACAGCGTATATTAAAATTTACTATATATTTATTATAATTCTGTAGAAAATATAAAATATAGAATTAGTTGTAGAATGTTTGCATTATATATTAACAGTGAAATAGAAGATAATTTGATTAATTTTTCCAAATTTTTAATTTACAAGAATATTATTATTAGAATCATGATTAATCTAAAAGTTTTTTTGTTCTTGCTTTTATTTATCCATTTAATATTCAGTTTTCTCCGCTTCAAATATGAGAGTTTGCTCTTTATAAATTTCTCCGAAATTTATACTCTAAGTAGCATATCTAATGACATTAACTATCGGTGCATTAACCTTCGTCTAAAATATATGCATGTATTTTAAGAGAATTTCCTCACAGCACACGTATAGATAAAGCTACGCTCTCTTATTAAGAAATTCTTATCATCGTAAAATGAAGACTCTGTTACCGTGTAACACTTTTTTTATTATCTCGTCGACGGAAGTCTCACCGTCGACCAAAAAAGCATCGTGAGTTAAGGAAGGAAAATAGATATTGGAACAGTCTGATTTAATCTGTCTCGAAAATCGCAATAAGTAGGAAATAAATTCTAAAAAAATTGTTGTAAACTTGTCTGTATGTGAATTTTTTCATTATAAATATTATATATTTTGATAAAATATTTTATCATAGTTTTCAAAACTAATTATTAATATAATAAGAAAAATATTGAAAATGAGAGTTTCATATATAAGTAAATATTTAATACCAAACAAGAATAAAATTTATTAAAGCCTCGGTCACATAATGGTCAGTGAACTTCTTCACCTTTCACATTCTTTGCCTCCATTTTTAGTTTACTGAATCTCATCTGTTAGAATGTCATCATTTCAATGGAGAAATTAGACTTCCATGAATTGTAACGCAAAAATTTTCATCCATTACCTTTCCGTTTCTAAGAAAAAATTGTTCGATCGACCTCAGGGATCGGGACTGGTATCTCGATGTTCGTGACATGTGCCGGAACATATTTACGAACAATTTCGCCCACGTTTGATATATGAGTTTGACATTGAGGCTGCAACCGGACGGCCGCCTTAATGGCGCGGTAAATCACACGTCAATATATGTTAGTCGCGTTGCGCTTATGCCTTACCGTTAAAGATAGCAGCAAAAAGGGAAGAACGAGTGGCTGCATCTTGACGGATTTTCGCTCTTGCGGTCTCACTATCGACGCATTTCGCTACAGCTTCCGATGGAACGGTGTACACTTTTCTTTCCGCACTGCACGTTTAATCTTACGTCATTTTTCACTGTTTTAAATGTTGCTTCATGCGGTAAATTTCTCGTCGACTAGAAGTGTTCAGCGATCAAAGTTGTTAAATTGTGAAAAAATTATGTCCTTATTAAAATATTGTATTAATATCAAATTTTATTAATGTTATGTAGATATTTAAAACAATATGATAAACTGTAGTATTTGTAATGCTAGTATTTTGGATAACTTATAGAAGTTATATTTTTTAAATTAAATTTTCCCAACTAAACTTTTTTTAATTTTTTGTTTTAATTAATTTCTGACAATAGTTTATTCAACAGCAATATTGTAATGAAAGATTAAAAATTAAAATGATATTGTATTAGAATGTAACAGTAGAAAATGAAGAGACTTTGAATCTCTCTCAGTAAATAAATGAACGCGATTAATAATATCGCAGATTCCGCGACATAATTTTATATCTATTTATGCAATTATGTCGCGGAATCTCCAATATGATCGAATCTTCAAGTTATTTATGTGATATTTCGCGAACAGTGACGATAACAGTATTATCATTGTAACATTCCAAAGATAAAACCTCATGAACATCGGCACGAATCGCGTGGAATGCAATTACATCATCGTCTCTATAAAGTTCCGACGATCCGCAATTTTACGAGAGCTTGATTGAACCCCAGCAAATTCACCGTTGCGCTAAATGATGTTGCTTGAAATGTGAATTAAATAATAGACTTATTACACGTATCTTAAATGTGTTCATAATTATTTTTTACTTATATCTTTTGTCATGCTTTTTATAAAAATGAAATTCAAAGATGCTTTAAATAGTGAAGCTGCACTTAAAAAAATATGTTATAAATTTGTCAAATATAACAGAAAAATTGAAAACAAGATGTAAATGTAGTTATTAATGTTTTTTTAACAATCTCAAACGTAGATATTTAATAATTTAAATAAATAACATAAATTTTAGTAAAATAATAGAAATTGATAAAGTGTAACAACCTATACGATATTTAATAATAAAATATGACTTGCCACTTATTTAATTAATAGCCCGCGAATTAATTATCAATACAAGTTGTTTGCGCTTAAATGACGTTTGACATTCAAATCAAATGTTGTAGCGTGACGCTGGAGAAGCTAGCCGAGGCGAAGGAAATTGGATATTAGAGAAGTCATCGGCTGGCGTGCATGTGAGTGCATATGCACGTATAATGTTTTCATGCTCCAGTTGCTAGTGAGCGTTAGACAAGAACTTATATTACTCGTACGTCGACCTGTCGAAGGTGGAGTAGCCCGAAGCTAGAATTATCCGCAGATTACACGTACCAGAAAGATTTAACTTATTTCATTACATATTTCGATATAATACATTAAAATCACGATTAAGATTACATTCAAATTTCCTATCTTTGAACAGTGCCTTTCGTTTGCGTGTGTGTGTGTGTGTGTGTGTGTATGTGTCTTAAAATAAGATCGATTCATGCGATATTCTACGATCGAAATTAATCAATGAATCAATGAACCAGGAGAATTTCAGACTCGCGGTGGATTACAAACGGATTGTAAATTTCGATCGCTTGCAAATGGAAAATGCCTGCTCCGCGCAAATCTATGCGCTCGCGTTGCAGGATAAATTGCCGACAAAGACCGCGCAAAGTCGCGTCGCCAATTATACGAGTGCGCTTGCATAATCGAATACGATAAATTTGCCGCAGTCGAGTGCACCGGTTCGAAGTACCGAAGAATTTTTGCGGGAAACAGAACTCGCGCGCGCAAAGCGGATAGTGAGCATTGCACCCGCGCTGGCCGCTGAATATTCTGAAATGCGATAGTTCCTCGTGATAATGTCATTGCACCGGTGAACTGTCGCCGTAACTCGACGTTACGTTGCTCGGTGACGAGCATATTTCACAATATTGAAAAGGACTGTCGACATTGTTGACACTCGAAACGGGACTGCGGCGTGCGTTATTTATGTGTACGCGATCGATGCAAATTAGCCCGCGTGATATATGATCATTAAATCGCATACGAATTGCTCATTAAGCTTACAATTATTACTGGTTCGAATGCACCTCGATTACATCGCGCACGCCGGCATGGTGAATAAACTGCGCGGGCATAATAATTTTATTAACTTTTTGAGCAGAGTAATTCACATCTCTCAGGTCGAAACTAGTTATCGTCTATATAAAATTGATAATTTTATGTATTAAAATATCGCATAGTTTGCTGAAAGCTGCAATCTATTTTACTACTGGTAATTTTATTAATATTAGTATTGCATATATTATAGTATTAGTATTGCATATATATTATAATTTATGTAATAAATAGTATAAACGTAGTAATTATTTATTGATTCTACATATAATAAATTTATCTATTTTATTGGAATAGATTCTAAAAATATCATTTCTTGAAAGATTTTACTTTTGTATTATTAAAAAAGCTTACATAATTTTTTTATATCTGTATACAATATAACAAATAAATTAATTTCATATTTTTACATGCATACTGAAAATACCATGCGATCATTCAACATACATGTAAGAGCCCTTGTTACGGGTTAGAAAATTATTTGCGTGCGTTTCCGTGTGTATGTTTTCTATCGGGCCACTGTTTATTGGGAGTCTTACTTTATTGCAGAGAAAACACATCGTCGCATCGCGGCGAGATGGAGCATTTGAGGGAATCTTACGCAAGTCGCGATGTACCGTTTATTTTTACGATTATCGAACCCCGTCGGCATTACCGCACTATAAATACACGTTTGCAAAAGGCGAACCTGTGAACAAGCCTGCGAACAAGGAATCATTTTCGACCGAGTGAAACGTAACTAATCACAGTTTTGCGCGTTGCATATTTTTGATCCCGGCTTCGTTATACCGGCTACATTTGCAATTGATAATTACTGCTACGATAATTACAAGAACGGAATCGGGCGTATTATTCATGTTGTAATTGTCAAATTGCGCAAATTTTATTTAATGTTTATTATAACTGATTATTACATAAAACGTATAAGGTGTTATGCATTCTTTTAACATTCATGCAAGTTACTAATAAAATTATTTTTATTTAATCAGATTTATACGAAGTTATGTTAATTATTATTTGTGAAAATAATCGAATTACTTCCTAATTTTATTTAGTGACAACTTCATAAAGAAATCTTTTATATATAATTTTAAATCTTAAAAATTATTATACCGTTAATTTTACTTAAATATATTAAACGAGACAATTACATTTTATATACCTGTGTATTTAATTAATAAAAACGAAGATTACGTGAAATCGTGATCATTGGGACTACTTGACTGACCTGTTGCACCGAGTTTGCGGACAATACGTGAAATTGTTGACAGAGAATAAACACATTAACCAGACACGACAGCTAATATCAACTCACATATCGATCACAGAAAACGTATTTCATTTGCAAATTTGCCGAGTAAATTATTATCACATCGAAGAGGTTCATCTCGATTAATCACACTGTAATTACACAATTATCCCGAACGCGTAATACTCAGTTCATAAGCTAATAGACTTATCGCCAATTAGTTCACCAGCTGGTTAATTCGTCAACGCCACCGATCGACAAACAAAACATTGTTGGTCAGTGTTGCAATTGCAAAATATCTTTGTAGAATGGCTGCATGGGAGTTCATATTCAGAATTTTGTTTCTCCGATAATTTTGTTTCTCGATATTATCATCTCGCGTGTAAATCTAAACGTATGTAAAGTGCAAGAGGTGCATATTGCAGGCTAGTGAGCAGATCCGAGAGCCGAGTTTCTCTGTCAGAGGTGTTGTTTCGTACTGACGGCTCCTGTCGGTGGAGGACCGATTTTATACGCCCGCGTGGAGTCGCGGAACTGAGCTTTGGGCGCCTCCGCCGCGGCGCGTCACCTGGCAATGAAATACGACTTTATTTTAATAGATGCAAATGCGCTTTTCTTCGTTTCGTGACGCAAATCTTTAAATAACGCTAAAAAAGAATTTGACGAAAATTAATTAAAAGATCTGTCATGTTTATTGATCTAATTGGAAAACGGCCAAATTTCAAAAATATGAGAAGAATCAATATCCTATATTGATATTTTTAAAGTATACAGCTTTTTTAATTTGTAACATATATAGTTATACTTATTCATTAATTAATTTTTTCAACAAAAATTTTATTTAAATCACGTTTCCTTAAAATTTAAATATTTTGTTAAACCTAAAATTAAGGAATTTAAATTTTTGTGCAATTAAATTGTTATACTTTTATTCTTTAAAAGTCTAAAGTATTATTTAGAATGCGAAAATAAATTTTAAAGCATTCAATAAAATGGAGCGTTAATAATTCGATACACTTAATCCAAAGATATAATCAGAGATACATGATTTATGACATTACGTGATATTATAATTACAGCGAAGCTAATTTCTTTCCGGAATCTTATGTTTCTTGGAAAGTATAGACTGAGATCAAGGATGACGAGATTTCGAACAAATATATGACAAAGGTGGAACATGACTGGCTTCTGCACTAAAAGAGAACGAAGAATATTCCTAGTGCATCACGGTCGTACATCAAATCTCGCTGCTGCGAAACATCAATATGATTCATGATTGGCTAACCGTTCACTATTAGAATCTTGTAAAAGACAAATATCTTCTTAGATGCGAATATATTTGCGTATATATTACTGATATATTCCTGGAAACGTTTCTTGAAAGATTAAAAGTCACCGATCTACGTTGAATCTCCATAAATCTGCATAAATCATTTTCTAAATTCAGATATTGGGAAAATCGCAATTAATTGTGAGAACGTACACCTTTCAACGGTTTTAAGAGGAAGCGCTGACAGGGACTGACATTGATAACCGATGGGTGACTTTCGCCGGAGCAGTTTAACATCTCGTTCTAGATGTGCTCGCATACAAGACAGCCTGTAATTAGCGGTCGGCCCGATGGCGATCTAATACATTTCTACAAGTAAATTATCGAGTGGCGCTACGTAGATAGAATTAGCCACGTCGGTCTGTCGGCTGATATCGCTAAATTGCTGCGTTCCTAGAGCAAGGAGTGCGTCCAGACTGCATCTTGCTCCTTGTATCATCGTCGTTCATCAGCCTTCGCTCCGCTCACTTATGAGGTATAAATAAATATACCGGGTCACCCTCTCGATCGCGTCGTCAAAGTAAGAGAAATAATTTTCATGATAACAGAAATTTTTCTTCCGCGAGACACTGTCTTGCGAAAACCCGTAAGTGGAGAATAAGTAGATTTAAAGAATTTAAAATTGCAGTAAAACTGAAGTTTGACTTTAATTTGAATAAACTAAGACTAATAGTGTTAATATATAATTTAATAAATGAATACTTATTTTCTGTAAAATAACGCACATGTATTTTATATTATTTTATCCTGACATTAAAAGCGTCTTGAGAAATGTCTAACATTTAATAAAACTAATAATAGAAAGTAATAGAAGAAAAATATACATACATATAGAATATATTTAAAGAATGTTTAAATATATTAAAAATAGGTAATCAGAGAAAGAAGCAGGGTGATCAATATTTTATTGTACAAGCAATAGCGATTATGATAAAGTATCTGTTTAAGATACTTGATTATAGTTATCTTAAGCGTAATGATGCTAATTAACAAGATTTAAATATTTATCAGATCCTCTCTCGACACATTCAAATGTCACGCAATGATTCGATGTAATACGGTGATTATAGCATGGCAAGTGGAGCTAATTGCACGGCTCGTATAGCTACCTGCTTTTTTGCCAACACCGCTCGCAGTGTCATTGACTCGATGACACCATTCATCGGGATCATTAACGTTGCGTCATAATTGGTCGATTCAGGCGATAACGATCGGTGTGTGTGCTTTCAGCACCGAACAATGCAGCATCGTGCCTGCGTAAGTGCTTTGATCCTTTGCGAGCGCGAGCTTTCGTTAGCTCAATGTGATACGGCAGCTCGCGGATCGGCTTTAACAAGCTCACTTCACAAGACTCAACACCACAACATTTATTTTGAGTAGATTTGAACTTTACGCCTAAGATCAATATTTTCTGCATCAATAGTTTTGATAATCATAAAACGTTGCGATCACCATCTTGTCTGTTCTTACCAAAACTCCTCGAATTTGTATCGTGTAACTTTGAGGAGGATGTGACCCGTTTGTGACACGCGGTTGCTCCAATTTTTGCGAGACGTGGAGACTGTTATTTATTAACGCGCGGAAATAAACGCGCAATTCATTCACGCTAATGGCATCTGGTACATTCATAACTTATCGGCAAAATCCGCTTCACCGCCGTTGCAATGAGCAACGGTTTAATATTAGGCGCTGATCTGCACGTCCGTGCATTCTGTTACGTAATAGGTGAGAAGAGCGAAATTTTTGCACGAATTATTACGGTCGTCTTAACTGCGGGAACGCGAAAATTTCGCAATCATGCAACTACGATTAATCCTTAAGTACCCACGCTGCGTTAAATGGCTTTTTAAATACTATACAATGGAAATGTGCGCACCTCGCGATATCGCTCCGATATCACTTGGATTCATTTCTATATAAAATCAACGTAGCATAATGACGCCATAAATCTACGGTGAGAAATCTTAATCGAGTTTTTCTGAAAATTTTATTTGCCATTAGCACGTAGCTCTCAATCTTCACTCCTAGCTGCAGCTATATTTATGATATTTACAGTTAAAAAATTTATACATTAAGCGGTGTTGCAATACAAATGTTGCTAAAGGCTACGGTGGAAATAATTCAATTGCACGATATCCTCAATGCAAAAAAATTTCGTTAATGTACAATATAAATTGTGCAGAAGTAACATACAATACACATGTTTAGCTAATTGACATTCCTTATTTGACCTAAACTAAATACAGATTTTTAATTTATTGGTAACGCATTGGTATACTCATTCGTACGTTTGTTTCATCAAACTTTTACGTTTCACGTATGTGTTAAATATCTTGCAATAAAGTACATTAACGACGGAGATATAATTAACAAAATTAAACATAAATCAATATTTAATAGATAACAAAGAGCGCGAAATTAAGATCTCGATCATATCTGCGTGTTCTCGTACTGAGCCTCGATTCGCGCGATACATCTTCATTCCAATCATTGATCGTGGCAGAATAAGGTCTAGCTCAGTTCTCTACCGCACAAAAATATAATCATAAATATCGTGGGAAATTTTAATGACACTCTTCGGTGCTGCACATCCGATGCACATAGTGTTATAATTACTATGATACTTTATGAAATATCGTGAAAGAATGCTTTCCACGATCCAATCGCTTAAAAATGGTTTTTTCCCCCGGCGGGAACCCAGAGCAGCGATTGCCTTTCAATAAAACCGGCGGTTATTCATTGAGACCCCGCGATTCATGGGAATCATGCCTCATAGTAATTTTACGTTATCGCTAATGCGATGGTACACTGTGGTTAGCGTGCTATCGCTCTAGTCCGGCCCCTTCTAGCTTTTTAAATACCGCTACCGTACCTGTTCTTGTATCATCCGCGTGGGGAATATGATTCTGCCGATGAAATGAGAAGTAGCCTTCAGCCTAATCTTAATCAGGCAATTTAGAAAACGGAAATTTGCTGATTGTACTCTTATCCGAACATTCGAGGAATTTTGAGTGACTATTAGTTTCAATCTTTCAATTAACATAAATCGCTTGTTTTAATTAAAATGAAAAAGTTATTTAAGGAGATAATGTGACTAGGCATTGCATGTGTAAAAAATACAAAGCTACTTAAGCTTTCGTTGAAAAGCTGTATTTTTCTATATTAGAAAATGATTCTACAATCTGAAAAATCTAAAATGATAAATAAGCAAAACATATACGTGAATTTTCTGAGATATGTGTTTAAAAATAGTTAAAAATAGTTTTATTGCAGTTAAAGATCTTAAAAAGAACAAGACAGATAAGCTTATTAAAAGCAATCCTTTTAACAAACGTGAAAAGAGATCATTTGAAAGATTAATGCAATCAAATGCTATCGATTGCTAACGAACGATTAAAGCGAAATAAATTAGCTGATATTAGAATAATGGCGAAGTGAAACACGCGATCGTGAATCGCATAAGTTATTCCTCTACCCCATCCCGCCGCTCCCCACGCGCATCTATTATTAATTCGCGACTCCCTCATAAAGATTCAGGTTCAGGAACTCACTGCGAGTCGCCTGGTGAATTATGTAGTCGGGTGCCACCGGCGCCGATATTTAAAGGCGGCTATCACGAATGGATTTACGCATAATTCCAGCGTGTAATTCCGCGCTTTTAACGAGGTAACGGTCGGACCGTGCGTCACTTTTAATCCGCCGTGTCTGGTAAATGCCTTTTAATCGTGATCTTATGTCGCGATTTGGCTCGCGTCGAAACGACGCTAATACTCTCCAACAAGCATTTTTAATGGGCTCGCCTGTCTCGTGCGCAGCTACTTTCCGCGGTTGTCCTAAAAAATATTTTATAGCATTGCCTCGATACTATCGCTATCCGCTAATTAATGAACGGCAATGAACGCGCGCTCCAAAGCTATATTTCATTGATGTTAGATACAGCAAAATTATTTTCCTTTCCAGAAAGAATATAATCTTGCATCTTATCAAAATGAAATCATCGATAGCAGTCGCAATAGCACATTACAGGAGCAATGTTACAGTTGTAATATTATAATGTATGTAAATCGGTAATAGCTTCTAAGGGGAACCGATACACTTTTTTCCTAATTTGATGCTAAGTAAGCGCTGTGAGCTTTCACTTCTACATTTACCTTATTTTACTCTGTCGAGTATAGCTCCAGGTGACAAATAAATTGCATCATTGCGTCAGTGATTACACGAGGAAATTGACTGAGCCTTTCGTGGGTGGCGGAATACACAATTTCCGTTTCAGTTGGTAATATCAGCCCTTTCGAACCTCATGATTGATGCATTGGATCACAAACAATCGATAGATCGCGGGACCCGTGTTATTTGGAAAATTACTCGTGTGATTTGATCTAAAAGAGATCCGGTACGTATCGTACGATAACGGCGCATTGTTACGACGTAAAATACGGAAGCCTTCCGGCAAACGCACAACTTGTCATCACAGTAACGCAATACCTGCATTTGATTTTTACTCCAGTTTGGATTAGAGAAACAATTATCTCGTTAGTCGCATGCTTTGCAATTTACTGTATGATGCAATTGAAGATAATTGAGATATTTATAACGGCATTCTAAATATCTGCTACAGGGTTATAGATAGCGGATAAATAGTGGATGTTTCGCGAATTTTATTAATAAATTATTATCCACAAATTGTAGAGATATGGCATAAAAACGCCAAAAAGCGATTTATTGACATGTTCAAAAAGTGGATTTAGCACGGCGATACACCATGCAAATAAAGCGATTTAGCGACTGTGTCGGAAAGTGGATGTGGCTATGTTAGGCCAAATATCGGTCCCACGAAAAAGGCCGCAAATAAATTTAGAAACTATATACATATATATATATTACGAATTAAAAAATAGTTCGATTATGCGATAATATTAAAATATTTTATTTTGTCTAATTTTGGAATCGCAAAAGCATATTCTAACTAATATTCATTTCTGATGTGTGAAATCTCAGTGAATCCAAGAAACTTTGTATTTCATACTCGAGCTTTGTTACGTCTTGCTGCAACTTTTTATAATTTTTTGAATTAGCATCTTTTAAATTCGAAATTGTATCTTCTACAATATTGCATTTACATTCTTGTTTCTTTTCAAATAATGAATCAGGATTTCTATACAAAGAATAACAGAATTTTTCTTTTTCTGCATTTGGTAGCAATTTCCACTTAAAATTACTAATATATTCTTGAAAATATTTTTGAATCTCTGAAATAAAAGCAATAAATTATTTCTTTGTAATATTTACAATTTATCTAAATTATAATTTAAATGTAATTTATATGTACATACACGAAAAATCGGTAACATTGAGTTACAGAGTTTTCAGTATGTGAGAACGTGGAACAGATCGTTGGCCTAGCATCCGCGCCAAACGTGGATGTAGAACTACGTGGCCACGTTCACTGTCGATAAATCGCTTCAATACATGGTGTATATCCGTGCTACCAAGATAGGGCGTTTACGCGTAAAATACGATTGTTTACATCTACACATATATAAGACATTTTAATCATAGTTTCTGTAAACATGTTTGGCGCGGATGCTAGGCCAACGATCGGTCCCACGAAAAAAACAGGGATGGCCGCTCTCAGGTTTCTCTCTGTTACTATCAATATTAATAAAAAATAAATTTCGCTATTATCCGAACCGCTAAACTAGAGGTCGGCAGATGCCCCAGGGGACCGTCCGCGACTGTGTTGTTTAACCGGTTTCGTCCGGGAACGACCTAAATTTTTACTTTACTTCAGTAAATTGTAATAAATTATCAAAGAAAAAATCGATGGATGATTTTGACAATTCCATATCCTATTGAATTTTTGTCCGCTCTTTCTGACCGCGTTGTCCGTTTTTCGATATCAACCGTCATTTTCAAAATATGGCGGCAAAAACGTAAAAAATCGCAAAAAAATCAATTTCTTTTTCATTATATCGCATTAATGAAAATCAAAATGTTGTCGGATCATTTTCATCGTTTGAATCTGGCGGCATAAATGTTTTCATTAAAAGAAAATTTAGTTTCGTTTATAAAGTCCAGTGTAATATACATTCCTGTGTAATAAACAGACGTTTTTTGGTTGTGAAAACCTATTTTTTTTTCAGATACATTTTGGCACGAAATTCTGTACATTTGTCCATAAACGAAAACTAATATTATTATAATTTATTGTTTAAACTCGAACGTACTAATTCCAAATCCTTCTATCAGCCTACAATTACTGTGCCACATTGGATTCGCCATTTTGAATTTATAAACGAATTTAATTTTTTCTTTTAGTAAAAACATTTGGGAACAAACCGACAACGTCTTAATGTTAAAAAATACGATTTAACGAAATAGAAATTGACTTTTTTACGACTTTTTTAAGTTTTGCCGCTATATTGGGAAAATGGCAAATGATAGCGAAAAACGAACAATCATAAAGAGCAGACAAAAATACAATAGAATACGGAATTTTTTAAATGAATCCTCGATTTTTTCTTTGAAAACTTACTACATGAAGAAAAGTCAAAGGTCCCTCCCGGACGAAACGGGTTAATGTTCCCACGGCCATCCATCACTTGACACGGTGTCTTACATCGTAGATTGGGACATTGTACCAATTCCCTCTCAAAAGAGACGAGAAGGTACGGTGTGCTCTTGGCACCCAAATCTCCTAGGAGCGAAGGGTGAGCCCCCTCACCACGACAAGGTGGCACGCAACGAGGGGGGCTACACGACGTTCAACGACTTCCGCGGCCACCCCGGCTCCTGCTCCCGGTTGTACCAATTCCCTCTCGAAAGAGACGAAAAGGTACGGCGTGCTCTTGGCACCCAAAGCTCCTAAGAGCGACGGGTGAGCCCCCTCACCACGACAAGGTGGCACGCAACGAGGGGGGCCCGCGCGCGGGCGCGCCGGAATTAGCCGCGAAAGTCGAAATCGTCGTGCTACACGACGTTCAACGACTTCCGCGGCCACCCCGGTTCCTGCCCGGCCTCGCGGGCGCGCCGGAGTTAGCCGCGAAAGTCGAAATCGTCGTGCTACACGACGTTCAACGACTTCCGCGGCCACCCCGGTTCCTGCCCTACCCCGCAGGCGCGCCAGAGTTAGCCGCGAAAGTCGAAATCGTCGTGCTACACGACGTTCAACGACTTCCGCGGCCACCCCGGCTCCTGCTCGACCCCGCAGGCGCGCCGGACTTAGCCGCGAAAGTCGAAATCGTCGTGCTACACGACGTTCAACGACTTCCGCGGCCACCCCGGCTCCTGCTCGACCCCGCAGGCGCGCCCGAGTTAGCCGCGAAAGTCGAAATCGTCGTGCTACACGACGTTCAACGACTTCCGCGGCCACCCAGGCTCCTGCTCGACCCCGCAGGCGCGCCCGAGGTTAGCCGCGAAAGTCGAAATCGTCGTGCTACACGACGTTCAACGACTTCCGCGGCTACACCCAGGCCTCGCTCGACCCCGCAGGCGCGTTTGAGTTAGCCGCGAAAGTCGAAATCGTCGTGCTACACGACGTTCAACGACTTCCGCGGCCACCCAGGCTCCGCTCGACCCCGCAGGCGCTTCCGAGCAGGCCGCGAAAGTCGAAATCGTCGTGCCACGACGTTCAACGACTTCCGCGGCCACCCAGGCCTTGCTCGACCCCGCAGGCGCGCTCCTGAGTTAGCCGCGAAGTCGAAATCGTCGTGCTACACGCACGTTCAACGACTCGCGGGCCACCCAGGCTCCTGCTCGACTTTGTGTTTGAGTTAGCTGCGCGAAAGTCGAAATCGTCGCCAATGACGTTCAACGACTTCCGCGGCCACCCAGGCTCCTGCTCGACTCCCGCAGGCGCTTTTCCGAGTTAGCCGCGAAAGTCGAAACCGTCGTGCTACACGACGTTCAACGACTTCCGCGGCCACCCCGGTTCCTGCCCGGCCCCGCAGGCGCGCCGGAGTTAGCCGCGAAAGTCGAAATCGTCGTGCCACACGACGTTCAACGACTTCCGCGGCCACCCCGGTTCCTGCCCGGCCCCGCAGGCGCGCCGGAGTTAGCCGCGAAAGTCGAAATCGTCGTGCTACCCGACGTTCAACGACTTCCGCGGCCACCCCGGTTCCTGCCCGGCCCCGCAGGCGCGCCGGAGTTAGCCGCGAAAGTCGAAACCGTCGTGCTACACGACGTTCAACGACTTCCGCGGCCACCCCGGTTCCTGCCCGGCCCCGCAGGCGCGCCGGAGTTAGCCGCGAAAGTCGAAATCGTCGTGCCACACGACGTTCAACGACTTCCGCGGCCACCCCGGTTCCTGCCCGGCCCCGCAGGCGCGCCGGAGTTAGCCGCGAAAGTCGAAATCGTCGTGCTACCCGACGTTCAACGACTTCCGCGGCCACCCAGGCCTCTGCTCGACTTCGCAGGCGCGCCGAGCGAAGGCCGCGAAAGTCGAAATCGTCGTGCTACACGACGTTCAACGACTTCCGCGGCCACCCAGGCTCCTTCTTGCTCGACTCCCGCAGGCGCGTTTGATAGTTAGCCGCGAAAGTCGAAATCGTCGTGCTACACGACGTTCCCAACGACTTCCGCGGCCACCCAGGCTTGCTCGACTTCGCAGGCGCGCTCCGAGTTAGCCGCGAAAGTCGAAATCGTCGCTACACGACGTTCAACGACTTCCGCGGCCACCCAGGTTTGCCGGCCCCGCAGGCGCGCCGGAGTTAGCCGCGAAAGTCGAAATCGTCGTGCTACACGACGTTCAACGACTTCCGCGGCCACCCAGGTTCCTGCCCGGCCCCGCAGGCGCGCCGGAGTTAGCCGCGAAAGTCGAAATCGTCGTGCTACACGACGTTCAACGACTTCCGCGGCCACCACGGCTCCTGCCCGACCCCGCAGGCGCGCCGGAGTTAGCCGCGAAAGACGAAATCGTCGTGCTACACGACGTTCAACGACTTCCGCGGCCACCCAGGCCTCTGCTCGACCTCGCAGGCGCGCTCGGAGTTAGCCGCGAAAGTCGAAATCGTCGCCACACGACGTTCAACGACTTCCGCGGGCCACCCAGGCTCCTGCTCGATCCCGCAGGCGCGCCTGAGTTAGCCGCGAAAGTCGAAATCGTCGCTACACGACGTTCAACGACTTCCGCGGCCACCCAGGCTCCTGCTCGACCTCGCAGGCGCCCGAGTTAGCCGCGAAAGTCGAAATCGTCGTGCTACACGACGTTCAACGACTTCCGCGGCCACCCCGGTTCCTGCCCGGCCCCGCAGGCGCGCCTGAGTTAGCCGCGAAAGTCGAAATCGTCGTGCTACACGACGTTCAACGACTTCCGCGGCCACCCCGGTTCCTGCCCGGCCCCGCAGGCGCGCCGGAGTTAGCCGCGAAAGTCGAAATCGTCGTGCCACACGACGTTCAACGACTTCCGCGGCCACCCCGGTTCCTGCCCGGCCCCGCAGGCGCGCCGGAGTTAGCCGCGAAAGTCGAAATCGTCGTGCTACACGACGTTCAACGACTTCCGCGGCCACCCCGGCTCCTGCCCGACCCCGCAGGCGCGCCGGAGTTAGCCGCGAAAGTCGAAATCGTCGTGCTACACGACGTTCAACGACTTCCGCGGCCACCCCGGTTCCTGCCCGGCCCCGCAGGCGCGCCGGAGTTAGCCGCGAAAGCCGAAATCGTCGTGCTACACGACGTTCAACGACTTCCGCGGCCACCCCGGTTCCTGCCCGGCCCCGCAGGCGCTCCGGAGTTAGCCGCGAAAGCCGAAATCGTCGTGCTACACGACGTTCAACGACTTCCGCGGCCACCCCGGCTCCTGCTCGACCCCGCAGGCGCGCCGGACTTAGCCGCGAAAGTCGCAATCGTCGTGCTACACGACGTTCAACGACTTGCGCGGCCACCCCGGCTCCTGCTCGACCCCGCAGGCGCGCCGGACTTAGCCGCGAAAGTCGAAATCGTCGTGCTACACGACGTTCAACGACTTCCGCGGCCACCCCGGCTCCTGCTCGACCCCGCTGCAGGCGCGCCGGAGTTAGCCGCGAAAGTCGAAATCGTCGTGCTACACGACGTTCAACGACTTCCGCGGCCACCCAGGCTCCTGCTCGACCCCGCAGGCGCGCCCGAGTTAGCCGCGAAAGTCGAAATCGTCGTGCTACACGACGTTCAACGACTTCCGCGGCCACCCAGGCTCCTGCTCGACCCCGCAGGCGCGCCCGAGTTAGCCGCGAAAGTCGAAATCGTCGTGCTACACGACGTTCAACGACTTCCGCGGCCACCCAGGCTCCTGCTCGACCTCGCAGGCGCGCCTGAGTTAGCCGCGAAAGTCGAAATCGTCGTGCTACACGACGTTCAACGACTCCGCGGCCACCCAGGCTCCTGCTCGACCCCGCAGGCGCTCGAGTTAGCCGCGAAAGTCGAAATCGTCGTGCTACACGACGTTCAACGACCTCCGCGGCCACCCAGGCTCCTGCTCGACCCCGCAGGCGCGCCCGAGTTAGCCGCGAAAGTCGAAATCGTCGTGCTACACGACGTTCAACGACTTCCGCGGCCACCCCGGCTCCTGCTCGACCCCGCAGGCGCGCCCGAGTTAGCCGCGAAAGTCGAAATCGTCGTGCTACACGACGTTCAACGACTTCCGCGGCCACCCCGGTTCCTGCCCGGCCCCGCAGGCACGCCGGAGGTAGCCGCGAAAGTCGAAATCTTCGTGCTACACGACGCTCAACGACTTCCGCGGCCACCCAGGCTCCTGCTCGACCCCGCAGGCGCGCCTGGAGTTAGCCGCGAGTCGAAATCGTCGTGCTACACGACGTTCAACGACTTCCGCGCCACCCAGGCTCCTGCTCGACTTCGCAGGCGCAGCCCGAGTTAGCCGCGAAAGTCGAAATCGTCGTGCTACACGACGTTCAACGACTTCCGCGGCCACCCAGGCTCCTGCTCGACCCCGCAGGCGCGTCGAGTTAGCCGCGAAAGTCGAAATCGTCGTGCTACACGACGTTCAACGACTTCCGCGGCCACCCAGGCTCCCCGCTCGACCCCGCAGGCGCGCCTGAAGCAAAGCCGCGAAAGTCGAAATCGTCGTGCTACACGACGTTCAACGACTTCCGCGGCCACCCCAGGCTCCTGCCGACTCGCAGGGCAAGTTTTCGAGTTAGCCGTTAAAGTCGAAATCGTCGTGCTACACGACGTTCAACGACTTCCGCGGCCACCCCGGCTCCTGCTCGACCCCGCAGGCGCGCCCGAGTTAGCCGCGAAAGTCGAAATCGTCGTGCTACACGACGTTCAACGACTTCCGCGGCCACCCCGGCTCCTGCTCGACCCCGCAGGCGCGCCCGAGTTAGCCGCGAAAGTCGAAATCGTCGTGCTACACGACGTTCAACGACTTCCGCGGCCACCCCGGCTCCTGCTCGACCCCGCAGGCGCGCCCGAGTTAGCCGCGAAAGTCGAAATCGTCGTGCTACACGACGTTCAACGACTTCCGCGGCCACCCGGCTCCTGCTCGACCCCGCAGGCGCGCCCGAGTTAGCCGCGAAAGTCGAAATCGTCGTGCTACACGACGTTCAACGACTTCCGCGGCCACCCCGGTTCCTGCCCGACCCCGCCGCGAGTTAGCCGCGAAAGTCGAAATCGTCGTGCTACACGACGTTCAACGACTTCCGCGGCCACCCCGGCTCCTGCCCGGCCCCGCAGGCGCGCCGGAGTTAGCCGCGAAAGTCGAAATCGTCGTGCTACACGACGTTCAACGACTTCCGCGGCCACCCCGGCTCCTGCTCGACCCCGCAGGCGCGCCGGACTTAGCCGCGAAAGTCGAAATCGTCGTGCTACACGACGTTCAACGACTTCCGCGGCCACCCCGGCTCCTGCTCCGCCCCGCAGGCGCGCCGGAGTTAGCCGCGAAAGTCGAAATCGTCGTGCTACACGACGTTCAACGACTTCCGCGGCCACCCCGGCTCCTGCTCCCGGTTGTACCAATTCCCTCTCGAAAGAGACGAAAAGGTACGGCGTGCTCTTGGCACCCAAAGCTCCTAGGAGCGACGGGTGAGCCCCCTCACCACGACAAGGTGGCACGCAACGAGGGGGGCTACACGACGTTCAACGACTTCCGCGGCCATCTGTTACCGCCCTTGCTTGATAGGTGCGCGTTGGGTTCCTGCACAGTACTGTCGTACTTGACGACGCGTCAGATCTCACTTGCCATACGTACCACTGAAATAGAGGACGAACAAATTTATTACAAAATTATTATATTAAGTATTGACATAAATAAATTTAGATAAATTTTTAATTTTTTCTTAAAATAATTTTTAACATAATATGTAAATATGTAATTATATATTTCTGCAAAATTAAATAATTGTACTGAAATCGACATTTTTTACAAATATATAAAAAGTTTTATAATTTTTTGACAAAATATTTACAATCTCGCGTCATTTATATGATACGCGATATTATATCATAAAACCAATTTCTCTCAATCAAAAATAGATATGTAAATAGATATATAGGCTACAAACAATTAAGTCAAAATCATTGCTTTGTTAAAATAAATTTTAATACTTAATAATCATTATTAAGTTTCCTAAAAATGATTTTTTTTCAAAAAGAAAATTCTTCATATTTTCTTAATTCATGCTGATATTTATACGTATTAAAATTTTCTAAATATCTCTAGATATAATTTCTTTGCAATGATTTATATGATATTTAATCTTGGAAAAATATGGGAAAGGATGAAGGAGAGGAATAGATAAATAAATAAAACACATCCTAACTAATGTATCATTTTTCTCTAACTACAGTTATTTATTTTTTTTATAATACCTAATACAGTATTCTTATTCTTATCTCTTTTTTAAATAAATATAGTTTCATAAAAAATAAATCTAAGGAAAAATTTTATATTTAAAAAATCTTTATTTTATATATACACACACACACACACACACACACACATATACATATATACACATACACATATATACATATATATATATATATATATATATATATATATATATATATATAATAGAATTATTTTACTTGTTTCTCAGTTTCTAAAATACACTTTATAGAAAAATATTAATTAATATAAAATTAATATAAAAAATGTAATTAATATAAAAAAAATTAATTTATATAATGCAATTTCGAATATTTAATTTACGCAAATTAAAAAAATTTCGCGAAATAAAACTCAGATTTCCATATTTTGTTAAATATTAATTTTATATATTTTATATAAAGTTTGTAACATTGATACACAATTATTTAGACGTGATATGATTTGACAAATAATTAAAATAATGGTAAATCAAACATTTGATAAACAATGAGCTCGATATTACGAGCTGTGTACGAAGTATGCGAGCATTTGCTCAAGCACAATCGCATAATACGTACTACATCGACAATATAGATAATACCAAGATTAAATATCTACCATAATTAATTCTAGCCCATCCATTTTAAGACAACGGATCTATAAAGTGCAATAATGCAATATTTACATTTAAATATAATATTTTTCTATTATTATTTATTGTCGTCATCCGATTGTGTAAAACCAAAATATATTTACTTTATACTTGATTAATCATAGATCCGTTCCCCCAATAAAAAAAATTTGACTCACCGATCCGATGCGCAACGGGTGGAGTTATTTCAGCCACATAGCTATGATGATAGAATATCTGTAACATACAAATATAAAATTCAAATTAAATAAAGTTCAAAATGACCAACGTTTCGCAAGATAATTCTTACGTGCGTCTAATTTATGTTTCAATAAAAAAATATAATTACAATTATCTATTTTCCGAAGATTTCATAATGATAAACTTTGATAATTTCAAAAAGTTTTCTTAGCGAAATAAAAGAATCAGAATAAATAAGAGGAAACTACTAATTTTATACAAATAAGAAATGATGCTTACCCCAAGGTTGCTCCGTCGGGGCCCGCAGTCTATCCTAGACCTCCTCCTCCTCCTCTCAGGACATCTGGGACTTGTCATCGGGCAATGACGCTGCAACACACAAATACATAATTCACATTAAAGAGGCGTTCAAAATGATCAACGTTTAAAGAAATAATTCTTATGCGCATTTATAATAATGTTCACTATAATAATTGCTACATAAACGGATCGCGATACCGCTCAATCCATTCATCGTCGCGACACTTTTTCACTCCGCGTCCGATTCGAAAATAGCATTGCGAACTTCACTCCGACTCCGAATGATTACTCATTACACAAGATATTACTTTATAAGAATTACGAGACACTCTATCTTATCGCACATCAGTCCAATCAGTATTCGTCGCACCAATCAATAACTTACCTATTTCGTAAAATATTGCGTTTCGATAAACGAAGCTCTGCTCTCGCTGCTGGCTCAACGGTCGGTCAACACTCGGGACAACGGTTACGCGGGAATGCGCGGAAATGCGCGGGAATGCGCGGAAATGCGCGGGAATGCGCGGGAACTGGCGGGAACTGCTAAGTAAGCGGCGCGCGAGGACGCCGAGTATTGCCGAGCGCCGCCGGGTCGCCGCTAAGCGCCGAGCGCGTTACGTCGAATATTTCATTGAATATATCAAAATTTTAAGAGCGACTATGTTTCAGCTTTTCATCGCTTGAATGAATTACCTGTACTTGAACGTGTCAGTCCGATAACGATAATGTACAAGTCACAATTAAATCGCCGTGATAGATTTTAAAATGTATAATTAAAAGAATCGCGTCACCGATTCGCTCCGGCGTCGTTTCGTCGCCACGGCAATGAAATATACGAGGCCGCTAACTTTGCGCGAGAATCGATTAATTAGAAAATGTGCGCAGCATTCAAACTCGTAAATCTCGCTTATATAAAACTGCATTATTGTTATTTTGCAGTGTTGCGCGGGTTTCGAATACTACGCGCTCGCGCATTTTTCGCGCTTTGTCCAACGAATGTCTGTTCTCTAAGTAATTAATTAAATAGTAGATGATTACTTTCTCGCGCGCGTATTACATTGTGAACGACTGAATATCAACAACTTAAAATCAAAGGTGGAGATTTCGCTAAACACGATACGCACAAGCTTCGTGACGATCGTCGCTGCCGTTCGTTCGCGCCAGGTTCTTTACCCAACTATTACCGCCTGATAGAAATTTACGTGCAACGCCACGCTTCTCCGGCTGCGCGGATCTCGAATATTATAAGATATAGGTGGTGAAATACCTGTATCTTATGCGGCGGACGATGATTATGCTTGCTAATTAAATGCGTCGCCGCATTCAGCTCGAGATCGATCCATCTTGCGTCGCGGTCGCGTTTAGTTGCGCTAATGGCGACGGAAGCTCGGAAAGTAGCGGCAACTTTAGGTACGACGCGAGTCAAATCAATGTCTGATAGAGATTAATAACGATTACTCAAATCGCTGAAAATCTTGAAAATTTTGAAGTCGACTCACTGCTGCTCGTATAATATATTTCAAAGACACAAATCCCGAAATACATATATTAATTATAATAAATAATTTTAATATTACCCAGTGAGAAATGGTTGGTCAAATCGATGTCGACGCGATATCGCGTCAATATCTTAAATTTTGCATCGAAAAGGCATCACGTCGATGTCGCGTCGATCATCATTTTTCACTGGGTATAAATTTGTAAAATTTATATTAATTTAATTTTAATAAATAATCTGTATCTTACGATCGATATATTTTTTATCGACATGGTCAAAAAATGCAGGATTTAGCACACCATGCACGGAAGCGATTTATCGTCAGTGAACGTGGCCACGTAGTTCTACATCCACGTTTGGCGCGGATGCTAGGCCAACGTATCTGTTCCACGTTCTCACATACTGAAAACTCTGTAACTCAATGTTACCGATTTTTCGTGTACATAGCACGGAACAGAACCACGATTGTGCACATACGCGTTACCCTTCGGCCCAAACGTGCACATTGGCTATGTAGTTCATGTGCACGTTTTCGGACTTCCGCAGAGGGCGTATCGCCTTCGCCGATCAGCTAAAATCGGGCCGTGTCGTCTCTCAGGCTTCTCTCTGGCTATGATTCCTGTGCTGGCCATATCGTGCATCGGACTATCGAAGTGAAATTATCAGAGGCAGTTTCAAATCGGTCAATCAAATAAATTTAATAAATGTAAAGAAATGTCGCGAGTAATAAGGCTGACGTCCCATGGCATATGTATATTTCCCGCGTAACGCGTAACCGCGTCTTTCCCGCGTAACCAATCAGAAGCGTTACTTGAGAAATAAATAATATAAAATGTCACGTGATTGATTACGCGGTTACCCGTTACGCGGGAAAGACGTGCCATGAGACGCCAGCCTAAGAAAGGAGTCGAGCAATGAGATCAAGTGAAATGTGCTGTGATTACAATCGTGTGGCTCGAGATTCGTTGCTCGCGTGGTATAAATTCGAAACGTACGAGCCTTCAAGACGTATGTAAGTATACAAGTGCGTCTCACTAGATTCGCTCCATTGCGCGAGCGGCGAAAAGACGGCGGACATATTTCGCGGTGCTTCCGCGGTGCTTCCGCGGCTGTCTTGAAGATTCTCCATCGTCCGTCCGTTAATTTATTTTCATTCGAACGCGAAATAACGTAAACCGAAAGACACACGCTGCTAGAATCTTTTACTCGAATTGCGGTAAATACAGTAAAAGCGACGCGTGCGATGAATGCGACGAGTGCTACTCCATTGTCGCTGTTCGCGATCGTAATTTTCGCAATGCCGCGTCAAGCGTTTCGTGAAAGTTCGAAGCGATACGCGAATTGTTACTACTGCGAAAAGTGTCACGTCAGATCGTTTAAAGTAGAATGCTATGCTTTCCGTCGGATTACACGCGGTCGTTATACTTGAATGATTCAATTTACGTGCGATTTATCCATTAGATAATTTTATTCTTCCCCAACATAAAAGTATTACTGCACCAGTAATATTGTAAGGGTTCTTGCGATTTAAATCTTTTTATTGTGAAATTTAATAAATTACATAAATGTGCGCGCGATCGAATGTAATAGATTTCGTTCTTCCGATAAATAATGCGACGATAGACAGTACCATGTGAATTTATTTTGTCAAGTAAAATATTTTGGCGCGAAACGTTAGCTTTTGTTGTCGCGTCGTATACTTCGGGCGATTGTTTTTCCTGTAACATCAGTGGACAAGTGCGCCGTTACACGGTTATTATTATTCTTTAAAACACAATCGTTCCTCGCGATAAATGCGGACGCGGGTAATACTTTATGATCGAGCAACGGCTACACATCATAACGGACATTATTCGCGCGTTTCTCACACGAGAATCGAAGTGACGGAGTGAGAATCAGTATCAATGAATACCTGTGGACGATAATTATTTTATTAGATTTTCCAAGCGCACGCATCACGTTTCAGTTTCTTCTGCGCTCCGATTTAAACTTATTGTTAATTTACTTCGTTATCGTTTCAGATTTGATGCGTGAATCGTCGAGCCGAATAATTCGACCGTTCTCAATAATATTTCGTGCACTTTGTGAGGATGCATTTGACATCGGGAAGGAAGCCGAACGGATTCGTTTGAAAAGGAATGGAAGATCGAGAGGAAAACGAGGAAGCATCGCGGACGACACAAGTATAACTCTGCTGCGCATCACTGGTGAGTGCGAAATTATTTTTTCTCGTGTAACAGATCTGTGAATATTACGTGAGCAGATAGGATATCTCATAGATCCATTGTCTTAAAATAGATGGACTACTATTAACGATTATTTAACCTTGGAAAATGAATAAAATTGTCAGAATACATATTTAATATGCGTGTAAGATATTACACATGAAAAGTATATCGAATAGAACTTATTTTCATTGACGTGCTTGTCGATTGATTATTAATTGGCATATTCCGAAATGCCTTGGCAAGCAATAAATTTTGAGCTGCACGAGTTGTTTGAAATTTTTAAATTCTTTTAAATTCTTAAAAAAAACGTGTATGAGAAAAAGAAAAAAATTATTTCAACCACAGTATCTGCTACATATTTATTTCTTATGGCAAAACGATACATCTTAGTGATCATGCATGTGTTAATCATTCCTAGATTTATGTTAAGTATTTTATTAAATCATTGCAATGTGTTATTTTTAATAAAATGTAATTTTTAGTATAATTTTCTAGATGATAGATTTTTATAAAATATAATTGTTTTTATACAAATACTTTTTATATAAAATTAAAAAATTTTATATAAAAACAATTTTTTAATAATCAGTAACAACTATTTATTGATTTTTGAAAAGTTTATTTTTAGAAAGAAATAAAAGCTTTTTAAAATCGACTCTTAGAAAAGTCGATAGAAAATACTCGAAAGTCTTAAAGTATTGTCTTTTTTCCGTGATGCTGATTCGTTTCTTCGCTTGGTTTAATATTACAAGAGTAATCAATAAGACATGAAAATTATTGATTAATTTCTTGCTTCAAAAATTAATTTTTTTACTTCACTTTTTAAGAAGTTACTTAATATTGAGCTATCGAAGGTAGGGATATTAAACTATTTGAGCCAAATTATCAGAACGTAACCAGTAAGACATGAGAATTATTTGCGATTTTTTGCTTTTAAAATTAACTCTTTTGCTTTACTTTATAAAAAATTACGAATGTTGAGTTGTGTAATTGTTATTGTGACAGTTTTGATAGTTCGTCAGGTTATCGAAAAAGATTAAAGAATTAAAAATTTTTTAGTCTTAAATCTTTATTCTTAATCTTTATTCCTATGCTTTAATCTTTTATATCAAAAATTGTATTTCATTATATAATAACGAGAAATTTCACGCGTGAAACGCCACCATCACTAGTTTAATGAAAAAAAAAGATACAACAATTATTAATTATACTTATTCTTATAATGCGTCAATTTGATTCTAATTTTTGTAGCCCTTCCCTTTATAAATTTATTAACATTTTAATTAATATACATACGATTTTATGCTATTTAAAGTAAAATATTCCCTCCCATGGGTACGACCTTGGCGCGGTGGGAGGGCTCTAGTACCTAGATAGAATATTATCCAAACAAAACTTTTGTTCTGCTTGGATAATATTCGGGGGAAGCTAATGTACCCTCGCCGTATCGTCGCCGATTTAATTAAATGAACGAACCGCGGTCGGTTCGTCGAGTTTGCTTCGGGAATGTCGTTTAAGTAATCGGACTAACAAAGCTTACATGAAAAATTTTTCTTGAAATGTCCATTCCTGTCGATGGCCGTACTTTGACGTCTGGCGGTATTTGGGATTCGCATTGAGACGATTTTGCATGAGTCGTTCTCACGCCAAGTGCTCGGGCACGCGGTGATGCTGGGTCTCCCCGGTGGATTGCGGACGCGCTCTGCCTTCGACAAACAGTTCGGCCTTACGCGGTAAGAATTCGGTCGATCTACTAAATCTTCCCATCTGTCGTCACGTCTTCCTGCACGTACGTACTGGTAAACGAAAAAATGGTCGCTTGATGTGAATGAGAGCCCGCTCTTTACCACTTCGAGGGCCTTTTTTCAAAAAAACTAGTCGTACGAAAATCTTGCTTAAGACGATCAGGCCAGAGCTTGTCATTGATTTCGCTCGAGTAAGAGATGGCGTCCCATTGTTCACTGTCTAGATTGTTGGACATGGGCAATTGGTAACCATACTCTCCACTCGTCTACCCTGCCTTGTGATATCGCCTGTGGTTCCGACCCTGGTGTCTCACCTGAATCTTTGCCAAGTATTCGAGTCTGGTCGGTATTAGGCCTGATTTTTACGCGTGGCGAACGTTGGTTTAATTGATTAATCGTTTATTTGCAAGAAAGATGCTTTTTTTCAAATAAATGTTTAATTAGCTAAAAGCGATATTATAAAATGAGCAGGTAACAAGTAAAAGTGTGCCAGGAGCCGCCGGATCAGTCTATGGATCGGGCTTGAAGCCTCTTTTCTCTGTTACTCGTTTATTTTCTTCGTTGTTGATTTCGTGATCGTTTCCCTCTTCTTCCGCTTGGGGCTTAACTCTTGCTCGGAGGTACCGTGTATCTCAACATCACACGCCGACTCGAAGTGGAGGCTCTTGACGGACTATTGAAAATTATCATATAAGCTTTGCAAACGAGAGTACCGTACAGTATCGCGCGAAAGATTGATAATTAGTCCGCGCGCGCTTGTAGTTTATTAACCCGCGTTCGCGTGTGCGCGTAGTAAATTTATTTATGGCCAAAATAATTTATGTGCTTTCGGCGTTTTTGGGCGCGATCTCGCGACTACAGTAATTACGTTTTCTTCATGTTCTCGGGGTCGATTACTCCTCGGTCCGCAATCTGTCATTTGTACACTTGCGAGCGGCTCTGATCATTATGTTTCACTGTGAGTGGGCGGAGAGTAATAGGTTCGAGTCGATGGGCCGAAGAAATGGTCGCTTGATGTGGATGAGAGTCCGCTCTCCATTTCGAGGGCCTTTTTTCGAGAAATCGATTTTCGACCGACGTGCCATTTGGGGTTAAACTTTTGATCGGGCACAATGAGCCAGTTATCCACCTTTGAACACGTTGATAACGGGGATATCTCGGGGTGTTCATTGATGAAATCATGCAAGTAATTCGAGTTTTTAATTTCGGGATTTGCGTGTCATCATCCTATTACCCTTCTTTCCCATCTTTAACACAGCATAGCCACGAGTCGGTGTCTACGGACCAAATGGCTCAAATGTGGCACGCACATTTAATGTGTTACTTTGGCACATCATTCGATCATCCTTCATCTTTTTCCTTTCAACACAGCATAGCCACGAGTCGGTGTCTACGGACCAAATGGCTCAAATGTGGCACGCACATTTAATGTGTTACTTTGGCACATCATTCGATCATCCTTCATCTTTTTCCTTTCAACACAGCATAGCCACGAGTCGGTGTCTACGGACCAAATGGCTCAAATGTGGCACGCACATCTGATGTGTTCTTTCACCCTATCGTCCGATATATTGATAACGTCTGGGAGTGTTCGTCGTTAAAGTCTTACTATTAATTCAATTTTGGAAGTTTTATTTTAATTAACGCGCAACTGTAATAAATTATTTCTATCATGTTTTATGTGTGTCCTATACAAGAAGAGAGAAGAAGGAGGCCAGATGTCCTGAGAGGAGGTGGAGGTCTGGGAGAGGCAAGTACAGTATCAACGTAGCTACGTTGCAGAATAACTCTGCCCGTTGCGCATCGGATTGGTGAGTTAAAAAATTTTTTTACTGAGATAACGGATTTACGATGAAATATAGAGCAAATGTATAATCTTCGTGTAATTACGGTAGAATTGCGATAATAAATAATAGTATAAAAGTATTGAATCTCGTAGATCCGTTGTCTTAAAATGGATAGGTTAAAACTGATTACGGCAAATACATATTTAATCTTGGTGTTACCTATAACTATTGATGTATTATGCGACTGTGCTTGAGGAAATACTTGCACACGTCGCACGCACGAAGGGCTCATCGTTTATCAAATTATGTCTTCAAAACGCCACGTTCTTATAAATAATTTTGAAATGTTTTTAATCTTAAATATAATAAATACGTAAAAAATATTTTATTGAATTATATCAGAATTTCACAAATTTGAAATTATATAAAGTAAATTAAATTTTCAAAATTTTGTTATTTAGATAAATTCTTTTTATAATATAATAAATATTTTACGATCATAAAGAGACAAGAAAGAAAGTAATTTTGTAACTGTTAAAGTAAGGATTTTTAAAATATATATTTACTTAGATTTTTAATAAAGAATTATTATATATGTATATATATTTTTTTACAAAAGATATAAGAATAAGAAAATACTATTAAATATATATATAATACATTAGGCATTA